>CM042159.1:74979852-74992352 GCA_023376005.1 Doryteuthis pealeii | reverse complement strand
GGTTAATATTTTGGCACCTTTGAAATCAAAAGTATGATTGAGATCAAAGATGTGTTTAGCTAATGCATTGTTTTGAAAACCACGTTTAATATGATATTTGTGTTCCGATAGACGTTTAGTTAGACGGAGTGAATGAGCTCTGATGATGATATTTGTAAAATTGAAATATTGATCAGTATCAGCTATGATTATATTATAAATTGTTTTCTCTTTAACAGCATTGTGTGATGTTTTCATTCCACCTTTTCATACTCATACTGTCGGATTCATTTCCTTTCTTTTAACTTATATATATATATATATATATATATATATATATATATATATATATATGGTGAGCCAAAAGTAGGTACACACTTAAAAAAATGTTAAAAATAGGTGTCTTGGTGAAGGAGTATCAAATGCTCCTTGCCATGTTGTGTGCACCCACTTGGCATTTTCAGTCTTTCCATTTTCGGCTTTCTTTGTTTTAGACTCAAATTATTTACCATTATTCACAATACCTATAAAAAAATTAAACAACTGTATACATACTTTTGGCACACCTTATGCATACATACATACATACATACATATATATATTAATAATATAGTTTGATCAATATCATTGATAGATTATATATATCTAAGTTTGGGTTGTGAAGATATAACTTGGTAACTGTCAGTTTCTCACCTATGCAATTTTCAAATCAAGTATATATATATATATATATATATATATATATGACATATACAATAAATTAAAAAGGTACCATTATAGTATTTGGCCTACCTTTTGGGTGTGGCCTACGAAATCATGTCTCTCTTATAGTATGTGGCCTACCATAAAAAGCATATTATAAGGTTATAATAATAACTGCTAACCCTATCCCTATTTCAGAATTTTAGAATATTTTAGAATTAAATAAATCTCTGATTCATGTAAATTATTGATAAATTCTTGTTTAATTATTCGTAATTACTATATACAGCTTATGACTGAATTGCATTTCTTGAAATTGAATATATGTGAAAAATAATTAGTTTCAATAAATTGCCTACTACTTATATCTATAAATATACTCTTACTGAGGTAGGACAAATTCAAACCAGGTAGGCCACATATAACAGAATCAAAAAGTTAGGCCACATACAATAACAGCACCAATTGAAATGTAGTTTTAAGATAAATATATTTCACTTAATTTTAGTTTCACTTTCGAGAAGGAAAAAAGAAATTCTCATCATCTTATAAGTTAAAATAGAACAACTTTGAAACTAACTCTTCCATCATTTTCCGTTACTCCCGTCTTTCATTGGTAAATTTTCCTAATTAAACTGTTTAGTTAAAATAGGAAGTAAAGAATAATATTACAGTTATTTCTTCTCGTTAAGGGATTTCTTTTAAAATTTATTGAAGAGATTTTTGCTCATATTCAATAAGATAAAACCAAACAATTAGAAATCAATAATACTAAGCATATATTTATTAAAATCAATTTTTTAAGATCAATATGCAAATTAGCCTTCCCATTCATACTGTAAACCTCTATTTTGTTGTATATATAAATACAATTGTATGTTATTAGTATGTGGATATGGTCAACAGTGTAATTAATGTAAAACAATTTTATTAATAATTGAGATTTAGATAAAAATAAAATTATGGAGAATATGATGTAAATAATTAAAGGAATTGTGACTTGTCTAGTAATATAGTTTCGGTTACAGACAGACAAACCCACAATCTCCATTATAATAAGATTATCTTTAATCATGTGAAAAAGTTTTCAGATTTTTTTATTTAAAAAAATTAGATTCTGTGTATGCAGTATCTATTTTTTTAAAAAAAGAAAAGAAGTGTATGCTGAAGACTTTTGCACATATTGATATATTTTTCATACTAGCAAATATATGCACCCTCCGGGTGCAAGTATTTTAGTTAAATTTTATAATAAAATATCATATTAAATTAGAAAATTCATAGAAATAGAAAATAGAAAATAGTCTGAAATATGCAGCACCACTTAACAAATTTGGGATTTATAAAAACTTAGTAATCATTTAGAAATAAACATTTTCAGATATTTTGGAACAAGAGGAAAAAATGTGATTTTATTTTTCCGGTATTAAAACTTGTCTGTTTTTTGTATCTTATTCAAATTTCAGCTGTTTAAGAGCATCTTTTGAAAATAAAATTTAAAAAAAATATACATTAAAATAAAAACATTTATTGTTTGTTTGTTTGTTTGCAAAATTATTCAATGCTTATTTTGTCTTAATCATATATATATATATAGGTCGAAATGTACATTCTGGGATTGACATTTTCTCGATTTGTTTAGCCTTACATTTGAACATATATGCCCGCCTAAATTCATTAATTATTAACTAATTAATTTTCAAAATTAGGTATGACTTCAATTAAGCACATATCCCCCAAAAATTGTCGGCTAAAAGCCATATCAAATAAACACATTGTTTATTTACGTACTCTCATATATATATATATATATATAAGAGATTTATCCAAAACTTGGTAGTAAGGGATGATTCTATATGTGATTTCTAAGATCCACTGTACAAATATTGATGATCCAGTATGTATAAATACAGCGAATCTGTAAAAATAAAATCACTGAAGAGAGCTCAATGTAAGATAACCTTTTAGATTATATACAGAGCAATATTTATCAAAAAATGAAGGAAGAACTCAATACAGTGATCCCATAATAAATTTATTTCGACGAAAATTGGGGCCCATATAAATCTAAGTTGATTTAAACCGGCTCCCCAAATTTTCGCCTCATCAGATGGGTCTCAATTGAGACCCATCTGATGAGGCGAAAATTTGGGGAGCCGGTTTAAATCAACTTAGATTTATATGGGCCCCAATTTTCGTCGAAATAAATTTATTATGGGATCACTGTATTGAGTTCTTCCTTCATTTTTATATATATATATATATTTATGTGTATGTGTGTGTGTGTTTTTTTGAAGAGGGGATGACTTAATGGGGATCCTCACGGTGAAAGCTGGGTAGACGTTCTGATTATCATTTTGCTGTATATACAGGGTGTTTGGGATAAATTTGACATATTTATATTTGGTTATTTTTCTCTGTAGGTTGGAGGTATTGATGCACACTACTCATCATTTAAAAGCTTCGACCCTTCTTCATTCATAAACGTGATGACATATAGAATGGATGACTGGAACCCATCTGAATCATGGAAGAGAATAACTTGTATCATGATGATCTGTGCTGGCCATCAAAATAAAGAGATTATGGTTTCTGCCCAATGCTCCCTGAACACTGTAAAAACAATCAGGCATGAACTGGAGATTTGCAATGGAGACTACGAAGCTGTGGCTAGAAGAAAGCAACATAATAGACGATCTGATTGCATTCGTACAGTAGAATTCCTAAAAAATCTGCAGAAAAAATGTTGGAGGACCCTCAGATGCCTATGTGGTGTTGCTAAACACAGTAGTCAAGCCCTGGATAACAAGGGTAGCTAATGGTAGGCCATATGTATGGCAGCAGGATTCGGCCTCCAGCCACACCTCTGGGAAAAGTCAAAAATGATTGTCGGCGAATTTTTACGACTACACCAGTCCCAATGTTTGGCCTCCGAACTCCCCAGATCTTAACCCCATGGATTATTATGTAAGGGTCGCTGTTGAGAAAAACACCAATCACTGTGCCAGTACCACAAACGTCTACAGAATTAAGGTAGTTTTTAAGACCCATCCTAGGGAAACTGTAACACCAGCCTGCTCCAGGTTCCAGGGCAGGATTGAGGTCGTGATCGATGCTAATGAGATTATTTTGAGTTAAACTTGTTGACACTAGTGTAATTTCCGTACATGTTGAATTTCTTTACAATCCATTAAATTTTCTAGTTACCAAGCACCTTTTCTTTTTCCTTATGAAACTGTCAAATTTCTCCCAAACACCCTGTATATATATATATATATTGAGATAGAGAGAGAAATATGTATTTTATAATAAAAATAATAAGGTCTGCAAAATGGTTTTAATTTTTTTTTCATAAGTTCATAGGCTGACCAAGATACTCTCATGGAATGTGACCAAATGAGGTTTATATGAGGGTCAGCTGAAAAGTTCATAGGCTGACCAAGATACTCTCATGGAATGTGACCAAATGAGGTTTATATGAGGTTCAACTGAAAAGTTCAAAGGCTGACCAAGATACTCTCATGGAATGTGACCAAATGAGGTTTATATGAGGGTCAGCTGAAAAGTTCATAGGCTGACCAAGATACTCTCATGGAATGTTTACCAAGCCAAAGTTAAAGAACTCAGTCTGTGCTACTATTTACCCATAGATGGAGGGGAAGTAGTTAGATGCATACCTTTCCCAAGGGTATTAGTGCTATGGGAAATGCAAACAGACTTATCTAGGATTTGAACTCAGGTTCACAAGTCCATTTCTATGGTTGGTTGGCAATATTCCGTCTATTTTAGACGATGGCGTAGTTTGTTTTTTTTTTTTTCTTCTCTCTCTCTCTCTCTCACTGGGTTTGATGAATAATTATTTGCTGTTGTTGATATCTAATACTATCACGTTATTCTCAAACGTATTAAAAGCAATTCTATATATGATTTTATATAAAAATCAATTGAAATAAGCTTAAAATGTGTTTAACATTTTTATATTCGTTCTTATTTAGTTTCATTAGTCCTTCTAATTTAATATGATATTCTATTACATTAAAACTGAAATATTTGCGTCCAGAGGGTGCATACTTTTGCTAAAACAATCTAAACCAGGTATTGGGTTACTTGGTAGGATATTTAGTCGAGACCTCGCTCACCAAGGTCAAATATTAACATTAATAGGCATTTACCCAACCCGTTCACCACGGGCAGGATGTGACATAAAGATGCAAGTATGAGGCATCCAGCGAGGATCGAACTCGCTATTCAGTTCTATAGATCTGCGACACTAGCTTGCTGACCATTACACCACGATGGGACGCCCCAATATTAGCATTAGTATATCTAATGATACACTGACACTGAATAAACGTAAGGAAAGACATGATACACTTTTTTACACATATACATATTTACCCAACCCCTTCGCCACAAGCAGGGTGCCACACAAAGTCATTTTTTAAAGTGGAATTTGAATTATTATATTATCACATAGTCCATTTCCTATGACTCTAATCATTACATTATGCGTCTCTATCTTTAACACATATATATCAAAACTTATACACTGTTTATTTTCCTGACATTCAGAACATTTTTTCATGTTCAGAGTTGCTAAAGCATAGAATGAACTACCTGCATCAGTCGTTAGCTGCAGAGGCACTGCATTCTTCAAAACCTCCATGCCTCCTGATATCCCTCCCCATACACATAAACACACATATATAACACATATATATTTACCAACCCCTCGCATAAGCAGGATGTGACGCAAAGTTAATTTCTTGAGCGGAATTTAACAGGTTTGAATTCAGAGTTTTCCTTCTCCTACCCTGGTTACCAAGCCAAGGTTAAAGAACTCAGTCTGTGCTACTATTTACCCATAGATGGAGGGGAAGTAGTTAGATGCATACCTTTCCCAAGGGTATTAGTGCTATGGGAAATGCAAACAGACTTATCTAGGATTTGAACTCAGGTTCACAAGTCCATTTCTATGGTTGATTGGCAATTCCGTCTATTTTAGACGATGGCGTATTTTTTTCTTTTTTTTTTTTTTCTTCTCTCTCTCTCTCTCTCACTTACAGCTATGTGAGTGGCTGAACAGACCAATCCTCGAATGGCAGTCTCTGGTGCAATGTCTGCAAACAAAAGGTGATGTTTTCTGTAGGTGTTGGGGGTGCTGCTGTTTCTCCTTTCTTTTAGCTCTCTTTTCTGTGGCAGCTTTTTTCCACTCTTCTTCGCTTCTTTTTGTTCCTTGTTTGACGAGGAGGCGCCAGGTTGCACGGTCTTCTGCACAAGCCTCCCACGTGTCGCATCGACATAGACATAGACATTATTCTATGTACTAGCAAAATAAAAAACGTAATTTTTGAAACATATTGCTTGAGGGGTGGGAGTTAAAAATTCAATGTCAGCGAGTTTGTACACTGGTTGCTATTTCTGTGATTGTCGCGAGCAAGATACGTGACATCATGCACGAAAGTGTCCGCGATTTGCATGCGCGTGTTGTGGAGCAGTTTGGAAGCGTGCTGGGCCGAGGTGCGCTGATGCAAATCTGAAGCTCTGCGGATTGCCCAATCGGTCGCCTCGCCGTGGCCTATAAAAAAAGAGTGTGTTGGAGGCTTGGGCTGTCGTTCGTAAACCTTGTGAGAAGTGTTTGCTGCCAGGTCCGTGCGAAGGTTGTGAAGTTGGTTCGAGAAGTGTTTGCTGCCCTGTCCGTACAAAGGTGTCGTGGCGTGGATGTCTGTTCGAGAAGCAGTTACTGCTCGGTCCGTGCAACGGTTATAATTTTCTACAGTGATAACCATTATACTAAGCATGCCTCCTCCACATGAGACTGTTAACATCATGATGAATGTCCAATGAACCTTAACTCTTAACATCCTATACCACCTCATTCCACCCGGCCAGAAGTCACATTCGTTTTCCTAATCCGACCTAAACGATAGCCTTTGTTTAAATGTAATATTAAACATATTTAGAAGTCTTTATTTTTAGGGAAATAACAGGTAACTTTAAATGAAAAGGCCATTTTTAACCATTCTTTGATAAACACTTAGAGGAAAAGGGCTCTGAACTTAGAAAATTCTCAATGGGATGTTAAGAGTTAAAATTCATTGATTCAATCTTTTTCAAAATTGTAGCCAACAAAATAACCAGGTGAGTCAAAAGTTTTGCAATATTTTGGTACATTGTATCAATTGCCAAAAATCTGGAGGGAAGTATTTGTAGTGATTGTCTTCTCTTTGGGGATGAGGTTGATATTGGAAAAGGGTTATCTTCCCTTGTCTCCATGACTTGTCACTATATGGCATTACTAACTGGCTATTTAATCTCTGCCCAGAAAGCTATCTCTCTCTCTCTTTCATCTGGCATCTACAATGATGCACTAGACAAGTTGTGTCACTGTCCATTAAGGTTTGGGGAGGTCCTTGCCCTCCAATTATAGACTTGTACCCATGTGTTTACATAGTCCTTTCTAGACCCTAACCACATGGGTCATATACAGTAAGTGACTCTTCTATTCGACATTTAGTAGCCTCAAAATTAACTCTGTAAAAACTCTTTCTTATCTCCTAAAGACTTTTGTCCTGTTTTTGTATCTGTATTTTACATTACATGTGCTCAGACAATAAAGCCTGTATTGTTGTTATATGTACCTCTTTGTTAAATTTTATTACATATATGTTCACCTACATTAGACACTTCTATGAAGCCTCCTAACATATTATAAGCCGTTTTAGCTACTAAATCCAAAACTACATTTAATTCTTATACTAGTTTGCAAAGCATATATCATATAACCGAAGCTGTTCAAGATGTGGTAGTTATCTGCTGTGGTTGGTAGTATTGTGGTAGATGGTGTGCTTACACGTTGTGCATTGCTTCAATCAATGTGTAAATTCAAAAGTCGCACAGATGAACATGTAATGTAGTCTAATTCATGAACTTATACTTTACTATTTCAAACTGGGCCATAACACCGCACAAACAACCAAAAACATTTGTTGTGCTAAAGGCGAAGAATGCACAGGTGGTAGTTGGTGTGCTGACACGTTGTGCATTATTTCACTCTGATTTTAAAGCCACACAGATGAATGTGCAGCTACGTACTCTAATTCAGACAGTTTACGAATTCAAACTGGGCCATAACGCTGCAGAAGCAACCAAAACCATTTATTGTGCTAAACGTGAAGAATGCACAGGTGGTAGTTGGTGTGCTGACACGTTGTGCATTAATTCACTCTGATTTTAAAGCCACACAGATGAATGTGCAGCTACGTACTCTAATTCAGACAGTTTACGAATTCAAACTGGGCCACAACGCTGCAGAAGCAACCAAAACCATTTATTGTGCTAAACGTGAAGAATGCACAGGTGGTAGTTGGTGTGCTGACACGTTGTGCATTAATTCACTCTGATTTGAAAGCTGCACAGATGAACATGCAATGTAGTCTGATTCAGACAGTTTACGAATTCAAACTGGGCCATAACGCTGCAGAAGCAACCAAAAACATTTGTTATGCAAAAAGATGAAGAATGCGCAGTTGATCACAGCACATACGATTATATAAAAATCTAATCTGGTTCAAATTAAAAAGTGTGATAAGAGTAACACAAAGCCAAACTTATTTCGACTTTAATTTTCTGATGCAACTATCATTAGTGATGGTGGGTGAAATGGGCCAAAGCCTCGTCTGTTTACTAAAACTTTTTTGTCTCCCCCCCTTCCCCCAATAATAGTTTCATCGAACAAAATAAAGACAAAAACTGTTTGGTTTCTGATTATACTAAATGCAATTTATAACGGAGATTCATTGGTAAATCTCTCATCTGTTTAATAAATTTATCATTTATATATACTAGCAAATTTATGCACCCTCCGGGTGCAAGTTTTTAAGTTTTATTATAATAAAATATCATGTTAAATTAGAAAGGCTAATAACACTAAATAAAAATGCAGATAAAAAGATTTGGAACAGACGGGGGTATTATCGAAAAATAGAACAGCTTTGATACTAACTCTTCCATCATTTTTTCAATTACTCCCGTCTTTCATTGGTAAATTTTCTTAATTTAACTCTTTACTTAAAATAGGAAGTAAAGGATAATATTACAGTTATTTCTTCTTGTTAATGAATTTCTTTTAAGATTTATCCCAGAGATTTTTGCTCATATTCAATAAGATAAAACCAAACAATTAGAAATCAATAATACTTAGCATATATTATTAAAATCAATTTTTTAAGATCAATATGCAAATTAACCTTCCCATTCACACTGTAAACCAGTATTTTGTTGTATATATAAATACAATTGCGTATTATTAGTATGTAGATATGGTCAACAGTCTTAATAATGTAAAACAATTTTATTATTCATTGAGGTTTAAATAGAAATAAAATCATGGAGAATGTGATGTAAATAACTAAGGGAACTGTGAATTGAGTAGTAATATAGTTTCGGTTACAGACAGAAAAACACACAATCTCCATTATAATAAGATTTACCAACCCTACTTCATGATCAGGATATAAAACAAAGTCATTCTTTAAGCAGAGTTTAACAGGTTTGAATTCAGAGTTTTCCTTCTCCTAGATTGGTTGCCTAAACAAAGTTAAAGAGCCCAGTTTGCTCTACTATTTATCCATAGATGAATTCATACATTTTTCCAAGTGTTTTAGTACTATGTGAAATGTAAACACCTTCGTCCAGTATTTGAACTTGTCATAGTATCCATCTCCTACAAAGATAACCATTGCACCACGAATCGCAACAATTTTATCATTTCTAATACCAGTCATCATTTGATGTAATTTTTTAATTGATCAAAAAAAAAAAGATTGTAAAATGTTCAGAAATGATCCCCTACCTTGCTCTCTGACCCACTCTACCATTCCCCCCACACACACACTCCCACTACCCCCACCCCAGAAATACAGTTATATATGTTCAAAGAATAAAGTAGCAGTTGGCAAAGGGGCCTATTGTTGGTATCTACCAGACAGTGAAGGAGTCTATCCCCTATTTGCTAGTGCTAGGCCTGGGAGATTATCTTTGCAGAGGTGGAGCACCAAACTTTCTGTCAGCTCCCCCACTTTACCACACATATCAGATTAGCCTAGCTATGCTACTCATGCTCTGAGTAAGAGTATTTACGGTTTGCGAAGGAGCTCTTATTTCTCCGTAGTTGTTGGCAAATTGTCGGATAAAGATGGAACAAACACGAAAGTAAATGCAGACACTTGTATTGACAAAATTACATAAAATTGTTGCAAATTTTAATGGTATTTGCTAAAATCCTTGAGTCTTAACCTCCATTTTTCTTATATCTCTACCCCTATTTATCATTTTATCTTTAATTCTGTTATTTGTCTTATTATTATTAATTTTATTTTACTTTATTTTATTTATTCTTTAATGTGAGATTACTGAGGTTTTTTCTTATATTATAATTGTTTATTTCTATAACTTTTACCTTATTTCTGTCTTAATTTTAATTCTAGTTTAATTTTTTTCTTTCATGTTTTCAATTTTTTCATTTTTTTCATTTTTTCATTGTTTCATTTTTCATTTTTTATTTATTTTTTTATTATTTTTTCATTTTTTTCATTCATTTTTTCATTCTTATTGTTTATTTTTATATTCATTTTTATCTTCTAATTATTATATCAATATTATCATGATTATCCTTCACTTGATCTTAGTTTTAACTTGAATTTTTAATCTTTAATTCTTAACTTTAATTTTAAATCTTGAAACTTAATTTTGATGTTGGCTTTAGATCTTAATTTTAACTTTAATTTTCCCCTTAAAATAGATTTATAGGGTTTTTTTATTGATTTTTTTTTCTGATTATTGATTTTTTTATTTATTACTTACTCCTTACAGGCTTCATAGGTTTTCATAGTTTATACAACGATTAAGGTTTATTCTTTTTTTACTTTCTATTTTCTAGTTTCTATTTATTTTGATTTTGATTTTTAATATATATATTTTTATATATATAATTTTTTATATGTATCTTTTATCTTTTAAGTTCTACTCTTTATTTTTATCTTACCGTTTATCTTCTAATCTTTAATTTAAGTTTCTTTAACTCTATTCCATTTATTTTAATCTTTATCTGTTTTATTTTTTATTTTTATTTTATTTTTTATTCTAATTCTATTTTTACCCATTAACTCCCATGAAGTTCTATAATTCGGCAACTCTGACAGAATGGGGGGGCTTTTTGGTCTTTTTGGTTTTTTGGTTTTGTGTTTCAGATAGTTCTGATCTCCTAATTCTACATCGATAACCCTGATTGCCTAATTCCACCTCGATATCTTATTAGGTTTGGGCCCCCATTCCTCTAATCCCGAGTCAGATATATCCTCTAAAGCTTAAGACTTCAAACTTAATTATAAAAATTTTACTTTTTTACCCTAAGGCTTTAGGGAATTCACAAAATTTTCTAGCCCCTTAGTATTGCCATTATCATAACTTATACATCAACCGATGATTACTATTATTATTATTATTATTATTATTATTAGTATTAGTATTATTATTATCACTGACAATATCCATTTATCTTAAGCTGGATGTTATAATTATTACTATGATTATTATTATTATAGTTATTATGAGCTTTCACATCAGCATTAGCTGATGGTATTTCACTGGATTTTGAGTGACAGCAGATGTCCTCAGGTCTCCAGGAATCTTCTGAGTATTCTGGCAGATTACAGCAGTGGAGCGTTATTATTATTATTATTATTATTATTATTATTATTATCATTACTACTATTATTATGATTAGTACCATCATTAATAAAGTTATGATATAGTATTATTAATTTGATTACCAAGGTTCTTTACTATTGTCTTACAACTATCATTCTCATCATGATAATTGTGATTATTAATATGATTATTATTGTTATGATTATTATTATCATTATTAGCATTATCATCATTATTAAGTTTACTAATATTAATTATTGTCACTTAGACTTTCTGCCTTTGATTTAATTATAACATTACTTTTATAGTGAGTCTCTACAACCTTTAATTATTAAATCCGGTCTTTCACTTCTTATACTTTATGCTTTATATGTTATCTTTCACCTTTAGTCCCCACTTGTTAAATGTTAATTTTTAATCTGTAACGTCACTATATTGTTTTATTATTCTATATTTTAATTTTTTATATATTTTTTAATATTATTTATGGAGTAATATACCACTACCTCTTACTGTATTCAATTTTGTTCTAGTCTACCCTATATCATCCAAAACTAAATTCTTATCCTAGATTAATCTTAAGTTTATTCTTTATCCTCAGTCTATTCTCTAACTCTTTACCTTCCACAGCTACCTCCCACCCCTAATTTGCTTCTTAGTTTAATTCTAATTTTATATTATGTTAATTTTTATTTGATTTTTAATTTTTTATTGTTTATGTTCTATTTTTAATTTTTAATTTTAATTTTATTTTTTTATTTTATTTATTTTTTTATTCTATAATTTTTATTCTATAATTTTATTTTTAATTTTTATTTTTATTTTTATTTTTATTTCATTCTGTTTCAGTAGACTCTAATTCTTTATTCTAATTCTAATTCTTTTCTTATTTTAATTTAATTTATATTATTTTATTTTACAAGATTTTATTAATCTTAATCATTATGCTTTATTCCTTTACCTTATTATCATTACCATTATTACTTGTTAATTTTTTTAAATTTATTATTATTATTATTTTTATTTTTATTTTTATTTTTATTTGATTTTAATTATTTAATTTTTTTAATTTTTAATTTTCATCTAATTTTTATATTATTGTTTATTT
>CM042159.1:74927352-74969852 GCA_023376005.1 Doryteuthis pealeii | reverse complement strand
TTCATTTTTAGTGGAGATTTTTTTAACGTAAAATAAGAGAAAGAAAGAAAAAAAATGAAGATATTAAAAAGAAAATCTTTTCGAAATTCAATTTGTTTTTGTTCAATGTTTACAAAATCCCTAAATGAATGACATGATAATAAATTTAAAAGTTTAAATGTGTGACCGATTTATTTTTACGCAGTTTCGATTTTAGTTTTTGATTTTAGTTATTTTTCTTCTTTCCTTCTTTCTGACAAAAAAGAAAAAAGTTCACCCTTACTTTTTAATTGTTAAAAACCAAAAACCAAAAAAGAAATTTATTTATTTTTAATTAATCATATAAAGTTGACAGTTGTTTTCATTTCAGTTTTTAAAAAATCATTTATTTTATTTTCTTATCTCTTTTTTTTGGGGGGAGGGGGGTGAATTTATTGTACTAACTCCTACTAAATAACCCTTAAAGGCTTTTACAGAAAAATACTTTCGAGATTTTTGTATTTCTTTTTTGGGGTGGTGGTGGTGGGTGGTGTCTTTTTATCTATCTAATGTTTTCATCGTTCGTTTATTTTTCTTTAAAACATTTTAAAGGTGCTAAAATTTTGTTGAACTGCACGAAATAATTGAATGTATTGTAATCCTATCCATGCTGCTAGTTTGTAAAATTCTGTTATCTTTTGTTGTTGTGTAGACAATCATCAGCATCGGTGAAGAAGGAAAAGAAGAGAAAGAACAACGGACATTGAAGAAGAAGAAAAAGAAGAAGAATCAAACATTCTTTCTCTTTTCCTTCTTCTTCTCTTTCTCTTTCTTCTTCTTCTTCTTCTTCTTGATATTTTCTCGTACTAATGACGTCATAGCACAAAATCCGCAGCAGCAGCAGCGGCAAGAATGAAACATTCCATTCATTTACCATTTTAACACCTTTTACAAATTTTTGAGATTAATGTGTAGATGATTTATTTGTTAACTTTGTTTTTAAGCCTGAACGGTTTCTTTGTTTTTTTTTAATTATAAAACCAAACCAAACAAAAACATTCTCCTTCATTATTTTGATTTCATGTTAGTCTTTTTTATATTTTAGTTTTTAATTGTCTAAATTCGAGGACAATTCTAGGAAAACAAAATTATGGGATCTAATTTCTATAAACAATGTGATATTTTTTATCTGTTAATTTTTTTCTTTTTTTTTCTTTTTGTGAAATTTGACAACATTATTATAACATTGATTTCGCATCGTTTTATTATTATTAAAAAAAAAAACTATTATGAATAAAACAATTTAAAATTCTTCTGCTTCCAGGATGACATAAGTTTTTTCTACAATAGAATTAATTTGAATTTCATATAGTTTGTACTTAAAACTTGGATAAATTCTCAATAACTGTTTTGATTTAAATTTTAAAATTTTATATTATGATTTCACCAGAGACAAGCAAATTCTGTCTCTTTCTGTCTCTCTCACACAGAACTAAAACTGAACTTTGATTTTAGTATTGGTTACTGGTAAGAAGAAGAAGAGAAAAAAGTGGGGATTTTGCGCTGTAGAGATATGGGAGAGGGAGGGGGTGACTTAGATTATTTTTCCGACTATAATGTAACTGCCTATTGTTCGAATCAAATGTTTTGTATGATTTCCGAAATGAATTTACCTGGAATGTTTAGACTTTTTTTTTCTATAAGAATTTTCTTTTAATTGAAGATGTCTAAAAAGTATGGAAACACAGCCAGGAATTCTGATTGGCCAATTCTTTTTCTTTTGGGTGTTTCATATTTTGTATAGAACTATTTAGTTTTCTTGAACCAAATACGAAGAGGAGAGACGTTCATATGATGACGTCATATCTGAAGTTGATGACTTTTTTTGACCAAGGGGATACAAGCACTAAACAGCGATGGGAGAAGGGCGTGGACCGCAAGGGAGACTGTTGAAAAATAAACCTCAATGGTCATATACCATGAGAGTATCTTGGTTGGTTTATGAACTTTTCAGTCAACCCTTGTATAACTATTCTGTTTTCTTTGACCAAATAACTTGAAATAAATTATTTAATCAGTGATTCAGTTTGGTGTGTGTACGAAGTTCAGCAGAAAAGTTCATATGCTAACCAAGATACTATGGTGGTAGGTAGGGCTGTTTGATGTCAATTATCAATAAAAGTATTCAAACATTTAAAGACCATAAACAAATCAAGCCAAGATGGTAGAGAAGACAAAACTCTTGATTAAACAAACAAAATTGTATTAACAGAAATTTACAAAAAGGTAGTATTGAATACTGGGCGAGGTTCCGTCCCAAAGTTCTTTTTTTTAAGTTCAAATGTAATAAAATATTTTACAATTCACACAATAAGAATAAACATTAAAGTTTGTATGTCCAAATAATCAGCAGTCAGGCTGTAGTTGTACTGATATTAAGATTATCTGTTAAAGCGATGATTATTTAAAGTGAGAAAGATAGATAGATAGTTCGTACCTTATGCGTTAAAATTTCTTATAACAAGTGACAAGGATTCTCTTTGGCAGGCAAAATCTTTCTGGTTAGAATCCGAAATTTCCGTTATTTATAAGAATCAAGTAGGCTCCAAAAAGGTCTAGATGATAAATTTTCTTATTAGGCGGGAACGCCTCTGATTGGTTGAATTTTACGAATTTTATTTTAGATTTTATTTTTTACTAAAGGTTGCGCGATCCATATGCGCAAATCTCTTATTTTTGTCATTCGACTTCCGTCTGTTGAAACGATAACTTCCGGCTTCACCACAATACTCTCATGGAATGTGACCAAATGAGGTTTATGAGGGTCAGCTGAAAAGTTCATAGGCTGACAAGATACTCTCATGGAATGTGACCAAATGAAGTTTATATGAGGGTCAGCTGAAAAGTTAATTAGCTGACCAAGATACTCTCATGGAATGTGACCAAATGAGGTTTATATGAGGGTCAGCTGAAAAGTTAATTAGCTGACCAATACTCTCATGGAATGTGACCAAATGAGTTTATATAGGGTCAGCTGAAAAGTTAATAGCTGACCAAGATACTCTCATGGAATGTGACCAAATGAGGTTTATATGAGGGTCAGCTGAAAAGTTAATTAGCTGACCAAGATACTCTCATGGAATGTGACCAAATGAGGTTTATATGAGGGTCAGCTGAAAAGTTCATAGGCTGACCAAGATACTCTCATGGAATGTGACCAAATGAGGTTTATATGAGGTCAGCTGAAAAGTTCATAGGCTGACCAAGATACTCTCATGGAATGTGACCAAATGAGGTTTATATGAGAGTTAGCTGAAAAGTTAATCGGCTGACTAATATACTCTCATGGAATGTGACCAAATGAGGTTTATATGAGGGTCAGCTGAAAAGTTCATAGGCTGATCAAGATACTCTCATGGAATGTGACTAAATGAGGTCTATCTTTCAACATAGTCTCCCTTGCAGTCCACACAATTCTTCCATCAGTGTTGTAATGCTTGTATCCCATTGGTCAAAAAAAGATCATCAGCAACAGCAGATATGATATCATAATATGAACTTTTCACACACTCCATCCACCCTCGTATATGTTCATAATGACTGTATCCATAATGTATTAAATATTAATACTCTTGTTCCTTAATCTTTCAACTGTCATCATCCTGCAACACCTTCTGGTTAAAAATGAGACCATCCAAATCTTCCAAGATGAAATTTAAAAAATGTAGATCCTGATTATTTGGTGTTGCTTATCTGTCAAATTCTTTAGTGTTGTCACCTCCGCTAAATAATGGACCATTCCGTTTTTATTAGAAAGAAAGGGAAGAAAAGGGCATGCTACACAAAAACATATAATACGAAAGAAAGAGAGTAGAGGAAAGAAAGAAATGTAGAAGCGATAACACTAATCTGTTTCAATCAAACATAATGAAAAGAAGGAAAGAAAGAAAAACGAGTGATAGTTAAATCAATATTATTATACTTTTTGCATATTAAACTATTTTGCAATAGCTCTTCAGTAAACATCAAACATTGTGATGATTATTATACTGTGGTATATCCACAGGCCACGCTAGTATTAAACATTATGGCCATAGAAAATACTTCATTTTCCCACCCCTAATGACATGCAACACTCCACTTTGGCCCCCTCCGATCAATCAGCTGGTCATGTCAAGCCCTAGCACCTATATGATTGCCCAAACCCTATTGTCTTTATGGCAAGACCCAACCCTTTTTATCATATATGTGCTAGAAGGCTGTGGCTGAGGGTCTTCATGTCCTGGGAATAACATTAAACTCTATCTGATGGTGTGATTCCAGTTTTGGAGGTTTGGGGAATGTGGAGCACCCCTTGATCCCCATTGCTCCCTGGTCCACTCTGATCGGAGTGGTAGTACCTGTTAGGGTCCCATCTATGGGTTAAATAGAAAAATGTGTTTATAAAAAAAAATTGAGTATCTATTAAAAATTTACTAAACTTAAAACATTGTGATGATTATTATACTGTGGTATATCCACAGGACCCGCTAGTATTAAACATTAGAGCAAGGAAACATATTCACATCCTGCCTATCACTTTCCCCCTCTCTATGTATATCTTGATTACCTCTTCGTTGTATATGTTAGTTTCATTGGAGCAAGCAAACATATTTGTGGAAAGGAATGATTTTTTTTGTTTTTGTTTTGTTAATTTATGGATGTTTAAATTTTTTAATTTTTTTCTTTCTTTCCAGCTGAACAATTTGTTCCTTTAGTGAAGAAAACGGTCGGTTACATTGTGTGTGGAATCATTTTTGATGATTGTGGTCGGATTTTGATGATGCAAGAAGCGAAATCTTCTTGTTTTGGAACTTGGTATGTTCCAGCTGGCAGAATGGAAACCGGAGAAAATCTTCTGGTAAGTCAAGTTTTATACTTTCAGCAAGGGTTGTTTTTATTTCACCTCTCTTTTTAAAAAAAATGTATCTATTTCTATCTCTTTTCCTCGCTCTCTCTTTTCTCTCTATATATCTTTATCTCTCTCTCTCTCTCTCTCTCTATCTATCTATATATATATATATATATATATATATATATATATATATTATGGACTCTCGTCGATTTTCGACGCATGAGGGTTCACACACACAATGAACACCCACACAGTGATTTGTTTATAGTGGTGAAGGCTTGTGTTGGACCATCCACACTTTTTGGCACAGTCGATAGGAAAGAATTGGTGCATCAAGGGTTGCCACAAACCCAATCAACGACCGACCTCAGAAATTTTGAATTCAGAGTTATCCCTCTCCTAGACTGGTTACCTACCCAAGGCTGAAGGGCACAGTCTGCCCTACTATTTAACCCATAGCTGGAGGGAATTTTGAATTCAGAGTTATCCCTCTCCTAGACTGGTTACCTACCCAAGGCTGAAGGGCCCAGTCTGCCCTACTATTTAACCCATAGCCGGAGGGAGAATATATGGATTCATACCTTTCCCAAGAGTATTAGCGCTATGTGAAATGCCAACAGCTTCGTCTTGGAATTGAACTCGAATCGACAAGTCCATTTCCCACGACTCTAACCACTAGCCCACGCACACCCATATATATATATATATATATATCTCCCTCTCCCTCTCTCTCTCTCTCTGTTCGCTCGCTCTTCCCCTCACTCTTTCTCTCTTTCATTTTCTTGTTTTTTCCCTTTTCTATATAAAACCATTAGTTAAATCCTACTTAACAGACCTAAATTTCACCAATCGTATGTTACCCCGCTGAAAGAAAAAAAAAAAAAAATCTGGGAATTAATTAAATTTTCAGTGTTGATATATTAATGAATAAAATATATAATGCACCAGAAAAAAAAACTTTTACATTTTTTCAGGTCAATTAACTTTGAACCACATATGTTTGTGAATCTGTGTTACGCCTCAAAGATAAGTGATTCAAAGTTAACTGACCTGAAAGAATTTAAGAGTTTTCAAATAAAATAACTGGTGCATTATATTGTTTATTCATTAATTTATCAACACTAAAAGTTTCATTAAATTCGATTAATTTCTTGATTTTTAGTATTTTTTTTTTTCTTTCAGCGGGGTGACTGATGATGGTGGAATTTATGTCCATTAAGTAGGATTTAACCAAACCATTTGGTAATTTATGAGGAAGTGCGTCCCAGTCTCCTGCCTCAAAAATTGCTACCCGGTGACTATCAAAATAACAACCCCCAGCTCGTCGTAATTCCTGTTTATTTATTGTAATTTGTCGTAATTCTTGTTTAGATATGAAGATGGATATATAGCTTTGAATAGACCGAGATAGATAGATAGATAAACAAAATAATATAGATAGATATGAACAAATGAAGATAGATAGATAGATAGATATCGACAAGTAAATGTATTCAAAAAATCATAGTATTTAATATAGATAAATATGAACAAATTGAGATAGATATAAAGATGGATAGTTTTGAATAGACTGAGATGGGTCGTTATTTTAATAGTCACCTGGTAGCAATTTTTGAGGCAGGAGACCGGGACGCACTTCCTCATAAATTACCAACCATTTTTTTAAGATTTTCAAATATTTATTAAGATTCATCAAAGAAACTTCAGAAATAATGTGCCAAGTGTGCAGAACGTTTCATGACTCTAAGTAATTTATTCATTTTCATTTTTAAAATCCAAGTGGTGATAATTGTTGAGGTTTATATATATACTAAAGACCGGGTTAGCTCAGTCGGTAGAGCGTTCAGCTAGAAACCACCAGGTTTCTAGTTCGATTCCAGTCCTCGCCAACTCAGCGTATGAGTAGCACAG
The DNA here is from genome assembly GCA_023376005.1 of Doryteuthis pealeii. Taxonomy (NCBI): domain Eukaryota; kingdom Metazoa; phylum Mollusca; class Cephalopoda; order Myopsida; family Loliginidae; genus Doryteuthis; species Doryteuthis pealeii. The sequence goes on along the minus strand of CM042159.1, from coordinate 74,963,089 downwards.
GGATCTGTGCGGTAAAGTAAGGAGCTGATGGTAGGTGTGGAGCTCCATCTCAGACACAAAAACAATCTCCTTGGTTTAGTGCTAGTGAAAAGGGGCTAGACTCCCTCGCTAAGTGGCTGATACCGACTTTAGGCCACCCCAACGACTTTACTTTACTTTTTTTATATATACTAGCAAATATATGCACCCTCCGTAGGGTGCAAGTATTTAAGTTTTAATATAATAAAATATCATATTAAATTAGAAAGGCTAATGAAACTGAATAAGAATGTAAATAAAAAGATTTGCAACAGAGGGGGTATGATTGAAAAATAGAACAACTTTGAAACTAACTCTTCCATCATTTTCCGTTACTCCCGTCTTTCATTGGTAAACTTTCCTAATTTAACTGTTTAGTTAAAATAGGAAGTAAAGAATAATATTAGTTATTTCTTCTTGTTAATGGATTTCTTTTAAGATTTATCCCAGAGATTTTTGCTCATATTCATTAAGATAAAACCAAACAATTAGAAATCAATAATACTTAGCACATATTTATTAAAATCAACTTTTTAAGATCAATATGCAAATAAGCCTTCCCATTCATACTGTAAACCGCTATTTTGTTGTACATATAAATACAATTGCATGTTAATAGTATGTAGTTATGGTCAACATTATAAATATTGAAAACAATTTTATTAACTATTGAGGTTTAAATAAAAATAAAATCATGGTAAATGTGATGTAAATAACAAAGGGAATTGTGACTTGTATAGTAATATAGTTTTGGTTACAGACAAACAAACCCACAATCTCCATTATAATAAGATACTAGAAGCAGCTACCTGGCATTGCCTGGGTAGATGGGTGAGGTAAAAAATGTAGTCTGGCAGATCTATTATTGTTGAATTGCAAGTTGGATCCTATCAGGATGCCCCATTAAGATCCTTATGTAAAAAAAGACGTTGCATTGATCCAGCCACACTGAAAAGAAAAATTAATATCTCCTATTCAAAATACTAAATGCAAAAAAATTCCATGCTGTTATTTTTTAAATTTTATTTTTAAATTATCTTCACAAATATAAATCAAATCTTCATTTCTTTTTTTTTCTTCAAAAAGCAAGATCTGGTGATAGTGAATGTGTATATATATTTACTTTTTCATTAATTGTTTTATTTTCAAAATTTCCTCCGGACATACATACACACAAACTGCCCTTTATATATGTATAGATACAGACTAGACAAAACCTGACCCATTGGGTCAACCATTGAACTTTGAGTAGATAATTGGGATTAGTTTGCTAAGCGAATTAAATTTAAAAAAAAATGAATACAACCAGAGAATAAAAAAACGACAAAAACTGTTAAAATCATTTTCTAAGCTTTCTAAGAAGGGAACATTTGACCTAATTTAAATTTAAATGGATCTGATTCTTGGAATTTTATTAGGTTAAGAAGCTATGGCTAACTGCTTCTAAAACTTAACATACAAATATATTTTACTCTCCAATCACTCTCTTTAAACTCACAGAGAAACTAACATATTTAATGAGGAGGTAATCAAGATATACATAGAGAGGGGGAATGTAACAGGCAGAATGTGCAGTAAGAGATGGGTCAGTTTTAAACTTAACTGCAAATTATGACTAATTAGAACCAATTAAAATGGATTCTTTCAAACATAACTCAATCCTAGAACTAAGAAATGTTTTGATAGGAAAAAAGCCTTTAGCAAACAATCATTGATTCACTCAGCTTTAGTATAATAATAGATTTACCAACCCCTCCACGCGAGTAGGATGTGACACAAGATCAATTGGAGTTTTAATGGGTTTGAATTCAGTTTTCCTTCTAGACTGGTTGCCTAACCAAGGTTAAAGACCCCAATCTGCCCTACTATTTACACATAGCTGGAGGGGGAATATTTGAATTCATACCTTTCCCAAGGGTATTAGCGCCCTGTGAAATTTAAACAGCCTAGTCCAGGATTTGAACTTGTCTCACTGTGTCCATTTCCTACGATGATAACCATTACACCATTGTTGAGGTTTATATATATCATTTTGGAAGTACTTTTGATGTGATGGATATTGTCATAGGAAATATATATGAATATTTATTTAAAATAGACAGCCTTTATCTACTGGGGTATTTATTTAAAATAGACTGTATATATATATATATATATATATATATAGTTAGGGTCCAAGTGATGCAGCCATGCAGCAGTACTGATACAACCTCAGCCTGGAAAAATTGTCACTTTAGCTTGTCAGGGAGATCGGATTTCTATATGACTGATAATTGGTTTGTGGACAATTATGCCTTTCCTATTCGTGCATTAACATCGCTTTCTGTGGATGAGATATTACTACCTAGGTATGTGAATTGTTCTACTGGCTTAAGAGGCTTACCGTCAAGTGTGGAGATGTCTCCTTTCTTTTTGAAACTCATGAACTCGGTTTTATCAGAGTTCACATAGAGGCCGATGTTCTTTGCTGCCTCCTCCAAGCTATGTAGTAGTGACTCAGCCTGTGCCGGTGTATCTGCAAGAAGTGCAAGGTCATCAGCATAGTCTGCATCTGTGACTGTTTGTTCGGGATATTGCCTGCTTCTTGCCTTTCTTAGTGTGAAACGTTTTTCTTTTATGGTATCTAATGATGTTTGGAGTACGTAGTCTAGGCATATTATAAATATATATGGTGCTAATGTATCTCCTTGTAGGACTCCAGCAGTGATTTCAAAGAAATCTCTATCATCATCAGGTGAGCGTACCATTGCTTTAGTGTCTTTGTAGAGTATCATTATAGCGGTAACCGTTTCTTTGGGGAGACTGTATGCTTGTAGTATTTGTTTTCCTCTGTGTATGGAATCAAATGCCTTGGAGAAATCTACGAATAGCAGCGTTGCCTCTAGATTCTTTGCTTAAACCCCTTCTATGATCCGTCAAATAGTCAGGATCTGAGAGGTTGTGGATTGATTTCTGTGGAATCTGTTTTGCTTTTTCCTAAGGATTTTCTCTATTTCGGGTCGGATACGATTAAGAAGAAGTGCATTATATATCTTGGCTGCAATAGCAGTAAGAGTTATGCCTCTGCAGTTTTTAGCGATTCCGATGACTCCCTTTTTTGGCGAATGGGAGGATGCAGCCTTTTGTCCAGTTGTCTATTCTATTTTGTCTATATACTGCATTGCATAGCCTAAGCAGTATGTCATTGTACTTTCCCATCTTCCATACCTCAGGGGGTACTTTGTCAAGACTTGAGAATAAGCTAGATGGGAGCTGCACAAGAATGCTGCATGCAGTCTTGAACAAGTCGTGAAAACAACACCCCACAAGGAAGCAGCTGTATGACCACCTGCCCCCCATCTCACAAACCATCCGAGTAAGATGGACTAAACATGCAGGACACTACTGGAGAAGCAAGGACGAGCTCATAAGCGACGTTCTCATGTGGAAGCCAACACATGGCATGCTAATGTGGGCCGCCCAGCAAGGACCTACATTGACCAACTATGCGAGGATGCTGATTGCTTCGCAGAAGAACTCCCAGGGCAATGAATGATAGGGAAGGTTGGTGAAAGATTGTCATGAATATCCGTGCTACTTGCGCAACATGATCATGATGATGATATATATATATACACACACACACACACACATATCCACTACCTCCAATATACACACACACACACACACATATACCTATATGTGGTTTGTCTTACTCTCATACTACTTATTTATATAACTAACTAATACTACCTCTATATATTTACACACTTGCTCACTCGCATGCACCCCACTGCATTCGTGCAGCATGCATAGTGTCATACTGAGCAACGTCCTGCCAGTATGGGTATTCATTTTTGTTGGAGTATATATTTTGCAGTGGAAAGCAGGCAAAATTTTGTTTAGGATGCACAAGAGTTTGCCAGTTGTTTGTGTGATATAAAAATATAAGAATGTGACGCATTGGAAATGTCATCTTAATAATGTAAATAATGAGAAAGAGGAACTGTATTCATAATTTGTGTTAGAATGATCTTAAAATTTCATAGAATGTTTGAAAGTTTTAGTGTTTGAGATGAGAGAATTGTTTTGGATGATGTTGGGTATTTTAGTGATTGTAATGAATAAGTTTAGCTCGTCCATAGAGTGGAAACAAACTGACTCTCCAGTAAATTAAAAGTTCTAGTTGCCATAGTCAGTAAAGAAGGTAATGCTGACAGTCTTCTGGGACATGAAAAGACCCATCTCTATTGATTTCCTTTGTAGGGACCCCTTTTGTTTGGTTAGTGTGTGGTTGATGAGTTGAAGATTGAAGTTATGGGTCCCCACAATTTATATGTATAAGGACTACGGAAAATGTAGTTTCCATAGGTAACAAAAGAAGAAGACATTGATAAAGGAACAAACTTTATATACATAAATACAATTAATATAGTTTCATTGTTCTTTCAGTGGTGTTGCAGTCTGATTGTGTCTGTGTATAGTTGTGTGTGACAACTGTGACATGGTGTTTATATTAGTGTGATTGCTTGTGTCAACATATTAGTAGTTTGTCTGTGATTGGAACTTGTGATTGAAAGTTGTTGTTGTTGTTGATCGAGAGAGAGAGAGAAAATAGGAGACGAAAAGATAGACGGACCTGTTGAGTCGTATTTGATGCTTTCGGACGTTCCCACTGTCGAGTTAGGAGCATCCTCTCCAACTCTGTTGAGTCAGGAAGAGCAAAAGCTCCTCACTGTCTCTGTGTCTCCTTATCTCTTACTTTTTTCCAGCTCTATGGGCCTTTTTATAATTTTAATTATTCATTGTTTACGTGTTCCTTAAGCTAAAATATTCCTCAAATATCAGGTGATTTGCAATGATGCAATATCGAATGATTTTGATATCTGTGGAATTCTGGTGACGTAAATTATCGGATGAATTTAAACCATTGTTTCTATTGTTTCTAAAATATTTCTAAACTAATATTCATTCGATTCTCTTTTCTTTACCTAATTCTAAACTCATGACATACCATTGTAAAAATAGTTATTTAAGAAAACTTAATTATTTTAATTTATTCAATTCCACATGCCGTAAAAATATAGGGGCCAAACCCCTATACCTTCAAAAAGGTGCAACTGTAAATAGTGTTTTCTATTGGCAACACCTTAGGCAAAATTCACCTTATTTATTGAATAACCCTCTTCTGGGACATGAAGATAGCGTTTTTTCTATTGCCAACTCTGTAGGTAATATTCACCTTATTCATTGAATGAGCCTTGCGTATTAGAATCTGTTTTGCCTTAATTAAAAACAAACAAAAGAAGAAAAACCAAAAAAACATTGGATCTGCTCCAAAACAGAAAAATTGAAATGAATTGGGCTAATTAATTAGGATCTTGATTAATGAAGAAAACAAAATGATTTACCCTACAGGTTAGGATTTGACACAAGGTCATAGGTATGGGGCATCCAACAAGGATCAAACTCACTTTTCAGTAGTAATGAATTTACGTGACTACCTTGCTAACCATTACACCATGTAGCATTCCCAGTTGTTTTTTTTATTTCATTTGAGGTTATTGTTATTTAATCATATTAGCTAAATAGAGCTTTGTAAATGAAGTTCAGAACTGTTTGAATTATGCAAATATCCCCAGTGGTTCAAAAGTTATGAGAATTTAACACCCCGAAATTGGGGGTACAAAAGTGGACATGATTTTGTTTAAAAAAAATATGTCAATTTATGGACCATTTCAAAACAAGAAATTTAGTTATTTCTTCACCATTTCTGTATTTTTGGAGCAATTTTGATAAAACTTTGCATTCTTATGTAAAATTCTATGTTCTTTCTGATTCTGCGCTTAGATGTTATTGTGACACTTTTAATTGCACTAAAATGCATTGGACCAGAATGCATCTAAGGGGTCATGTGTGTAGTATATATATATATATATATATATATATATATATATCCGTACGTAGATAGGAAGTAGTGTATCATGTGTGTAAACATTAGTGATAAATTAACCAAGAAATGAAAAAGAAAGAATAAATAAATAAATAAGACAGATGGGAATATATTTGATATCCAACTGAGACAAATGTCTGAGGCCTGGGTTAATTTGGCATTGTGTAAATTGATGATGAGGACAATTGTTTATCTGTTTGTGCCTGTATGATTATAGTTTGTTTTAATATTTCAAACAAAAGTACATCTGTAAAAGTAATTGAATGACCAGCATGGATTAGTCAGAAAGGAGATGGTGAGGGTGGAATTTTATATATATATATACATACGGTCCCAGAAAAAGATCAGTTAGTTAGATTTTCGGCCAGCAGGGGATGATATCGACAATTATCAGCAGACTTAGAAATTAACCAGTGAAGCCAGTAATTCACTTAGTCTCATGACAACTTCTTGCCAGCTGAAAGAGCCCACTACAACTGCTTAAGTGTCACAACTCCCTCTTCTATCAGTGTCCTATTAACAGACTTGTGTTTGTTTTGTTTTGTTTTCTTTTAATCCCTGTGAACCCATCTGACTCGTGCCTTTGCATCGGCCAGCACAGAACATCACAACGTTGGGGTCTAGACATCGTGCAGCGAAGGTGCAGGGTGCAGAACGGGTATTCTCACATTATGCATCTCCATGCTAGAACCCATTATTTGAGGAATAAGAAGTAGGGATATCAAGATTTTTTTGATTTGAAAAAAAAGTTTATATACAGAAATAATTGTGAATCTGTCTTCTATTACTGGTATAGTGCTTCTTTTTTTTTTTTTTTTTTTTTTTTTTAGCTTCTCTTATATTTTTTGAAAAAATCGCCTTCAAATTTGCTCTATTGTATTTTCGCTTCCTCTGGGCCTAGAAGCAAAAAAAAGTTCATGTTTGTACTTCCAGGTGTCTTCTAATTGAGTGTAAAATTTTAAGAATATTGATAAATATTAGCCACTATGATTTTGAAAAACAAAGTAGTGTGTAAAAATTAGTCAAAAAAAAAATCATTTTATGTTTTCTTTTTTTCGAAGCAAAATATAATTTTAACTTGCTGTAAAAAAAATAATTCAATGGATAAAAACTCATAAAAATTACATATTTAGAAAGATTATTTTCTTTTCTTTCCAACCATATAAATTTTTCTAAGATTGGATCAGAAATACCAAAAGAATTGTGATTTGAACCAATTAAGGAGAAAAATTATTTATGTCCAATGATTTTACGAAACAAGCTGTTATTGTGACAGGAAACTTTGATTAATGAATATTAAAAGGGTTTTGTAATTGGTTTTTCTTGTGAACAGGATTATTATACAGGATGGTCCGAAAGTCTTGTCACCCTTAAATATGATTTTAACTTTAATTATTGTTTTAATAATATCATTAATTATAGTATATGATAATACTAATAATTCTATTTTCTTCCCAGCGGATTATTTGATGGAATTATAGTTGATTAATTAGGAGTTATGTTTAGTTAGGGGGTGACAAGACTTTCGGACCACCCTGTATCTTGATTATTTTGATAAACTTGTCAATTTGTTTCATTTCTCATTTCTCAATTGATTTTACACAACTTTCATCGTCATTAATTGATCGAAACTGCTAATTATTTTGCTTTAAATAACTTGTCATTATCATGGCTTGACCTCATAAATGAAGATTAAGGGTGTAGTCAATGTGGACTGCAGGCATGTTTGTAGCTGATAAGGCCAATGTGAGCCGGTAGGCATGGTTGCAGATGCTGTAGCTGAAGTTCTGGTCAGAGTTTGATGGCATTGTGTTGTAGTTCTTCCTCCTATGACTTTTTGCCTTGAGGTGGTCCTGTGGGTGTTTTTAAAGGAAGAGACAAGAATGTTCATGGCTGATAAGGCCTATTCAGGACAGGCAGGTACGGTCGCAATGACTGTAGCTGAAGGTCTGGTCAGAGTTTGATGGCATTGTATTGTAGTTCTTCCTCCTATGACTTTTGTCCTTGAGGGTGGTCCTGTGGTGTTTTTAAAGGAAGAGACAAGCATGTTCATGGCTGATAAGGCCTATTCAGGACAGGCAGGTACGGTCCAATGACTGTAGCTGAAGGTCTGGTCAGAGTTTGATGGCATTGTATTGTAGTTCTTCCTCCTATGACTTTTGTCCTTGAGGGTGCCTTGTGGTGTTTTTAAAGGAAGAGACAAGAATGTTCATGGCTGATAAGGCCTTCAGGACAGGCAGGTACGGTCGCAATGACTGTAGCTGAAGGTCTGGTCAAGAGTTTGATGGCATTGTATTGTAGTTCTTCCTCCTATGACTTTTGTCCTTGAGGTGTTCCTGTGGGTGTTTTTTAAGGAAGAGACAAGATGTTCATGGCTGATAAGGCCTATTCAGGACAGGCAGTACGGTCCAATGACTGTAGCTGAAGGTCTGGTCAGAGTTTGATGGCATTGTATTGTAGTTCTTCCTCCTATGACTTTTGTCCTTGAGGGTGGTCCTGTGGGTGTTTTTAAAGGAAGAACAAGAATGTTCATGGCTGATAAGGCCTATTCAGGACAGGCAGGTACGGTCGCAATGACTGTAGCTGAAGTCTGGTCAGAGTTTGATGGCATTGTATTGTAGTTCTTCCTCCTATGACTTTTGTCCTTGAGGGTGTCCTGTGGGTGTTTTTAAAGGAAGAGAAAGCATGTTCATGGCTGATAAGGCCTATTCAGGACAGGCAGAACGGTCGCAATGACTGTAGCTGAAGGTCTGGTCAGAGTTTGATGGCATTGTATTGTAGTTCTTCCTCCTATGACTTTTGTCCTTGAGGGTGTCCTGTGGGTGTTTTTAAAGGAAGAGACAAGAGCATGTTCATGGCTGATAAAGGCCTATTCAGGACAGGCAGGTACGGTCGCAATGACTGTAGCTGAAGGTCTGTCAGAGTTTGATGGCATGTATTGTAGTTCTTCCTCCTATGACTTTTGTCCTTGAGGTGGTCCTGTGGTGTTTTAAAGAAGAGACAAGCATGTTCATGGCTGATAAGGCCTATTCAGGACAGGCAGGTACGTCGCAATGACTGTAGCTGAAGGTCTGGTCAGAGTTTGATGGCATTGTATGTAGTTTCTTCCTCCTATGACTTTTGTCCTTGAGGGTGGTCCTGTGGGTGTTTTAAAGGAAGAGACAAGCATGTTCATGGCTGATAAGGCCTATTCAGGCAGGCAGGTACGGTCGCAATGACTGTAGCTGAAGGTCTGGTCAGAGTTTGATGGCATTGTATTGTAGTTCTTCCTCCTATGACTTTTGTCCTTGAGGGTGGTCCTGTGGGTGTTTTTAAAGGAAGAGAAAAGCATGTTCATGGCTGATAAGGCCTATTCAGGACAGGCAGGTACGGTCGCAATGACTGTAGCTGAAGTCTGGTCAGAGTTTGATGGCATTGTATTGTAGTTTTCCTCCTATGACTTTTGTCCTTGAGGGTGGTCCTGTGGGGTGTTTTTAAAAGAAGAGACAAGCTGTTCATGGCTGATAAGGCCTATTCAGGACAGGCAGGTACGGTCGCAATGACTGTAGCTGAAGGTCTGGTCAGAGTTTGATGGCATTGTATTGTAGTTCTTCCTCCTATGACTTTTGTCCTGAGGGTGGTCCTGTGGGTTTTTAAAGGAAGAGACAAGCATGTTCATGGCTGATAAGGCCTATTCAGGACAGGCAGGTACGGTCGCAATGACTGTAAGCTGAAGGCTGGTCAGAGTTGATGGCATTGTATTGTAGTTCTTCCTCCTATGACTTTTGTCCTTGAGGGTGGTCCTGTGGGTGTTTTTAAAGGAAGAGACAAGCATGTTCATAGCTGATAAGGCCTATTCAGGACAGGCAGGTACGGTCGCAATGACTGTAGCTGAAGGTCTGGTCAGAGTTTGATGGCATTGTATTGTAGTTCTTCCTCCTATGACTTTTGTCCTTGAGGGTGGTCCTGTGGGTGTTTTTAAAGAAGAGACAAGAATGTTCATGGCTGATAAGGCCTATTCAGGACAGGCAGGTACGGTCGCAATGACTGTAGCTGAAGTCTGGTCAGAGTTTGATGGCATTGTATTGTAGTTCTTCCTCCTATGACTTTTGTCCTTGAGGGTGGTCCTGTGGGTGTTTTTAAAAGGAAGAGAAAGCATGTTCATGCTGATAAGGCCTATTCAGGACAGGCAGGTACGGTCGCAATGACTGTAGCTGAAGGTCTGGTCAGAGTTTGATGGCATTGTATTGTAGTTCTTCCTCCTATGACTTTTGTCCTTGAGGTGGTCCTGTGGGTGTTTTTAAAGAAGAGACAAGAATGTTCATGGCTGATAAGCCTATTCAGGACAGGCAGGTACGGTCGCAATGACTGAGCTGAAGGTCTGGTCAGAGTTTGATGGCATTGTATTGTAGTTCTTCCTCCTATGACTTTTGTCCTTGAGGGTGGTCCTGTGGGTGTTTTAAAGGAAGAGACAAGCATGTTCATGCTGATAAGGCCTATTCAGGACAGGCAGGTACGGTCGCAATGACTGTAGCTGAAGGTCTGGTCAGAGTTTGATGCATTGTATTGTAGTTCTTCCTCCTATGACTTTTGCTTGAGGGTGGTCCTGTGGGTGTTTTTAAAGAAGAGACAAGAATGTTCATGGCTGATAAGGCCTATTCAGGACAGGCAGTACGGTCGCAATGACTGTAGCTGAAGGTCTGGTCAGAGTTTGATGGCATTGTATTGTAGTTCTTCCTCCTATGACTTTTGTCCTTGAGGGTGGTCCTGTGGGTGTTTTTAAAGAAGAGACAAGAATGTTCATGGCTGATAAGGCCTATTCAGGACAGGCAGGTACGTCGCAATGACGTAGCTGAAGGTCTGGTCAGAGTTTGATGGCATTGTATTTGATCTCTCTTTNTGATAGTAGATAACCACTCCTACTATAGAGTTACTTAGCTACTTAGGCTACCGCCTATGGCGCTTTGATAGATACCTCTCTACTTAGTTTAACTTAGCTACGTCTATAGCCGGTTTGATAGACCCCCCAACTATAGATACTTAGGCTACTGCTCGTCTATAACGTGGATCGATCTCCTCAAGTACTAGGTCTAGGCTAAGTCTATCGAATGCCTCTCTACTTATAGATTTACTTAGGCACTTAGGCTACGTCCTATAAGGCGTTTGATAGATACCTATCCTATTATAGATTTACTTAGGCTACTTAGCTACGTCTATAGGCGTTTGATAAGATACCTACTCCTATTATAGATTTAATTAGGCTACTTAGGCTACGTCTATAAGCGTTATTAGATACTACTCTACTTATAGATTTACTTAGGCCCTTACGTCTATAAGGGCCCGTTTGATAGATACCTACTCTACTATAGATTTACTTAGGCTACGTTGCTAAGTATAAGCGTTTGATAGATTACCTAACTCCCACTTATAATTTACTTAGCTACTTGTAGTCTAATAAGGCGTTTGATAGATACCTATCCTCTACTTATAGATATTGACTTAGCTACGTCTATAAGGCCGTTTGATAGATGCCTACTCCTACTTATAGTTTACTTTAGGCTACTAGCTACTATATAGGCGTTTGATTAGAATACCTACTCCTACTTATAGGATTTATTAGGCTATTTAGGCTACGTCTATAAGGCGTTTAATAGATACCTACTCCTATCTTATAGATTTACTTAGGCTACGTTAGGCTCGTCTATAAGGCTTTGAATAGATACCTCTACTCCTACTTATAGATTTACTTAGGACTAGGTACGTCTCATAAGGTGTTTGATAGATCCTACTTTCCACTTATACGATTTACTTAGGCTACTTAGGCTACGTCTAAAGCGTTTATAGCCCTTATAGATACAGCTATGATAAGCGACTCATAAGCTAGAGTCCTACTCCCTTATAGATTACTTAGGCTACGTCTATAAGGCGGTTTGAAGATACCTACTCCTACTTATAGATTTACTTAGGCTACTTAGGCTACGTCTAATAGGCGTTTGATAGATACCTACTCCTCTTATAGATTTACTGGTTACTTAGGCTACGTCTATAAGGCGTTGGATAGATACTACTCCTACTTATAGATTGGTACTTAGGCTACGTCTATAAGCTTTGATAGATACCTACTCTACTTATAGATACTTAGTACTTAGGCTAGCGTCTATAAGGCGTTTGATAGATACCGTACTCCTACTTATAGATTTACTTAGGTCTAGTACGTCTAGTAAGCGTTTGATAGATACCTACTCCTACTTAAGATTTATGGTATCTTTAGGGATGACATCCTATCTAATTTATTGGCCAGTCTTAACGTTTAGACACCCTCTCATATTACTAGACGTCTGTAACGTTGATGATACCTACTCTACTTAGTAGATTTACTTAGTCTACTACGTCTATAAAGCGTTTGATAGATACCTACTCCTACTATCAGATTACTAGTACTAGGTCTACGTCTATAAGGCGTTTGATAAGATACTACTCCTAACTTATAGATTTACTTAGGCTACTTAGGCTAGCGCATAAAGCGTTCTTGATAGTATACTACCTACTTAGAGATTTACTTAGGCTACTTTAGCTACGTCTAAAGCGTTTGATTAGATACCTATCCTACTTATAGATTTACTGGTATTAGGCTACGTCTATTAAGGCGTTTGATAGATACCTACTCCTACTTATAGATCTTAGCTACTTAGGCTACGTCTATAAGCGTTTTGATAGATACCTACTCCTACTTATAGATTTACTTAGGCACTACTCGTCTATAAGGCGTTTGATAGATACCTACTCTACTTATAGATTTTACTTAAGGCTACTTAGGCTAACGTCTATAAAGCGTGTGATAGATACCTACTCCCTACTTATAATTTACTTAGGCTACGTTATAAGGCGTTTGATAGATACCTCTCCACTTATAGATTTACTTAGACTTAGCTACGTCTATTAAGGCGTTGATAGATACTACTCCTACTTATATTTTAGTACTTCTACTCTAGGCTTGAAGATACTACCCTCATTACCTTAGGCTACGTCCTATAAGGCGTTTTGATAGATAACCCTACTCCTACTTATAGATTTACTTAGGATCTACTTAGGCTACGTCTATAAGGCGTTGATAGATACCTACTCCTACTTATAGATTTTACTTACGCTACTTAGGCTACGTCTATAAGGCGTTTGATAGATACCTACTCCTACTTATAAGATTTACTTAGGCTACTTAGGCTAACGCATAAGGCGTTTGATAGATACCTACTCCTAACGTTATAGATTACTTAGGCTACCTTAGGCACTCTATAAGGCGTTTGATAGAACTACTACCTCTCTATTAGATTTACTTAGGCACTTAGCTACGTCTATAAGGCGTTTGATAGATACCGTACTCCTACTTATAGATACTTAGGTACTTAGGCTACGTCTATAGGCGTTTGATAGAATAGCCTATCCCTACTTATAGTTACTTTACTATTAGGCTACAGTCTAAAGGCGTTTGTAGATACCTACTCCTACTTATAGATTATAATTAGGCTACTTAGGCTACGTCTATAAGGCGTTTGATAGATACCTACTCCTACTATAGATTACTTAGGCTACTGTACGTATAAGGCGTTTGATAAGATACCTACTCCTACTTATAATTTTACTAGGCTAACGTCTGATAAAGGCGTTTATATACCTACTCCTACTTATAGATTTACTTAGGCGATTAGGCTACGTCTATAAGGCGTTTATAGATACCTATCCTACTTATAGATTATTATAACTTAGGCTACGTCTATAAGGCGTTTGATAGATACCTACTCCTACTTATAAGTTACTTAGCACTTAGGCAGTCTATAAGGCGTTTGATAGATACCTACTCCTACTTAGTAGAATTTACTTAGGCTTACTTAGGCCTACGTCTATAAGGCGTTGAAGATACCTACTCCTACTTATAGATTTACTGGCTATGCTACGTCTATAGGGTTTGATAGATACCTACTGCCTACTTATAGATTTACTTGCCTCTTGGCTACGTACTATAAGGCGTTTTCATAGAAGCCTATTCCTACTTATAGATTTAGCTTAGGGCTACTTAGCACGCTATAAGGCGTTTGATAGATACCTACTCCTACTTAAGATTTACTTAGGCATACTACGTCATAAGCGTTTGATAGATCCACTCCTACTTATAGATTTACTTAGGCTACTTAGGCTACTCTTAGGCGTTTGATAGATACCTACTCCTACTTATAATTTACTTAGGCTACTTAGGCTATACGTCTATAAGGGTTTGATAGATACCTACTACTATTATAGATTTACTTAGGCCTGTACGTCTATAAGGCGTTTTGATAGATACCTACTCCTACTTATAGTACTTTTACTTAGGCTTACGTATATAAGGCGTTTGATAGATACCTACTCCTACTTATAATTACTTTAGGCTACTTAGGCTACGTCTATAAGGCGTTTGAATAGATACCTACTCTATTATAGATTTACTTATACTAGGGTACTCTATCAAGGCGTTGATAGATACCTACTCCTACTTATAGATTACTTAGCTACTTAGGCTACGCTATAAGGGCGTTTGATAGGATTACCAACTCCTAACTTATAGATGTTACTTAGGCTAACTTAGGCTAGCGTCTATATAGCGTTTGGTTACGATACCCTTACTCCTAACTTATAAGATTACTTAGGCTACTCTAGGTTGTGACCTTACAAGTTACTATATTAGGCCGTTATAAGGCGATATAGAACTACCTCCATTATAGATTTACTTAGGCTACTTAGCTACGTCTTATAAAGCGTTTGATAGATACCTACTCCTACTTATAGATTTACTTAGCTACTTAGGCTAATCATATAAGGGTTTGATAGATAGCCTACTCCTACTTATAGATTTACTTAGGCTATAGCTACGTCTATAAGGGTTTGATAGATCAATCCTACTCCACTTATAGATTTTACTTAGCTATTAAGGCTACCGTCTATAAGGCGTTGTTTGATAGATACCTAGCTCCTACTTATAGATTTACTTAGGCTACTTAGGCCTACGTCTTAAAGGGTTTGATAGATAGCCGTACTCCTACTATAGATTACTAGCCTAGCTAGGTATAGCTTTAGTCTAGCCTAAGATTTCTATACTTAGGCTACGTCTATAAGGCGTTTTTGATAGATACTACTCCTACTTATAATTTACTTAGGCTACTTAGGCTACGTGTATGAAGCGCGTTTGATAGATACTACTCCTACTTATAGATTTACTTAGGCCTACTTATGGCTACGTTATAAGCGTTTGATAGATACCTATCCTGACTTATAGATTTACTAGACTGCTACGTCTATAAGCGTTTGATAGATACCTACTACCTAGCTTATTAGATTTACTTAGGCTACTTTAGGCTACGATCTTAAGCGTTTGAGTAGATACCTACTCCTACTTATAGATTTAACTTAGGCTACTTAGGCTTACGTCTATAAGGCGTTTGATAGATACCTACTCCTACCTTATAGATTTACTTAGGCTAACTTACGCATACGTCTATAATGCGTTGATAGATACCTACTCCTACTTATAGATTTACTTAGGCTACTTAGCTACTCTATAAAGGCGTTTGTAGTACCTTACCCTACTTATAGATTTACTTAGGCTACTTAGGCTACGTCTATAAGGCGTTGATAGTCCCCAATATAGATTACTTGGTACTTCTACGCTTAGGGTAGTATACTTACTTTAGGTTACTTAGGCTATTAGTCGGTCTATAAAGGCGTTTGATAGATACCTACTCCTACTTATAGATTACTTAGGCTACTTAGGCTACTCTATAAGGCGTCTTGATAGATTACCACTCACTATAATTTACTTAGGCTACTTAGGCTACGTCTA
This sequence comes from Doryteuthis pealeii, assembly GCA_023376005.1. Lineage (NCBI taxonomy): Eukaryota > Metazoa > Mollusca > Cephalopoda > Myopsida > Loliginidae > Doryteuthis > Doryteuthis pealeii. The sequence goes on along the minus strand of CM042159.1, from coordinate 74,947,289 downwards.
TAAGGCGTTGATAGATACCTACCTACTTATAAGTACTTAGCTACTTAGGCTACGTCTATAAGGCGTTTGATAGATACCTACTCCTACTTTTATAGATTTACTAGCTACTTAGGCTACTCTATAAGCCGTTGATAGATACCTACTCCTTTAGATTTTACTTAGGTACGTCTATAAGGTTTGATAGATTACCTACTCCTACTTATAGATTTACTTAGGCTACTTAGGCTAACGTCTATAAGCGTTGATAAGATACCTACTCCGTTACTTATAGATTTACTTAGGCTACTTAGGGCTACAGTCCTATAAGGGCGTTTGATAGAATTACCTACTTCCTTACTTATAGATTTATTACTTAGGCTCACCGTCTATAAGGCGTTTGATAGATACCTACTCCTACTTAAGATATTACTTAGGCTAATCGTCTATAAAGGCGTTTTGATAGATACTCTCCTACTTATAGATTTACTTAGGCTACTTAGCTATTATAGCGTTTGATAGATACTACTCCTACTTATAGATTACTATAGGCTTACTTAAGGCTACGTCTATAAGGCGTTGATAGATAACCTACTCCTATATTAGTAGATTACTGTTTAGGACTTAGCAACGTCTATAAGGCGTTGATAGATTACCACTCCTACTTATAATTACTTAGGCCTACTTAGGCTACGTGTCTATAAGGCGTTTGAATAGATACCATCCTACTTTAGATTTACTAGGCTACAGCTACGTCTAGAAGCGTTGATAGATACCTACTCCTACTATAGATTTACTTAGGGCTACTTAGGCTACGTCTATAAGGCGTTTGATAGATAACCTACTCCTACTTATAGATTACTAGCTACGTCTATAACGTTGGATAGATACCTACTTCCTACTTATAGATTTACTTAGGCTACTTAGCTACGTCTATAAGGCGTTGATAGATACCTACTCTACTATAGATTACTTAGCTACGTCTATAAGCGTTTGATAGATACTACTCCTATGTATAGATTTACTGTAGGCTACGTCTATAAGGCGATTTGATAGATACCTACTCCCTAAAACTTATAGATTTACTTAGGCACTTACCTACGTCATAAGGCGTTTGATAGATACCTACTCCTACTTATAGATTACTTAGCGCTACTTAGGCTACGTCTATAAGGCGTTTGATAGTACCACTCCTACTTATAGATTATTAGGGCGGAACCGCATAAGGCGTTTGATTATACCTACTGACTCCTACTTAAGATTTAACTGCTAGGCACTTAGGCTACGTGCTATAAGGACGTTTGATAGGATACAACTACTCCTACTTATAGATGTTACTTAGCTACTCATAAGCGTTTGATATATACCTACTCCTACTTACTAGATTTACTTAGGCTACGTCTATAAGCGTTTGAGTAATACCTACTTCACTACTTATAGATTACTTAGGCTACTTACTACGTCTAAAGGCGTTTGCATAGATACCTCTCCTACTTATAGATTTACTTATGCTACGTGCTATAAGCGTTTGATAGAACCTACTCCTACTCATAATACTTAGGCTATTAGCTACGTCTATAAGGCGTTTGATACGATACCTTCCCTACTTATAGAGTACTTAGGCTACCGTCTTATAAGGCGTTTGATAGATACCTACCCTTACTTATAGATTTACTTAGGCTACGTCTATAAGGCGTTTGATAATACCAGACTCCTACTTATAGATTGTACTTAGGCTATTTAGGCTACGTCCTTAATTAAGGCGTTATAGATACCTACTCCTACTTAAGATTTACTTAGGCACTTAGCAGTTCTATAAGCGTTTGAAGATACCTTCTCCTGACTTAAGATTTACTTAGGCACTTAGGCACGTCTATAAGCGTTGATAATACCTACTCCTACTTATAATTACTTAGGTACTTAGGCTACGTCTAAAGGCGTTGATAGATACCTACTCCTACTTATGATTACTAGGCTACGTCTATAAGGCGGATTGATAGATACCTACTCCTACTTATAGATTGACTTAGTACGTTCTATAAGGCGTTTGATAGATACCTACTCCTACTATAGATTTACTTAGCTACGTTATAGGCGTTTGATAAGATAGCCTACTCGCCTAACTATAGATTTACTTATGCCTACGTTCTATAAGGCGTTGATAGATACCTACCCTAACTTATAGATTACTTTAGGCTACGTCTAAAGCGTTGATAGATCCACCTACTCCTATTAAGATTTCTCTAGGCTACGTCTATACAGCCGTTTGATGATACCTACTCCCCTACTTCATAGATTCTCTTAGCTCACGTCCTATAAGGCGTCTTGCATAGATCAACCTCACTCCTACTTATAGTTACTAGGCTACTTAGGCGACTCTACTAAGCGGTTTATGATACCTACTACCTATATTATTAGATTTACTTAGGCTACTTAGGGCTACGTCTATAAGGCGTTATAGAAGAATAGCCTCACTCCTACTTATAAGGATTAACTAGGCTACTTAGCTACGTCCTAAAGGCGTTTGGATAGATACCTACCTCCACTTATAGATGCTCCTTAGGCTACATTAGGCTACGTCTATAACGCTGTTTTGTAAGATACCTACTCCTACTATAGATTTAACATTAGGCTACTTTAGGCTACGTCTATAGGCGTTGATAGATACCTACTCCTACATATAGAATTTAATTTAGGCCTACTATGGCTACGTTCTATAAGGCGTTGATAGATACCTACTCCTACTTATAGATTTTACTTAGGCTACTTAGGCTACGTCTATAAGGAGTTTATAGATACCTACTCCTACTTATAGATTTACTTAGGCTACTTAGGCTACGTCTATAAGGCATTTGATGATACCTACTCCTACTTATAGATTACTTAGGCTACTTAGGCTACGTCTTAGGAGTTTTGATAGATACCTACTCCTACTTATAGATTTACTTAGGCTACTTTAGGCTACGTCTATAAGGCGGTTTGATAGATACCTACTCCTACTTATAGATTTTACTTAGGCTACGTCTATAAGGCGTTTGATAGATACCTACTCCTACTTATAGATTTACTTAGGCTACTTGGCTACGTCTATAGGCGTTTGATAGATACCTACTCCTACTTATAGATTTACTTAGGCTACTTAGGCTACGTCTATAAGGCGTTGATAGATACCTTACTCCTACTTATAGATTTACTTAGGCTACTTAGGCTTACGTCTATAAGGCGTTTGATAGATACCTACTCCTACTTATAGATTTACTTAGGCTACTTAGGCTACGTCTATAAGGCGTTTGATAGATACCTACTCCTACTTATAGATTTACTTAGGCTACTTAGGCTACGTCTATAAGGCGTTTGATAGATACCTACTCCTACTTATAGATTACTTTAGGCTACTTAGGCTACGTCTATAAGGCGTTTGATAGATACCTACTCCTACTTTTAGATTTACTTAGGCTACTTAGGCTACGTCTATAAGGCGTTGATAGATACCTACTCCTACTTATAGATTTACTTAGGCTACTTAGGCTACGTCTATAAGCGTTTGATAGATACCTACTCCTACTTATAGATTTACTTAGGCTACTTAGGCTACGTCTATAAGGCGTTTGATAGATACCTACTCCTACTTATAGATTTACTTAGGCTACTTAGGCTACGTCTATAAGGCGTTTGATAGATTTACTTACCTACTCCGTATAGATACCTACTCCTACTTATAGATTTACTTAGGCTACTTAGGCTACGTCTATAAGGCGTTTGATAGATACCTACTCCTACTTATAGATTTACTTAGGCTACTTAGGCTACGTCTATAAAGGCGTTTGATAGATACCTACTCCTACTTATAGATTTACTTAGGCTACTTAGGCTACGTCTATAAGGCGTTTGATAGATACCTACTCCTACTTATTAGATTTACTTAGGCTACTTAGGCTACGTCTATAAGGCGTTTGATAGATACCTACTCCTACTTATAGATTTACTTAGGCTACTTAGGCTACGTCTATAAGGCGTTTGATAGATACCTACTCCTACTTATAGATTTACTTAGGCTACTTAGGCTACGTCTATAAGGCGTTGATAGATACCTACTCCTACTTATAGATTTTAGGCTACGTCTATAAGGCGTTTGATAGATACCTACTCTACTATAGATTACTTAGGCTACTTAGGCTACGTCTATAGGCGTTTGATAGATCCTACTCTACTTATAGATTTACTTAGGCTACTTAGGCTACGTCTATAAGGCGTTTGATAGATACCTACTCCTATTATAGATTTACTTAGGCTACTAGGCTACGTCTATAAGGCGTTTGATAGATACCTACTCCTACTTATAGATTTACTAGGGGCTTTGAGGATTTACTTAGGCTACTTAGGCTACGTCTTAAGGCGTTTGATAGATACCTACTCCTACTTATAGATTTACTTAGGCTACGTCTATAAGGCGTTTGATAGATACCTACTCTACTTATAGATTTACTTATACGTCTATAAGGCGTTTGATATACCTACTCCTACTTATAGATTTACTTAGGCTACGTCTAATAAGGCGTTTGATAGATACCTACTCCTACTTATAGATTACTTATAGGCGTCTACTAGGCTTAGGCTACGTCTATAAGGCGTTTGATAGATACCTACTCCTACTTATAGATTTTACTTAGGCTACTTAGGCTACGTCTATAAGGCGTTTGATAGATACCTACTCCTACTTATAGATTTACTTAGGCCTACTAGGCTACGTCTATAGGCGTTTGATAGATACCTACTCCTACTTATAGATTTACTTAGGCTACGTCTATAAGGCGTTTGATAGATACCTACTCCTACTTATAGATTTACTTAGGCTACTTAGGCTACGTCTATAAGGCGTTTGATAGATACCTACTCCTACTTCTAGATTACTTAGGCTACTTATAAGGCGTTTGATAGATACCTACCTACTTATAGATTTACTTAGGCTACTTAGGCTACGTCTATAAGGCGTTTGATAGATACCTACTCCTACTTATAGATTTTACTTAGGCTACGTTATAAAGGCGTTTGATAGATACCTACTCCTACTTATAGATTTACTTAGGCTACGTCATAAGGCGTTTGATAGATACCTACTCCTACTTATAGATTTACTTAGGCTACCTATATAGGCGTTGATAGTACCTACTCCTACTTATAGATTTACTTAGGCTACTTAGGCTACGTCTATAAGGCGTTTGATAGATACCTACTCCTACTTATAGATTTACTTAGGCTACTTAGGCTACGTCTATAAGGCGTTTGATAGATACCTACTCCTACTTATAGATTTACTTAGGCTACTTAGGCTACGTCTATAAGGCGTTTGATAGATACCTACTCCTACTTATAGATTTACTTAGGCTACTTAGGCTACGTCTATAAGGCGTTTGATAGATACCTACTCCTACTTATAGATTTACTTAGGCTACTTAGGCTACGTCTATAAGGCGTTTGATAGATACCTACTCCTACTTATAGATTACTTAGGCTACTTAGGCTACGTCTATAAGGCGTTTGATAGATACCTACTCCTACTTATAGATTTACTTAGGCTACTTAGGCTACGTCTATAAGGCGTTTGATAGATACCTACTCCTACTTATAGATTTACTTAGGCTACTTAGTACGTCTATAAGGCGTTTGATAGATACCTACTCCTACTTATAGATTTACTTAGGCTACTTAGGCTACGTCTATAAGGCGTTTGATAGATACCTACTCCTACTTATAGATTTACTTAGGCTACTTAGGCTCCTATAAGGCGTTTGATAGATACCTACTCCTACTTATAGATTTACTTAGGCTACTTAGGCTACGTCTATAAGGCGTTTGATAGATACCTACTCCTACTTATAGATTTACTTAGGCTACTTAGGCTACGTCTATAAGGCGTTTGATAGATACCTACTCCTACTTATAATTTACTAGGCTACGTCTATAAGGCGTTTGATAGATACCTACTACTTATAGATTTACTTAGGCTACGTCTATAAGGCGTTTGATAGATACCTACTCCTACTTATAGATTTACTTAGGCTACGTCTATAAGCGTTTGATAGATACCTACTCCTACTTATAGATTTACTTAGGCTACTTAGGCTACGTCTATAAGGCGTTTGATAGATACCTACTCCTACTTATAGATTTACTTAGGCTACTTAGTCTATAAGGCGTTTGATAGATACCTACTCCTACTTATAGATTTACTTAGGCTACTTAGGCTACGTCTATAAGGCGTTTGATAGATACCTACTCCTACTTATAGATTTACTTAGGCTACTTAGGCTACGTCTATAAGGCGTTTGATAGATACCTACTCCTACTTATAGATTTACTTAGGCTACTTAGGCTACGTCTATAAGGCGTTGATAGATACCTACTCCTACTTATAGATTTTACTACTAGGCGTTTGATAGATACTTAGGGCTACTAGGCTACGTCTATAAGGCGTTTGATAGATACCTACTCCTACTTATAGATTTTAGGCTTAGGCTACGTCTATAAGGCGTTTGATAGATACCTACTCCTACTTATAGATTTACTTAGGCTACTCTACGTCTATAAGGCGTTTGATAGATACCTACTCCTACTTATAGATTTACTTAGGCTACTTAGGCTACGTCTATAAGGCGTTTGATAGATACCTACTCCTACTTATAGATTTACTTAGGCTACGGCTACGTATAAGGCGTTTGATAGATACCTACTCCTACTTATAGATTTACTTAGGCTACTTAGGCTACGTCTATAAGGCGTTTGATAGATACCTACTCCTACTTATAGATTTACTTAGGCTACGGCTTATAAGGCGTTTGATAGATACCTACTCCTACTTATAGATTTACTTAGGCTACGTCTATAAGGCGTTTGATAGATACCTACTCCTACTTATAGATTTACTTAGGCTACTTAGGCTACGTCTATAAGGCGTTTGATAGATACCTACTCCTACTTATAGATTTACTTAGGCTACGTCTATAAGGCGTTTGATAGATACCTACTCCTACTTATAGATTTACTTAGGCTACTTAGGCTACGTCTATAAGGCGTTTGATAGATACCTACTCCTACTTATAGATTTACTTAGGCTACGCTATAAGGCGTTTGATAGATACCTACTCCTACTTATAGATTTACTTAGGCTACGTCTATAAGGCGTTTGATAGATACCTACTCCTACTTATAGATTTACTTAGGCTACTTAGGCTACGTCTATAAGGCGTTTGATAGATACCTACTCCTACTTATAGATTTACTTAGGCTACTTAGGCTACGTCTATAAGGCGTTTGATAGATACCTACTCCTACTTATAGATTTACTTAGGCTACTTAGGCTACGTCTATAAGGCGTTGATAGATACCTACTCCTACTTATAGATTTACTTAGGCTACTTAGTACTATAAGGCGTTTGATAGATACCTACTCCTACTTATAGATTTACTTAGGCTACTTAGTACGTCTATAAGGCGTTTGATAGATACCTACTCCTACTTATAGATTTACTTAGGCTACGTCTATAAGGCGTTTGATAGATACCTACTCCTACTTATAGATTTACTTAGGCTACTTAGGCTACGTATAAGGCGTTTGATAGATACCTACTCCTACTTATAGATTTACTTAGGCTACCTATAAGGCGTTTGATAGATACCTACTCCTACTTATAGATTTACTTAGGCTACTCTATAAGGCGTTTGATAGATACCTACTCCTACTTATAGATTTACTGGCTAATAAGGCGTTTGATAGATACCTACTCCTAGATTTACTTAGGCTACGTCTATAAGGCGTTTGATAGATACCTACTCCTACTTATAGATTTACTTAGGCTACTTAGGCTACGTCTATAAGGCGTTTGATAGATACCTACTCCTACTTATAGATTTACTTAGGCTACTTAGGCTACGTCTATAAGGCGTTTGATAGATACCTACTCCTACTTATAGATTTACTTAGGCTACTTAGGCTACGTCTATAAGGCGTTTGATAGATACCTACTCCTACTTATAGATTTACTTAGGCTACTTAGGCTACGTCTATAAGGCGTTTGATAGATACCTACTCCTACTTATAGATTTACTTAGGCTACTTAGGCTACGTCTATAAGGCGTTTGATAGATACCTACTCCTACTTATAGATTTACTTAGGCTACTTAGGCTACGTCTATAAGGCGTTTGATAGATACCTACTCCTACTTATAGATTTACTTAGGCTACTTAGGCTACGTCTATAAGGCGTTTGATAGATACCTACTCCTACTTATAGATTTACTTAGGCTACTTAGGCTACGTCTATTTGATAGATACCTACTCCTACTTATAGATCTAGGCTACGTCTATAAGGCGTTTGATAGATACCTACTCCTACTTATAGATTTACTTAGGCTACGTCTATAAGGCGTTTGATAGATACCTACTCCTACTTATAGATTTACTTAGGCTACGTACTATAAGGCGTTTGATAGATACCTACTCCTACTTATAGATTTACTTAGGCTACTTAGGCTACGTCTATAAGGCGTTTGATAGATACCTACTCCTACTTATAGATTTACTTAGGCTACTTAGGCTACGTCTATAAGGCGTTGATAGATACTACTCCTACTTATAGATTACTTAGGCTACTTAGGCTACGTCTATAAGGCGTTTGATAGATACCTACTCCTACTTATAGATTTACTTAGGCTACTTAGGCTACGTCTATAAGGCGTTTGATAGATACCTACTCCTACTTATAGATTTACTTAGGCTACTTAGGCTACGTCTATAAGGCGTTTGATAGATACCTACTCCTACTTATAGATTTACTTAGGCTACTTAGGCTACGTCTATAAGGCGTTTGATAGATACCTACTCCTACTTATAGATTTACTTAGGCTACTTAGGCTACGTCTATAAGGCGTTTGATAGATACCTACTCCTACTTATAGATTTACTTAGGCTACTTAGGCTACGTCTATAAGGCGTTTGATAGATACCTACTCCTACTTATAGATTTACTTAGGCTACTTAGGCTACGTCTATAAGGCGTTTGATAGATACCTACTCCTACTTATAGATTTACTTAGGCTACTTAGGCTACGTCTATAAGGCGTTTGATAGATACCTACTCCTACTTATAGATTTACTTAGGCTACTTAGGCTACGTCTATAAGGCGTTTGATAGATACCTACTCCTACTTATAGATTTACTTAGGCTACTTAGGCTACGTCTATAAGGCGTTTGATAGATACCTACTCCTACTTATAGATTTACTTAGGCTACTTAGGCTACGTCTATAAGGCGTTTGATAGATACCTACTCCTACTTATAGATTTACTTAGGCTACTTAGGCTACGTCTATAAGGCGTTTGATAGATACCTACTCCTACTTATAGATTTACTTAGGCTACTTAGGCTACGTCTATAAGGCGTTTGATAGATACCTACTCCTACTTATAGATTTTACTTAGGCTACTTAGGCTACGTCTATAAGGCGTTTGATAGATACCTACTCCTACTTATAGATTTACTTAGGCTACTTAGGCTACGTCTATAAGGCGTTTGATAGATACCTACTCCTACTTATAGATTTACTTAGGCTACTTAGGCTACGTCTATAAGGCGTTTGATAGATACCCTACTCCTACTTATAGATTTACTTAGGCTACTTAGGCTACGTCTATAAGGCGTTTGATAGATACCTACTCCTACTTATAGATTTACTTAGGCTACTTAGGCTACGTCTATAAGGCGTTGATAGATACCTACTCCTACTTATAGATTTACTTAGGCTACTTAGGCTACGTCTATAAGGCGTTTGATAGATACCTACTCCTACTTATAGATTTACTTAGGCTACTTAGGCTACGTCTATAAGGCGTTTGATAGATACCTACTCCTACTTATAGATTTACTTAGGCTACTTAGGCGTTATAGATACCTACTCCTACTTATAGATTTACTTAGGCTACTTAGGCTACGTCTATAAGGCGTTTGATAGATACCTACTCCTACTTATAGATTTACTTAGGCTACTTAGGCTACGTCTATAAGGCGTTTGATAGATACCTACTCCTACTTATAGATTTACTTAGGCTACTTAGGCTACGTCTATAAGGCGTTTGATAGATACCTACTCCTACTTATAGATTTACTTAGGCTACTTAGGCTACGTCTATAAGGCGTTTGATAGATACCTACTCCTACTTATAGATTTACTTAGGCTACTTAGGCTACGTCTATAAGGCGTTTGATAGATACCTACTCCTACTTATAGATTTACTTAGGCTACTTAGGCTACGTCTATAAGGCGTTTGATAGATACCTACTCCTACTTATAGATTTACTTAGGCTACTTAGGCTACGTCTATAAGGCGTTTGATAGATACCTACTCCTACTTATAGATTTACTTAGGCTACTTAGGCTACGTCTATAAGGCGTTTGATAGATACCTCCTACTATAGATTTACCTACTACTTCTATAAGATAGATACCTACTCCTACTTATAGATTTACTTAGGCTACTTAGGCTACGTCTATAAGGCGTTTGATAGATACCTACTCCTACTTATAGATTTACTTAGGCTACTTAGGCTACGTCTATAAGGCGTTTGATAGATACCTACTCCTACTTATAGATTTACTTAGGCTACTTAGGCTACGTCTATAAGGCGTTTGATAGATACCTACTCCTACTTATAGATTTACTTAGGCTACTTAGGCTACGTCTATAAGGCGTTTGATAGATACCTACTCCTACTTATAGACTCGCCGATAAGCACGTGACCTGGGAAGGATTCCTATTGTCCAATCACTGGCAATGCCAGCTGCTGATATTATTATTTATACTGGCCTTTTCTGGTCATACTAATCATTACTACTTGGATCATCTTGGACGACGGAACGTGGTATTATATCGCGGGACCTATTCACTTACCAAAGGATTCTATATCGCGGACCTATTCACTTACCAAAGGATTCTATATCGCGGACCTATTCACTTCCAAAGGATTCTATATCACAGGACCTATTCACTTACCAAAGGATTCTATATCACAGGACTATTCACTTAAGGATTCTATATCACAGGACCTATTCACTTACCAAAGGATTCATATCACAGGACCACTTTGGATTATCTATTCTATCACAGGACCTATTCACTTACCAAAGATTCTATTCAAGACTATTCACTTACCAAAGGATTCTATATCACAGGACCTATTCACTTACCAAAGGATTCTATATCACAGGACCTATTCACTTACCAAAGGATTCTATATCACAGGACCTATTCACTATACACAAAAGGATTCTATATCACAGGACCTATCACTTACCAAAGATTCTATATCACAGATATTCACTTACCAAAGGATTCTATATCACAGGACCTATTCACTTACCAAAGGATTCTATATCACAGGACCTATTCACTTACCAAAGGATTCTATATCACAGGACCTATCACTTACCAAAGGATTCTATATCACAGGACCTATATCACTTACCAAAGGATTCTATATCACAGGACCTATTCACTTACCAAAGGATTCTATATCACAGGACTTACTTATTTACTTTAAGTTCTTTACAACTGGCCAAGGATGGTGGCCAGATACTTAACATCTACAACATCCCATGGTTGTCTACTTTTTTTCAAAATACTGTCGGATTGATTTCCTCTTTTTAATTCCATATTTCTTAACTGTAAATACAGGTAATGAAAACTAATCATGATAATTACTTACCTGTCACTCTTTACGGCAATCACCATTCTTAGAAGTAAACGTCTATGAGGTGTTTCAACAGGTAAACAGTTGGCATGACGATCTGTAGGACTTCTGCTCCTCAGCCTCATCCCTAACTCGACTAATGGAAGAATGTCCTTTGACCATAAACATACAAATAGAATATTAAGATAGAAATAAAATAAAAAGGTTATCTATCTATACATATATAAAGGGAAGTTGTGTGTGTGTATGTCCGGACGAAATCTATACATATATAAAGGGAAGTTGTGTGTGTGTATGTCCGGACGAAATCTATACCCATATAAAGGGAAGTTGTGTGTGTGTATGTCCGGACGAAATCTATACCTATATAAAGGAAAGTTTGTGTGTGTATGTCCGGACGAAATCTATACCTATATAAAGGGAAGTTGTGTGTGTGTATGTCCGGACGAAATCTATACCTATATAAAAGGAAAGTTGTGTGTGTGTGTGTATGTCCAGACGAAATCTATACATATATAAAGGGAAGTTGTGTGTATGTCCGGACGAATCTATACATATATAAAGGGCAGTTGTGTGTGTGTGTGTGTGTGTGGGTGTGTGTGTGTGTGTCCGGCTGAAACTACAAAAAAAGAAAACAATGAACAAAAAATATATACATATTCACTCTCATCAGATCTTGCTTTTTGAGCAAAAACAATGAGGATTTGATTTATTTTTGTGAAGATAATTAAAATATAAAATTTAAATAGTAAAAGCATTTTTTTTTTTTTGCATTTAATATTCTAAATAGGAGACATTGATTTTTCTTTTCAGAATGGAGCATCCTGTGAGGATCTAACTCAGAATTCCAGTAATAATCGATCTGCGAGACTAACTTTTTGCTCCACCCATTCTATCTAGGCAATGCCGGGTAGCTGCTTCTAGTATACAATAAGGGTAATTCCATGTCAAATCATCCAGGCCATGTTACCCAACCCCTTCAATTTTTCTAAAATTTTGTCCAAGTGTGGACTATGTTAAAGTTAGACAATTCCCAAAATTTGAGCTTCCAATTCCAAAAATTGGTGAAGTTATGCAGATTTTTAGCTCTACCAATTTGAGGGGGGTGTCACGAAAAATGGTGTTTTTTTGTAATATATTTTTGTCTGTAAAATGAGTTCTAGAGCTTCCCCACTCCTAAAAATTGGTTTATAAAAGTATTTTAGCCCAATCAATTCAAATCTACTGTCAAAAAGCTCTTAAAGTTAAAACAATTTTAAGTTATTAATGATTTCTGATTTGCTAAATTTTAACTGATGCTGTAGCTATGGTTCTGGGCAAACACCAAACTTTCTTATTGGTACAAATAATGTTCAATATACTTGAATTAATAATAGAAAAAAATGTTGTCTTAGATTCATCAATAACTTAGAATTGGTTGACTTTCAGACTTTTCCGCTTGCATTTTTGGATTTCTTGGGCAGAAATGCTTTAATAAACCAATTTTGAGGAGTAGGGAAGCTCTAGAACTCATTTTACAGACAAAAATAGATTATAAAAAGTCACCATTTTTCGCGAACCCCACCAAATTTGGAGAACTAAAAATCAACATAACTCCATCAATTTTTGGAATTGGAAGCTCAAATTTTGGGGAATGACTAACTTTAACACACTCCACACCTGTAAAAAATTTCAGAAAACTTGAACGGGGGGGGGGGGGGTGACAATTTGACTTTTTTCTAAGACAAAATTCTTTATTATTTCACATATATTGAACATTATTTGTAGCAAAAAGATAATTTGGTGTTTGCCCAGGAGTAGGGAAGCTCTAGAACTCATTTTACAGACAAAAATAGATTATAAAAAGTCACCATTTTTTTGCAAAACCCCCTCCCCCCCCTCATTTGGAGAGCTAAAAATCAACATAACTCTGCAAATTTTTGGAGGTGGAAGCTCAAATTTTCAAGATTGTCTAACTTGAATATCGTCCACAATTGGACAAAAGTTGAGAAAAATTGAAGGAGGTGGGTGACATTGGATGGGTGAGTTGACCTGGAATTAAACCCCCCCCCCCCAAGGGCATTAATACAAAGGGAAATGCAAAAAATGTCATCCAGAACTTGAAATCAAATCACCAATTCCATTTCCTACGATGATAACCATTACGCAAGTGTGCCTACTTTTGAAGAATAAAAATATTAAAACTTACCTGAGTTTAATCTTGCCATATTTGATATCATCATAAGTAAACCATTTTGCTTGTAAAGATTCATTATTACTTTTTGACAAATCTTTTAAGCAACCACCTGGAGAAAAAAACAACAAATTTCAAATTTCAAAATGATTGTTATATTAAGTTCAAAAATAAATTCTTCTAATACAAGAAAATTACAATAGTAGCTAATTAAGCCAAATTACTTGTACGGGGGAGGGGGGGTCTGGAAAAGTTTATATGATGGTGTCATATTTGATGTTGATAACTTTTTTGACCAATGAGATCCAAGCACTACAATAACAAAGGAAGAAATGTGTGGATCACAAGAGGGACTATGCACAAAAATAGACTTCATTTGATCACATTTCATGAGAGTATCTTGGTCAGCCTATTAACTTTTCAGATGACCCTCATATAAACCTCATTTGGTCACATTCCATGAGAGTATCTTGGTCAGTCTATGAACTTTTCAGCTGACCCTCATATAAACCTCATTTGGTCACATTTCAGAGTATCTTGGTCAGCCAATCTTTTCAGCGACATATTCATTTGGTCAGCAGTTGACCCTTCATATAAACCTCATTTGGTCACATTCCATGAGAGTATCTTGGTCAGCCTATGAACTTTTCAGCTGACCCTCATATAAACCTAATTTGGTCACATTCCATGAGAGTATCTTGGTCAGTCTATGAACTTTTCAGCTGACCCTCATATAAACCTCATTTGGTCACATTTCATGAGTATCTTGGTCAGCCAATTAACTTTTCAGCTGACCCTCATATAAACCTCATTTGGTCACATTGCATGAGAGTATTTTGGTCAGTCTATGAACTTTCAGCTGACCCTCATATAAACCTCATTTGGTCACATTTCATGAGTATCTGGTCAGCAATTAACTTTTCAGCTGACCCTCATATAACCTCATTTGGTCACATTGCATGAGAGTATTTTGGTCAGTCTATGAACTTTTCAGCTGACCCTCATATAAAACCTCATTTGGTCACATTCCATGAGAGTATCTTGGTCAGCCTATGAACTTTTCAGCTGACCCTCATATAAACCTTATTTGGTCACATTCCATGAGAGATCTTGGTCAGCCTATGAACTTTTCAGCTGACCCTCATATAAACCTCATTTGGTCACATTCCATGAGAGTATCTTGGTCAGCCTATTAACTTTCAGCTGACCCTCAATAAACCTCATTTGGTCACATTGCATGAGAGTATTTTGGTCAGTCTATGAACTTTTTCAGCTGACCCTCATATAAACCTCATTTGGTCACATTCCATGAGAGTATCTTGGTCAGCCTATGAACTTTCAGCTGACCCTCATATAAACCAATTTGGTCACATTCCATGAGAGTTATCTTGGTCAGTCTATAACTTTTCAGCTGACCCTCATATAAACCTCATTTGGTCACATTTCATGAGTATCTTGGTCAGCCAATTAACTTTTCAGCTGACCCTCATATAAACCTCATTTGGTCACATTGCATGAGAGTATTTTGTCAGTCTATGAATTTTCAGCTTCATAAAACCTCATTTGGTCACTTGGTCATTCATGACATGGTCACATTGCATGAGTATTTGTCCTTTCAGCTGACCTCATAATAAACTCATTGGTCACATTCCATGAGAGTATCTTGGTCAGCCTTAACTTTTCAGCTGACCCTCATATAAACCTCATTTGGTCACATTTCATGAGTATCTTGGTCAGCCAATTAACTTTTCAGCTGACCCTCATATAAACCTTATTTGGTCACATTTCATGAGAGTATCTTGGTCAGCCTATGAACTTTTCAGCTGACCCTCATATAAACCTCATTGGTCACATTCCATGAGAGTATCTTGGTCAGCCTAGAAACTTTTTCAGCTGACCCTCAACATATTCTGATTGAAGAGTTATCTAAAAATGACATTAGGTTTAAGTCTTTTAAAATGGTCTCTGAGTTTGAGTTTTGTTTAATGGAATATCAACCTCTGTGGGTCATTTAATGCCAGAAAGGGTTATATAGAATATGGGATTCAGTCTTTAAAGTAACGGTTTTATGGTCGGATTTGTTAGATCTTGTTGAAAAGGTTAGATTTTTTTCTTTTTTAGAAAATTTAAAATGTCTTCTAGTTTGATATTTTGAAGAGGTCTTTTAAGATTTAGATTTGGTTTTGTTTTGGTGGTGAGTGAATCATGTGACCTTTTCCGACCAATCAGAAAGCACCACAATCAACTTCATTGAAACACAGAAATTAGCAAGTTTTTCATTCTCTTTTTTTCCAGCAGGTGGCCTTGAACAGCTAAGTCACTGGCTTAGGCATATCCATAACTCCTTGAGACATTGCCAGTTAACACGCACACAGGTCTTCAGATTAGCTATGCACATAATATCCCTTTTTCTCCTGTCCTGAAAGACCAACACACACATGGTGGACCTTAGCCACATGTTATTGACCTCCTTATAAGAAGGAGGTCATCAGCCAAAACCTATGGCCCAATCTTTTTGATTGTTTGGTTTGGTTTGTTTTGCGGCATATCAACCTCAGTGGGTCATTTAATGCCGATAAAGTTTTGAAATAAATCAATTCTTAATGCATAATACAATTTTTTTATAAATACATTTTTCTATTTAACCCATAGATGGGACCCTCAATCACCGCTTCTAGCACCCATACTATAAAAAGGGGTTGGGGTTGCCATAAGGGCAATAGGGTTGGGAAGATCATATAGGTGCTAGAGCTTGACGTGACCAGCCGATTGATCGGAGGGGGCCTCTCGACCGCTCATCTAGCCCAGATAGGGCCAAGGTGGAGTATTGCAAATCATGAACTAAGAGGTCTTTTAAGTTTTTGTCTGGTAATATTTGGTGCGGGTTTGTCCGAAACTGTTTGCAGTTTAGGAGGATGTGTGTGTTTATTTCAAAACTTATTGACCATACTGGGGCGTCCTTCTTTTTTAGAAGGTAGAAATGGGTGATGATGAGGCTTGCCATAAGGGCAATAGAGTTGGGACAATAATATAGTTGCTAGGGCTTGACCACCTTTCTAGTTTAAGTAAGGTCCAAAGTAGAGTGTCGCATGTCATGGACCGTTCAGCTACCAGGATTCCATCCTTAAGCATCATGGGTTGCCACACACGGCCACAGGTGGTCCCATTGGAGGGATGGGTCTTACTCCTCTGCAGAGATGCAATTGGTGTGTTTATAAATAAATAATATATTTCATATAATAATATAGTTGTAAAAACAAATTTTTTGAATAAATATAAAGCCCCAAAATGGCAGCATGCAAAATCACTGTCACATTTAAATGAACACAAAAAATATGCACCCTCTGGGCATAAGTATTTAAGTTTTAATATAATTAAATATCATATTGAATTAGAAAGACTAATGGTATTAAATAGAAATACAAAAAAGATTACACTTATTTTTATTTTATTCTAATTGATTTCAATATAAAATTATAACTAGGATTGATTCTAATACATTTGAGAGTAAAACAATGATATTTGAAATAATAGCAGCAAGTAATTATTTATGAACACAGTTTTGTTAACACAGTATGCAAATTATTCACACCATATACTATGTAAAGATTTATTTCTTAATGATATATAACACACATTGCAGGATTTTAAACACCTTAATAACATGGGTTGTTTGAGGCAAATCTATCTTAGCTAGATCTTAATAGAGATGTTTTTAACAAATGAGATGCTAATTAACATTAAATGATGATTATTTAATAACCATTGAGAATATAATGTAAAGGAGTTGTGACTTTTGTGGTGTTTGGTTACAGACAGACACAGAATCTCCTTTATAAAAAGATATCAATTTCCAGAAAATAAAGTAAACCTGACAAAACCCGCAATGATGAGCCTGTTCAATACTTAATTGGGTGACCACACTTAAGCAACAGCAGGTACTGTAAGCAACACGAGTCCTTTGTTTATCAAAAGTACTTGATTCAGCATTAAATGACCGAAAAGGATTGATATGTCATAAAACAAATCAAGCCACTAGTTTATTGAAGTTAAGCAGCAATGAACCTGTTCACTACTTAATTGGTGACTATTTAAGAAATACCAGGTACTGTAAGCAACCTGAGTCTTTTGTTACTGAAAAAAATGACTTGATTAAGCATTAAATGATCCCAAAAGGGTTGATTGCCATAAAACAGAAAACTGAACCAACTAGAACACAAAAAAAACAAACATTATCTTGTTGAATAGAGTATTTTAGAGAAGCAGTGAGCAAACCACTGCTTCATGTTTTGATAGAGCTTCATTATAGGGGTTAATAATTTCTTTGGAAAACCATAGACTATAAGTATTTGTTGTGTAGTTATGTCAGTACTATCATATGGTTACACCACTTGAGAAAAAACTAGATGAGAATTAGACGTGTGTTGTGTAGGACCAAGGTTGAGTTATAGTGTAGTTGTTAGCTCAGAGAAAACATACGAAATCTTATAGTAAAAAAGTGGTTGTTTATTTCTTTCTAGCTCGTGGGTTCTTTTTTCAGAGAGAAGGAGAGAGAGTGAGGGTAAGGTCAAACTGTTCTATCGTAAATCACATTCTGCACACTGATCGTTGTTAGCCTAGACACATGTCACTGTGGGACCCCAAAAAAACCCACGTCTTCCGCCAACGAAGGCCCAAGCGAAAAAAGACTGATTTTTTCTTTTCTTCTGTTTGTGTCCCGTGGGTGGGGAAAGGGACACATCCACGTCATTGGTCTGTCAATGGCTGGCACCCGTTGATGTTTTACAATTCCAAACTTTAACCTCTTTTTGTTCTTTCTTTTTGTTCTCTTTCTCCAGAAATCAGATTAACCATTTTCATTCAATTTCCCAAATTCCTTGTAGACCAAAAATAATTACACTACAAGGTGCCCAATTAGAAAATTGTTAGTATAGACTTCTACCCCCCACCCCAAAAAAGGCAGTATGGGGTGGGGGTGGGGTCAATTGTTTTCATAGCATATCTATATTATCCTTCTCTACCTATATCCAAACATTTCCATTGAAAGGTTAGTATTTAACTACCCCACCCCCACCTAACATCTTAGCTAAAGACAACAACACTGTTGAGAGAGAGAGAGAGAGAGAAAAACAGATTCTACAATCTGATCCTAGCCCAAAGGCTTGAGAACTTGTTTCCCTATTGAAATTTTACATGCTATTTTGTTGGCTCTAAAAGTCCCAGCATTTTCATTAGTCAATCATTTTTATGTTTTGATAATTTACTATGAAAGTAGAAAAGTAAAAAAACGAACCACGGCTCCGCAATAAATGTAAACCGATACAATGACCTGAACCAAATTCACACACACAAAGTATGCGGATCAAACTCTAACCAGTTTTCCAGACTTCCTCTTCTGACTGCATCCTGTAAAAAGAAAAGATTAAAAAAGAATAAAACAAAAAATTACTAATTGGTAACAAAGAAAATTAGAATAAAGTTGACAGATTTAAAAATCTGATCGAATGAAAAAAAAAACCCCAATCTGGCTTTAATTTAAAAGAGATAAAAAGACAGTTTTGAAAAATCAGATTGAACATGTTTCCCTAGTGGTGTAGAGTCATCAGAATACAAATTAATTCATTATGAAAAAGAGGATCTACATTACAAGGGAGAGAAAGAAAAAGACAATCTAAAAAAATGACGTGGCCATGTTTTACTAGAAAGAAAAGGAACGAAAGGGACATCGATAAAGAAGAGAGAGAGAGAGAGAGAGAAGAGAGAGAGAGTAAATCAAGATTATTTATACCTTTTTACATGTTGAATTAAACCCATGGTGAAGACGTTGGGGTAAATACTTACTATTTATAAAAATGTATATTAATGTATAAATAACCGCAAAAAAATAATCAGGGGAGTACTTTATAATCAAGTTTTATTAGTTATCTCATGAAAAGATTAAAATGATCAAAGATTAAACTTATTTGCAGATTATTTTTTCTCTCGATCATTTTAATGCAACTATCAATAAAAATCTGCTCCCCCCAACATATCAATCTATTATT
>CM042159.1:74813032-74927252 GCA_023376005.1 Doryteuthis pealeii | reverse complement strand
GACCGTTGCCTGCCTGTCCTGAATTAGGCCTTATCAGCCATGAACATTCTTGTCCTTCTTTAAAAACACCCACAGGACCACCCTCAAGGACAAAAGTCATAGAGGAAGAACATACAATCAATGCCATCAAACTCTGACCAAACCTTAGCTACAGTCATTGCGACCGTGGCCTGCCTGTCCTGAATAGGCCTTATACGCCATGAACATTCTTGTCTATTCCTTTTAAAAACACCCACAGGACCACCCTTCAAGACAAAAGTTCATAGGAGGAAGACACTACAATACAATCCATCAAACTCTGACCAGACCTTCAGCTACAGTCATTGCGACCGTGCCTGCCTGTCCTGCAATAGGCCTTATCAGCCAGAACATTCTTGTCTCTTCCTTAAAAACACCCACAGGACCACCTCAAGGAAAAAAGTCATAGGAGAAAACTACAATACAAGCATCAAAACTCGACCAGACTTCAGCTACAGTCATCGACCGTACCTTGGGCTGTCCTGAATAGGCCTTATCAGCGATGGAACATGCTTTTCACTCTTCCTTTAAAACACCACAGGACCACCCTCAAGCGACAAAAGTCATAGGAGGAAGAACTACAATACAATCCATCAACCTGACCAGACCTTCAGCTACAGTATTTGTGACCTAACCTTGCCCTGTAACCTGAATAGGCTTATACCATGAACATTCTTAGCCTTCCTTTAAAAACACCCACAGGACCACCCTCAAGGACAAAAAAGTCGATAGAGGAAGAACTACAATACATGCCATCAAACTCTGACCAGACTTTCAGCCTACAGTCAATTCGCGGACCGTGCCTGCCTGTCCTGAAGGCCTTATCAGCCATGAACATGCTTCTCTCCTTTAAAACCACCCACAGGGACCACCCTCAAGGACAATCATAGAGAAGAACTACATACAATGCCATTCAACTCTGACCAACCTTCAGTTACAGCATGCGACCGTGCCTGCCTGTCCTGAATAGGCCTTATTCAGCCATGAAACATGCTTGTCTCTTCTTTAAAAACACCCACAGGACCACCTCAAGGACAAAAGTCATAGAGGAAGAACTCACAATACAATGCCAATCAAACTCTGACCAGACTTCAGCTACAGTTCATTGACCGTACCTGCCTTGTCCTGAATAGGGCCTTATCAGCCATGAACATGCTTGTCTCTTCCTTTTAAAAACACCCACAGGACCACCCTCAAGGACAAAATCATAGGAGAAGCAACTACAATGACAATCGCCATCAAATCTCTATCAGACCTTCAGTACAGTCATGCGACCGTACCTGCCTGTCCTGAATAGGCCTTATCAGCCATGAACATGCTTTTCTCTTCCTTTTAAAACACCCAAGGACCACCTCAAGGACAAAAGGTCCAATAAGGAGGGAAAGAACTACAATACCAATGCCATCCAAACTCTGACCAGACCTTCAGCTACAGTCATTGCGACCTGCTCTGCCGTCCTGAATAGGCCTTATCAGCATGAACATTCTTGTCTCTTCCTTTTAAAACACCCACAGGACCACCCTCAAGGACAAAAGTCAATAGGAGGAAGAACTACATACAATGCCATCAAACTCTGACCAGACCTTCAGCACAGTCAGTGCGACCGCATGCCTGCCTTCCTGAATAGGCCTTATCAAAGCCATGAACATTCTTGTCTTTCCTTTAAAAAACACCCCACAGGACCACCTCAAGGACAAAAGTCATAGGAGGAGAACTACAATACAATGCCATCAAACTTCTGACCAGACCTTCAGCTACAGTCATTGCGACCGTGCCTGGCGCTGTCCTGAAATAGGCCTTATCAGCCATGAACATTCTGTCTTCCTTCCTTTTTAAAACACCCACAGCGACCACCCCCTTTTTTCAAGGAACCAAAAGGGTTGTTTCCCCCATAGGGAGGAAGGGGAAAGGAAAACTTACAAAAAATACAATGCCATCAAACTTCTGACCAGACCTTCAGCTACAGTCATTGCGACCGTACCTGCCTGTCCTGAATAGGCCTTATCAGCCATGAACATTCTGTCTCTTCCTTTAAGAAACACCCCACAGGACCACCCTCAAGACAAAAGTCATAGGAGAAGAACTACAATACAATGCATCATAACTTGACAACCTTCAGCTACAAGTCATTTGCGACCGTTGCCTGCGTCCTGAAATAGGCCTTATCAGCCATGAACATCTTGCTCTTCCTTAAAAACACCCACAGGACCACCCTCAAGGACAAAAGTCATAGGAGGAAGAAACTACAATACAATGCATCAAACTCTGACCAGACCTTCAGCTACAGTCATTGCGACCGTCCTCCTGTCCTGAATAGGCCTTATCAGCCATGAACAATCTTGTCTCTTCCTTTTAAAAAACACCCACAGGACCACCCTCAAGGACAAAAGTCATAGGAAGAAGAACTACAATACAATGCCATCAAACTCTGACCAGACCTTCAGCTAAGTCATTGCGACCGTACCTGCCTGTCCTGAATAGCCTTATCAGCCATGAACATGTTGTCTCTTCCTTTAAAACACCCACAGGACCACCCTCAAAGGACAAAAGTCATAGGAGGAAGAACTACAATACAATGCCATCAAACTCTGACCAGACCTTCAGCTACAGTCCTTGCGACCGTACCTGCCTGTCCTGAATAGGCCTTATCAGCCATGAACATGCTGTCTCTTGCTTTAAAAACACCCACAGGACCACCCTCAAGGACAAAAGTCATAGGAGGAAGAACTACAATACAATGCCATCAAACTCTGACCAGACCTTCAGCTACAGTCATTGTGACCGTACCTGCCTGTCCTGAATAGGCCTTATCAGCCATGAACATGCTTGTCTCTTCCTTTAAAAACACCCACAGGACCACCCTCAAGGACAAAAGTCATAGGAGGAAGAACTACAATACAATGCCATCAAACTCTGACCAGACCTTCAGCTACAGTCATTGCGACCGTACCTGCCTGTCCTGAATAGGCCTTATCAGCCATGAACATGCTTTCTCTTCCTTTAAAAACACCCACAGGACCACCCTCAAGGACAAAAGTCATAGGAGGAAGAACTACAATACAATGCCATCAAACTCTGACCAGACCTTCAGCTACAGTCATTGCGACCGTACCTGCCTGTCCTGAATAGGCCTTATCAGCCATGAACATGCTTGTCTCTTCCTTTAAAAACACCCACAGGACCACCCTCAAGGACAAAAGTCATAGGAGGAAGAACTACAATACAATGCCATCAAACTCTGACCAGACCTTCAGCTACAGTCATTGCGACCGTGCCTGCCTGTCCTGAATAGGCCTTATCAGCCATGAACATTCTTGTCTCTTCCTTTAAAAAACACCCACAGACCACCCTCAAGGACAAAAGTCATAGGAGGAAGAACTACAATACAATGCCATCAAACTCTGACCAGACCTTCAGCTACAGTCATTGCGACCGTGCCTGCCTGTCCTGAATAGGCCTTATCAGCCATGAACATTCTTGTCTCTTCCTTTAAAAACACCCACAGGACCACCCTCAAGGACAAAAGTCATAGGAGGAAGAACTACAATACAATGCCATCAAACTCTGACCAGACCTTCAGCTACAGTCATTGCGACCGTACCTGCCTGTCCTGAATAGGCCTTATCAGCCATGAACATTCTTTTCTCTTCCTTTAAAAACACCCACAGGACCACCCTCAAGGACAAAAGTCATAGGAGGAAGAACTACAAACAATGCCATCAAACTCTGACCAGACCTTCAGCTACAGTCATTGCGACCGTACCTGCCTGTCCTGAATAGGCCTTATCAGCCATGAACATTCTTGTCTCTTCCTTTAAAAACACCCACAGGACCACCTCAAGGACAAAAGTCATAGGAGGAAGAACTACAATACAATGCCATCAAACTCTGACCAGACCTTCAGCTACAGTCATTGCGACCGTACTGCCTGTCCTGAATAGGCCTTATCAGCCATGAACATGCTGTCTCTTCCTTTAAAAAACACCCACAGGACCACCTCAAGGACAAAAGTCATAGGAGGAAGAACTACAATACAATGCCATCAAACTCTGACCAGACCTTCAGCTACAGTCATTGCGACCGTGCCTGCCTGTCCTGAATAGGCCTTATCAGCCATGAACATGCTTGTCTCTTCCTTTAAAAACACCCACAGGACCACCCTCAAGGACAAAAGTCATAGGAGGAAGAACTACAATACAATGCCATCAAACTCTGACCAGACCTTCAGCTACAGTCATTGCGACCGTACCTGCCTGTCCTGAATAGGCCTATCAGCCATGAACATGCTGTCTCTTCCTTTAAAAACACCCACAGGACCACCCTCAAGGACAAAAGTCATAGGAGGAAGAACTACAATACAATGCCATCAAACTCTGACAGACCTTCAGCTACAGTCATTGCGACCGTACCTGCCTGTCCTGAATAGGCCTTATCAGCCATGAACATTCTTGTCTCTTCCTCCTATGACTTGTCCTTGAGGTGGTCCTGTGGGTGTTTTTAAAGGAAGAGACAAGCCATGGCTGAAAGCCTATCAGGACAGGCAGGTACGGTCGCAATGACTGTAGCTGAAGGTCTGGTCAGAGTTTGATGGCATTGTATTGTAGTTCTTCCTCCTATGACTTTTGTCCTTGAGGGTGGTCCTGTGGGTGTTTTTAAAGGAAGAGACAAGCATGTTCATGGCTGATAAGGCCTATTCAGGACAGGCAGGTACGGTCGCAATGACTGTAGCTGAAGGTCTGGTCAGAGTTTGATGGCATTGTATTGTAGTTCTTCCTCCTATGACTTTTGTCCTTGAGGTGGTCCTGTGGGTGTTTTTAAAGGAAGAGACAAGCATGTTCATGGCTGATAAGGCCTATTCAGGACAGGCAGGTACGGTCGCAATGACTGTAGCTGAAGGTCTGGTCAGAGTTTGATGGCATTGTATTGTAGTTCTTCCTCCTATGACTTTTGTCCTTGAGGGTGGTCCTGTGGGTGTTTTTAAAGGAAGAGACAAGCATGTTCATGGCTGATAAGGCCTATTCAGGACAGGCAGGTACGGTCGCAATGACTGTAGCTGAAGGTCTGGTCAGAGTTTGATGGCATTGTATTGTAGTTCTTCCTCCTATGACTTTTGTCCTTGAGGGTGGTCCTGTGGGTGTTTTTAAAGGAAGAGACAAGCATGTTCATGGCTGATAAGGCCTATTCAGGACAGGCAGGTACGGTCGCAATGACTGTAGCTGAAGGTCTGGTCAGAGTTTGATGGCATTGTATTGTAGTTCTTCCTCCTATGACTTTTGTCCTTGAGGGTGGTCCTGTGGGTGTTTTAAAGGAAGAGACAAGCATGTTCATGGCTGATAAGGCCTATTCAGGACAGGCAGGGGTCGCAATGACTGAGTTTGATGGCATTGTAATGACTCCTGCATGGCTGATAAGGCCTATTCAGGACCTGCTGAAGGTCTGGTCAGAGTTTGATGGCATTGTATTGTAGTTCTTCCTCCTATGACTTTTGTCCTTGAGGGTGGTCCTGTGGGTGTTTTTAAAGGAAGAGACAAGAATGTCATGGCTGATAAGGCCTATTCAGGACAGGCAGGCGGTCGCAATGACTGTAGCTGAAGGTCTGGTCAGAGTTTGATGGCATTGTATTGTAGTTCTTCCTCCTATGACTTTTGTCCTTGAGGGTGGTCCTGTGGGTGTTTTTAAAGGAAGAGACAAGATGTTCATGGCTGATAAGGCCTATTCAGGACAGGCAGGTACGGTCGCAATGACTGTAGCTGAAGGTCTGGTCAGAGTTTGATGGCATTGTATTGTAGTTCTTCCTCCTATGACTTTTGTCCTTGAGGGTGGTCCTGTGGGTGTTTTTAAAGGAAGAGACAAGATGTTCATGGCTGATAAGGCCTATTCAGGACAGGCAGGTACGGTCGCAATGACTGTAGCTGAAGGTCTGGTCAGAGTTTGATGGCATTGTATTGTAGTTCTTCCTCCTATGACTTTTGTCCTTGAGGGTGGTCCTGTGGGTGTTTTTAAAGGAAGAGACAAGAATGTTCATGGCTGATAAGGCCTATTCAGGACAGGCAGGTACGGTCGCAATGACTGTAGCTGAAGGTCTGGTCAGAGTTTGATGGCATTGTATTGTAGTTCTTCCTCCTATGACTTTTGTCCTTGAGGGTGGTCCTGTGGGTGTTTTTAAAGGAAGAGACAAGCATGTTCATGGCTGATAAGGCCTATTCAGGACAGGCAGGTACGGTCGCAATGACTGTAGCTGAAGGTCTGGTCAGAGTTTGATGGCATTGTATTGTAGTTCTTCCTCCTATGACTTTTGTCCTTGAGGGTGGTCCTGTGGGTGTTTTAAAGGAAGAGACAAGCATGTTCATGGCTGATAAGGCCTATTCAGGACAGGCAGGTTCGCAATGACTGTAGCTGAAGGTCTGGTCAGAGTTTGATGGCATTGTATTGTAGTTCTTCCTCCTATGACTTTTGTCTTGAGGGTGGTCCTGTGGGTGTTTTTAAAGGAAGAGACAAGAATGTTCATGGCTGATAAGGCCTATTCAGGACAGGCAGGTACGGTCGCAATGACTGTAGCTGAAGGTCTGGTCAGAGTTTGATGGCATTGTATTGTAGTTCTTCCTCCTATGACTTTTGTCCTTGAGGGTGGTCCTGTGGGTGTTTTTAAAGGAAGAGACAAGCATGTTCATGGCTGATAAGGCCTATTCAGGACAGGCAGGTACGGTCGCAATGACTGTAGCTGAAGGTCTGGTCAGAGTTTGATGGCATTGTATTGTAGTTCTTCCTCCTATGACTTTTGTCCTTGAGGGTGGTCCTGTGGGTGTTTTTAAAGGAAGAGACAAGCATGTTCATGGCTGATAAGGCCTATTCAGGACAGGCAGGTACGGTCGCAATGACTGTAGCTGAAGGTCTGGTCAGAGTTTGATGGCATTGTATTGTAGTTCTTCCTCCTATGACTTTTGTCCTTGAGGGTGGTCCTGTGGGTGTTTTTAAAGGAAGAGACAAGCATGTTCATGGCTGATAAGGCCTATTCAGGACAGGCAGGTACGGTCGCAATGACTGTAGCTGAAGGTCTGGTCAGAGTTTGATGGCATTGTATTGTAGTTCTTCCTCCTATGACTTTTGTCCTTGAGGGTGGTCCTGTGGGTGTTTTTAAAGGAAGAGACAAGAATGTTCATGGCTGATAAGGCCTATTCAGGACAGGCAGGTACGGTCGCAATGACTGTAGCTGAAGGTCTGGTCAGAGTTTGATGGCATTGTATTGTAGTTCTTCCTCCTATGACTTTTGTCCTTGAGGGTGGTCCTGTGGGGTGTTTTTAAAGGAAGAGACAAGCATGTTCATGGCTGATAAGGCCTATTCAGGACAGGCAGGTACGGTCGCAATGACTGTAGCTGAAGGTCTGGTCAGAGTTTGATGGCATTGTATTGTAGTTCTTCCTCCTATGACTTTTGTCCTTGAGGGTGGTCCTGTGGGTGTTTTTAAAGGAAGAGACAAGCATGTTCATGGCTGATAAGGCCTATTCAGGACAGGCAGGTACGGTCGCAATGACTGTAGCTGAAGGTCTGGTCAGAGTTTGATGGCATTGTATTGTAGTTCTTCCTCCTATGACTTTTGTCCTTGAGGGTGGTCCTGTGGGTGTTTTTAAAGGAAGAGACAAGCATGTTCATGGCTGATAAGGCCTATTCAGGACAGGCAGGTACGGTCGCAATGACTGTAGCTGAAGGTCTGGTCAGAGTTTGATGGCATTGTATTGTAGTTCTTCCTCCTATGACTTTTGTCCTTGAGGGTGGTCCTGTGGGTGTTTTTAAAGGAAGAGACAAGATGTTCATGGCTGATAAGGCCTATTCAGGACAGGCAGGTACGGTCGCAATGACTGTAGCTGAAGGTCTGGTCAGAGTTTGATGGCATTGTATTGTAGTTCTTCCTCCTATGACTTTTGTCCTTGAGGGTGGTCCTGTGGGTGTTTTTAAAGGAAGAGACAAGCATGTTCATGGCTGATAAGGCCTATTCAGGACAGGCAGGTACGGTCGCAATGACTGTAGCTGAAGGTCTGGTCAGAGTTTGATGGCATTGTATTGTAGTTCTTCCTCCTATGACTTTTGTCCTTGAGGGTGGTCCTGTGGGTGTTTTTAAAGGAAGAGACAAGCATGTTCATGGCTGATAAGGCCTATTCAGGACAGGCAGGTACGGTCGCAATGACTGTAGCTGAAGGTCTGGTCAGAGTTTGATGGCATTGTATTGTAGTTCTTCCTCCTATGACTTTTGTCCTTGAGGGTGGTCCTGTGGGTGTTTTTAAAGGAAGAGACAAGCATGTTCATGGCTGATAAGGCCTATTCAGGACAGGCAGGTACGGTCGCAATGACTGTAGCTGAAGGTCTGGTCAGAGTTTGATGGCATTGTATTGTAGTTCTTCCTCCTATGACTTTTGTCCTTGAGGGTGGTCCTGTGGGTGTTTTTAAAGGAAGAGACAAGCATGTTCATGGCTGATAAGGCCTATTCAGGACAGGCAGGTACGGTCGCAATGACTGTAGCTGAAGGTCTGGTCAGAGTTTGATGGCATTGTATTGTAGTTCTTCCTCCTATGACTTTTGTCCTTGAGGGTGGTCCTGTGGGTGTTTTTAAAGGAAGAGACAAGCATGTTCATGGCTGATAAGGCCTATTCAGGACAGGCAGGTACGGTCGCAATGACTGTAGCTGAAGGTCTGGTCAGAGTTTGATGGCATTGTATTGTAGTTCTTCCTCCTATGACTTTTGTCCTTGAGGGTGGTCCTGTGGGTGTTTTTAAAGGAAGAGACAAGAATGTTCATGGCTGATAAGGCCTATTCAGGACAGGCAGGTACGGTCGCAATGACTGTAGCTGAAGGTCTGGTCAGAGTTTGATGGCATTGTATTGTAGTTCTTCCTCCTATGACTTTTGTCCTTGAGGTGGTCCTGTGGGTGTTTTTAAAGGAAGAGACAAGATGTTCATGGCTGATAAGGCCTATTCAGGACAGGCAGGTACGGTCGCAATGACTGTAGCTGAAGGTCTGGTCAGAGTTTGATGGCATTGTATTGTAGTTCTTCCTCCTATGACTTTTGTCCTTGAGGGTGGTCCTGTGGGTGTTTTTAAAGGAAGAGACAAGCATGTTCATGGCTGATAAGGCCTATTCAGGACAGGCAGGTACGGTCGCAATGACTGTAGCTGAAGGTCTGGTCAGAGTTTGATGGCATTGTATTGTAGTTCTTCCTCCTATGACTTTTGTCCTTGAGGGTGGTCCTGTGGGTGTTTTTAAAGGAAGAGACACATGGCTGATAAGGCCTAGGACAGGCAGGTACAATGACTGTAGCTGAAGGTCTGGTCAGAGTTTGATGATTGTATTGTATTCTTCTTCCTCCTATGACTTTTGTCCTTGAGGGTGGTCCTGTGGGTGTTTTTAAAGGAAGAGACAAGATGTTCATGGCTGATAAGGCCTATTCAGGACAGGCAGGTACGGTCGCAATGACTGTAGCTGAAGGTCTGGTCAGAGTTTGATGGCATTGTATTGTAGTTCTTCCTCCTATGACTTTTGTCCTTGAGGGTGGTCCTGTGGGTGTTTTTAAAGGAAGAGACAAGAATGTTCATGGCTGATAAGGCCTATTCAGGACAGGCAGGTACGGTCGCAATGACTGTAGCTGAAGGTCTGGTCAGAGTTTGATGGCATTGTATTGTAGTTCTTCCTCCTATGACTTTTGTCCTTGAGGGTGGTCCTGTGGGTGTTTTTAAAGGAAGAGACAAGAATGTTCATGGCTGATAAGGCCTATTCAGGACAGGCAGGTACGGTCGCAATGACTGTAGCTGAAGGTCTGGTCAGAGTTTGATGGCATTGTATTGTAGTTCTTCCTCCTATGACTTTTGTCCTTGAGGGTGGTCCTGTGGGTGTTTTTAAAGGAAGAGACAAGCATGTTCATGGCTGATAAGGCCTATTCAGGACAGGCAGGTACGGTCGCAATGACTGTAGCTGAAGGTCTGGTCAGAGTTTGATGGCATTGTATTGTAGTTCTTCCTCCTATGACTTTTGTCCTTGAGGGTGGTCCTGTGGGTGTTTTTAAAGGAAGAGACAAGAATGTTCATGGCTGATAAGGCCTATTCAGGACAGGCAGGTACGGTCGCAATGACTGTAGCTGAAGGTCTGGTCAGAGTTTGATGGCATTGTATTGTAGTTCTTCCTCCTATGACTTTTGTCCTTGAGGGTGGTCCTGTGGGTGTTTTTAAAGGAAGAGACAAGAATGTTCATGGCTGATAAGGCCTATTCAGGACAGGCAGGTACGGTCGCAATGACTGTAGCTGAAGGTCTGGTCAGAGTTTGATGGCATTGTATTGTAGTTCTTCCTCCTATGACTTTTGTCCTTGAGGGTGGTCCTGTGGGTGTTTTTAAAGGAAGAGACAAGCATGTTCATGGCTGATAAGGCCTATTCAGGACAGGCAGGTACGGTCGCAATGACTGTAGCTGAAGGTCTGGTCAGAGTTTGATGGCATTGTATTGTAGTTCTTCCTCCTATGACTTTTGTCCTTGAGGGTGGTCCTGTGGGTGTTTTTAAAGGAAGAGACAAGCATGTTCATGGCTGATAAGGCCTATTCAGGACAGGCAGGTACGGTCGCAATGACTGTAGCTGAAGGTCTGGTCAGAGTTTGATGGCATTGTATTGTAGTTCTTCCTCCTATGACTTTTGTCCTTGAGGGTGGTCCTGTGGGTGTTTTTAAAGGAAGAGACAAGCATGTTCATGGCTGATAAGGCCTATTCAGGACAGGCAGGTACGGTCGCAATGACTGTAGCTGAAGGTCTGGTCAGAGTTTGATGGCATTGTATTGTAGTTCTTCCTCCTATGACTTTTGTCCTTGAGGGTGGTCCTGTGGGTGTTTTTAAAGGAAGAGACAAGCATGTTCATGGCTGATAAGGCCTATTCAGGACAGGCAGGTACGGTCGCAATGACTGTAGCTGAAGGTCTGGTCAGAGTTTGATGGCATTGTATTGTAGTTCTTCCTCCTATGACTTTTGTCCTTGAGGTGGTCCTGTGGGTGTTTTTAAAGGAAGAGACAAGCATGTTCATGGCTGATAAGGCCTATTCAGGACAGGCAGGTACGGTCGCAATGACTGTAGCTGAAGGTCTGGTCAGAGTTTGATGGCATTGTATTGTAGTTCTTCCTCCTATGACTTTTGTCCTTGAGGGTGGTCCTGTGGGTGTTTTTAAAGGAAGAGACAAGCATGTTCATGGCTGATAAGGCCTATTCAGGACAGGCAGGTACGGTCGCAATGACTGTAGCTGAAGGTCTGGTCAGAGTTTGATGGCATTGTATTGTAGTTCTTCCTCCTATGACTTTTGTCCTTGAGGGTGGTCCTGTGGGTGTTTTTAAAGGAAGAGACAAGCATGTTCATGGCTGATAAGGCCTATTCAGGACAGGCAGGTACGGTCGCAATGACTGTAGCTGAAGGTCTGGTCAGAGTTTGATGGCATTGTATTGTAGTTCTTCCTCCTATGACTTTTGTCCTTGAGGGTGGTCCTGTGGGTGTTTTTAAAGGAAGAGACAAGCATGTTCATGGCTGATAAGGCCTATTCAGGACAGGCAGGGTCGCAATGACTGTAGCTGAAGGTCTGGTCAGAGTTTGATGGCATTGTATTGTAGTTCTTCCTCCTATGACTTTTGTCCTTGAGGGTGGTCCTGTGGGTGTTTTTAAAGGAAGAGACAAGCATGTTCATGGCTGATAAGGCCTATTCAGGACAGGCAGGTACGGTCGCAATGACTGTAGCTGAAGGTCTGGTCAGAGTTTGATGGCATTGTATTGTAGTTCTTCCTCCTATGACTTTTGTCCTTGAGGGTGGTCCTGTGGGTGTTTTTAAAGGAAGAGACAAGCATGTTCATGGCTGATAAGGCCTATTCAGGACAGGCAGGTACGGTCGCAATGACTGTAGCTGAAGGTCTGGTCAGAGTTTGATGGCATTGTATTGTAGTTCTTCCTCCTATGACTTTTGTCCTTGAGGGTGGTCCTGTGGGTGTTTTTAAAGGAAGAGACAAGCATGTTCATGGCTGATAAGGCCTATTCAGGACAGGCAGGTACGGTCGCAATGACTGTAGCTGAAGGTCTGGTCAGAGTTTGATGGCATTGTATTGTAGTTCTTCCTCCTATGACTTTTGTCCTTGAGGGTGGTCCTGTGGTGTTTTTTAAAGGAAGAGACAAGCATGTTCATGGCTGATAAGGCCTATTCAGGACAGGCAGGTACGGTCGCAATGACTGTAGCTGAAGGTCTGGTCAGAGTTTGATGGCATTGTATTGTAGTTCTTCCTCCTATGACTTTTGTCCTTGAGGGTGGTCCTGTGGGTGTTTTTAAAGGAAGAGACAAGCATGTTCATGGCTGATAAGGCCTATTCAGGACAGGCAGGTACGGTCGCAATGACTGTAGCTGAAGGTCTGGTCAGAGTTTGATGGCATTGTATTGTAGTTCTTCCTCCTATGACTTTTGTCCTTGAGGGTGGTCCTGTGGGTGTTTTTAAAGGAAGAGACAAGCATGTTCATGGCTGATAAGGCCTATTCAGGACAGGCAGGTACGGTCGCAATGACTGTAGCTGAAGGTCTGGTCAGAGTTTGATGGCATTGTATTGTAGTTCTTCCTCCTATGACTTTTGTCCTTGAGGGTGGTCCTGTGGGTGTTTTTAAAGGAAGAGACAAGCATGTTCATGGCTGATAAGGCCTATTCAGGACAGGCAGGTACGGTCGCAATGACTGTAGCTGAAGGTCTGGTCAGAGTTTGATGGCATTGTATTGTAGTTCTTCCTCCTATGACTTTTGTCCTTGAGGGTGGTCCTGTGGGTGTTTTTAAAGGAAGAGACAAGCATGTTCATGGCTGATAAGGCCTATTCAGGACAGGCAGGTACGGTCGCAATGACTGTAGCTGAAGGTCTGGTCAGAGTTTGATGGCATTGTATTGTAGTTCTTCCTCCTATGACTTTTGTCCTTGAGGTGGTCCTGTGGGTGTTTTTAAAGGAAGAGACAAGCATGTTCATGGCTGATAAGGCCTATTCAGGACAGGCAGGTACGGTCGCAATGACTGTAGCTGAAGGTCTGGTCAGAGTTTGATGGCATTGTATTGTAGTTCTTCCTCCTATGACTTTTGTCCTTGAGGGTGGTCCTGTGGGTGTTTTTAAAGGAAGAGACAAGCATGTTCATGGCTGATAAGGCCTATTCAGGACAGGCAGGTACGGTCGCAATGACTGTAGCTGAAGGTCTGGTCAGAGTTTGATGGCATTGTATTGTAGTTCTTCCTCCTATGACTTTTGTCCTTGAGGGTGGTCCTGTGGGTGTTTTTAAAGGAAGAGACAAGCATGTTCATGGCTGATAAGGCCTATTCAGGACAGGCAGGTACGGTCGCAATGACTGTAGCTGAAGGTCTGGTCAGAGTTTGATGGCATTGTATTGTAGTTCTTCCTCCTATGACTTTTGTCCTTGAGGGTGGTCCTGTGGGTGTTTTTAAAGGAAGAGACAAGAATGTTCATGGCTGATAAGGCCTATTCAGGACAGGCAGGTACGGTCGCAATGACTGTAGCTGAAGGTCTGGTCAGAGTTTGATGGCATTGTATTGTAGTTCTTCCTCCTATGACTTTTGTCCTTGAGGGTGGTCCTGTGGGTGTTTTTAAAGGAAGAGACAAGAATGTTCATGGCTGATAAGGCCTATTCAGGACAGGCAGGTACGGTCGCAATGACTGTAGCTGAAGGTCTGGTCAGAGTTTGATGGCATTGTATTGTAGTTCTTCCTCCTATGACTTTTGTCCTTGAGGGTGGTCCTGTGGGTGTTTTTAAAGGAAGAGACAAGATGTTCATGGCTGATAAGGCCTATTCAGGACAGGCAGGTACGGTCGCAATGACTGTAGCTGAAGGTCTGGTCAGAGTTTGATGGCATTGTATTGTAGTTCTTCCTCCTATGACTTTTGTCCTTGAGGGTGGTCCTGTGGGTGTTTTTAAAGGAAGAGACAAGAATGTTCATGGCTGATAAGGCCTATTCAGGACAGGCAGGTACGGTCGCAATGACTGTAGCTGAAGGTCTGGTCAGAGTTTGATGGCATTGTATTGTAGTTCTTCCTCCTATGACTTTTGTCCTTGAGGTGGTCCTGTGGGTGTTTTTAAAGGAAGAGACAAGAATGTTCATGGCTGATAAGGCCTATTCAGGACAGGCAGGTACGGTCGCAATGACTGTAGCTGAAGGTCTGGTCAGAGTTTGATGGCATTGTATTGTAGTTCTTCCTCCTATGACTTTTGTCCTTGAGGGTGGTCCTGTGGGTGTTTTTAAAGGAAGAGACAAGCATGTTCATGGCTGATAAGGCCTATTCAGGACAGGCAGGTACGGTCGCAATGACTGTAGCTGAAGGTCTGGTCAGAGTTTGATGGCATTGTATTGTAGTTCTTCCTCCTATGACTTTTGTCCTTGAGGGTGGTCCTGTGGGTGTTTTTAAAGGAAGAGACAAGAATGTTCATGGCTGATAAGGCCTATTCAGGACAGGCAGGTACGGTCGCAATGACTGTAGCTGAAGGTCTGGTCAGAGTTTGATGGCATTGTATTGTAGTTCTTCCTCCTATGACTTTTGTCCTTGAGGGTGGTCCTGTGGGTGTTTTTAAAGGAAGAGACAAGAATGTTCATGGCTGATAAGGCCTATTCAGGACAGGCAGGTACGGTCGCAATGACTGTAGCTGAAGGTCTGGTCAGAGTTTGATGGCATTGTATTGTAGTTCTTCCTCCTATGACTTTTGTCCTTGAGGGTGGTCCTGTGGGTGTTTTTAAAGGAAGAGACAAGCATGTTCATGGCTGATAAGGCCTATTCAGGACAGGCAGGTACGGTCGCAATGACTGTAGCTGAAGGTCTGGTCAGAGTTTGATGGCATTGTATTGTAGTTCTTCCTCCTATGACTTTTGTCCTTGAGGGTGGTCCTGTGGGTGTTTTTAAAGGAAGAGACAAGCATGTTCATGGCTGATAAGGCCTATTCAGGACAGGCAGGTACGGTCGCAATGACTGTAGCTGAAGGTCTGGTCAGAGTTTGATGGCATTGTATTGTAGTTCTTCCTCCTATGACTTTTGTCCTTGAGGGTGGTCCTGTGGGTGTTTTTAAAGGAAGAGAAAAGCATGTTCATGGCTGATAAGGCCTATTCAGGACAGGCAGGTACGGTCGCAATGACTGTAGCTGAAGGTCTGGTCAGAGTTTGATGGCATTGTATTGTAGTTCTTCCTCCTATGACTTTTGTCCTTGAGGGTGGTCCTGTGGGTGTTTTTAAAGGAAGAGACAAGAATGTTCATGGCTCCTATTCAGGACAGGCAGGTACGGTCGCAATGACTGTAGCTGAAGGTCTGGTCAGAGTTTGATGGCATTGTATTGTAGTTCTTCCTCCTATGACTTTTGTCCTTGAGGGTGGTCCTGTGGGTGTTTTTAAAGGAAGAGACAAGAATGTTCATGGCTGATAAGGCCTATTCAGGACAGGCAGGTACGGTCGCAATGACTGTAGCTGAAGGTCTGGTCAGAGTTTGATGGCATTGTATTGTAGTTCTTCCTCCTATGACTTTTGTCCTTGAGGGTGGTCCTGTGGGTGTTTTTAAAGGAAGAGACAAGCATGTTCATGGCTGATAAGGCCTATTCAGGACAGGCAGGTACGGTCGCAATGACTGTAGCTGAAGGTCTGGTCAGAGTTTGATGGCATTGTATTGTAGTTCTTCCTCCTATGACTTTTGTCCTTGAGGGTGGTCCTGTGGGTGTTTTTAAAGGAAGAGACAAGCATGTTCATGGCTGATAAGGCCTATTCAGGACAGGCAGGTACGGTCGCAATGACTGTAGCTGAAGGTCTGGTCAGAGTTTGATGGCATTGTATTGTAGTTCTTCCTCCTATGACTTTTGTCCTTGAGGGTGGTCCTGTGGGTGTTTTTAAAGGAAGAGAAAAGCATGTTCATGGCTGATAAGGCCTATTCAGGACAGGCAGGTACGGTCGCAATGACTGTAGCTGAAGGTCTGGTCAGAGTTTGATGGCATTGTATTGTAGTTCTTCCTCCTATGACTTTTGTCCTTGAGGTGGTCCTGTGGGTGTTTTTAAAGGAAGAGACAAGCATGTTCATGGCTGATAAGGCCTATTCAGGACAGGCAGGTACGGTCGCAATGACTGTAGCTGAAGGTCTGGTCAGAGTTTGATGGCATTGTATTGTAGTTCTTCCTCCTATGACTTTTGTCCTTGAGGTGGTCCTGTGGGTGTTTTTAAAGGAGACTGAATGGTTAGTGGTGAGATGCCAGACATCACTGTTCTCAGCTTGGGTGGAATAACTGCAATGGTTAATGTGACACGTATCATGTGTCATAGATTATGTAGCAGGATCCGTAGAATTTCCACTGAATGAAAAAAAAAATCCAAGGTAGTTATTTAAGTAAGAAAGGCTGATTTGCAATTTTATTACATATAAATTGTATTTATGCCTTTGCAATAAATAATACCAAAATATACAAGAACAATATATATAATAGTTAGGGATAGAAATTAAGGAATGTTCATTACATGAAGTCGTTTATTACTCGAGTATATACGTTAATTATTAATATTAACAGGATTGAAAAATTCCAAACAATGAAAAAAAATTAAGAGGAGTTATTTAAGTAAAGGGTGTGTGGAATTTTCTTACATATAAATCCTATTGTTGCTTTTGCAATAAATAATACCAAAATATACAAGAACAATATATATAATACTTAATCCATATATCATTTATTTACCATGTCCTGGGTATGAGACTAAACTGCATCTAATGGTGAGTGTGTAATACCCCTTCATTGGCATTATGTCCAGGACCACTCTGACCCGGAGTGGCAGTGCCTTTTACCAATCAACCAATCAACCAAACTATCCCATTTTTCATGAGTCAAATAAAACTGTTTGAAATCTTTCAGTATTAAATAGAATATTTTGTATTGCAACAATAACAATATACTTAATACATCTTATTATAATGGAGATTGTGTGTTTTCCTGTCTGTAACCGAAACTATATTCCTACTCAAGTCACAATTCTCTTAGTTATTGACATCACATTCTCCATGATTTTATTTTTATCTAAACCTCAATTATTAATAAAATTGTCTTACATTATTAATACTGTTAACTATGTCTACATACTGACAACATGCAATTATATTTATATATACAACAAAATAGCGGTTTACAGTGTGAACGGGAAGGCTGATTTGCATATTAATATTAAAAAATCGAATTTAATAAATATGTGCTTAGTATTATTGATTTCTAATTGTTTGGTTTTATTTTAATGAATATAAGCAAAAATCTCTTCAATGAATCTTAAATGAAATCCATTAACAAGATAAAATAACTGTCATTTTATTCTTTACTTCCTCTTTTAACTAAATACTTAAATTAGAAAAAATAACAATGAAAGACGAGAGTGATGGAAGAGTAAGTTTCAGTTGTTCCATTTTTATTATACTCCCTCTGTTTCAAATCTTTTATTATACTCCCTCTGTTTCAAATCTTTTTATCTGTATTCTTATTTAGTTTCATTAGCCTTTCTAATTTAATACAATATTTTATTACATTAAAACTTAAATACTTGCACCCGGAGGGTGCATATATTTGCTAGTAATAATAATCATAATGTTGCTAGGAACATGGACACATCCCCCAGGACAAGCGGGACGCTACCATCGTCCCCTTATACAGGAACAAAGGAGATCGGAGCGACTTCAGCATAGTTTGACAAGTCTT
This sequence comes from Doryteuthis pealeii, assembly GCA_023376005.1. Classification (NCBI taxonomy): domain Eukaryota; kingdom Metazoa; phylum Mollusca; class Cephalopoda; order Myopsida; family Loliginidae; genus Doryteuthis; species Doryteuthis pealeii. The sequence goes on along the minus strand of CM042159.1, from coordinate 74,909,498 downwards.
GCACGTGTTACACTGGCGCGTCTGCAGACTTTGCATCTTGTACCTATCCACACAGTGTGGCTTCCGAGCAACCGTGGACACTATCTCAACTGCAGCAGGGGTGCCAGGAGAGCGGATGCCACTCTGCACCGCCTTGACGGAGCTAACGAAGGCATCCGGTCTGGCCACTCAAAGTGTTCGCAGTCACTGCACCAGAGATTGCCATTCAAAAATTGTGCCGCTCATCCACTCACACAGTTGCAGATATATAAAGAAAGAAAGAAAAAAAAATACCAAAAAGTGGACTCCACACCATCGTCTTTAGTAGACGGAAGGATGCCAACCAAATCATCATCATCATCATCATCCAGTTGTGCTGACAGCATAGATTCCCATGACTCTCTCTCACACCATCTGTCCCTATTGGTCATCTGTGTGGATGCCATATAGATGACCTGCCAGGGGGCTGATTGATGTAAGTTTTTTTGCTGGTTGGCCTACACTGGTGTGTCTATGTGTAGGTATCCACAAGAGAATGTTGATAGGAGTTGATCCTTGCTTCTTCAGCAATGTCCAGCAGGTCTTGTTCATCTTACTTGGATGGTTTGTGTGATAGAGGGTAAGTGGCCATACAGCTGTTTTTAAGATTTGTTCAAAACAGCATGCAGTTTCTTTGTGTAGTTCCCATCTAGCTTTTTCTCTAAGTGTTTGTCCAAGTGGTGCAGCCATACATTAGCACTGACACAGCTATAACTTGGAAGAATTCTTGCTCATCAAAGAGGTCAGATTTAAATGCATCGATTGATATAAGTAAAAGTAAGTCGTCGGGGCGGCCTAAAGTCGGCATCAGCCAATCAGCGAGACGGAGATTGTTTTTGCGTCTGAGGTGGAGCACCACACCTACCGTCAGCTCCTTACTTTACCGCACAGATCCCTGTGCTACTCATACGCTGAGTTGGCGAGGGCCGGTATTGAACTAGAAACCTGGTGGTTTTTAGCTGAACGCTCTACCGACTGAGTTAACCCGGCCTTTAGTATATATATAAAAACCTTGTGATTCCTAGCCGAACACTCTACCGACTGAGCTAACCCGGCCCCTTGATTGATATAGACAGTAAAAATTATCTTATATACTCAAGGAATGAACAACTCTTAATTTCTAGTCATGTAAAAATGTTTTTTTTTTTATGGTACAGTTAGACTTAGAAACAAAGTAAGCTTCGTTTAAGAATAACCCAATTGATTGAGGGGGAGGGTGGAAGAATATCCGACTTGGCTGTGGGGAGGATATGTAGAAGAATAATCAACCTTGGCTGGAGAGAGGGTATGTATATGAGCATAACTTGCAAACAAACAGGTGGAATTATAATTACCCCCCCCACACACACACATATATATATTATGACTGTACGCTTATTCATTTGTACATTATTTTATGTACTATACATGCACTTTTGATGAATTGTAGTGCACCTAAGCACTGTACGCAATAATTTCATTATTATTATTATTATTATAATCTAGATATATTTCTCTGAATTTTTTAGATGTTGTTGCTATTATACATTGATTCATTTAGCCCCTTTTTTTTTCTTTTTTTTTTCTTTTTTCTCAGTTGATTTTTATCTCCTTTTTGTTGACCTTCCATTTGGTTTTCCTCAGGTCAATGTGGTGCATTCAGTAGCCACCTCTGATTCCGAATATATATATATATATATATATATATATATCTTATTATAATGGAGATTGTGTGTTTTTCTGTCTGTAACCGAAACTATATTACTAATTGAGTAACAATTAACATAGTTATTTACATCACATTCTTCATGATTTTATTTATATTTAAACCTCAATTATTAATAAAATTGCTTCACCTTTTTATTAGTGTTGTCCATATCTACATACTAATAACATGCTATTGTATTTATATATACAAAAAATAGCGGTTTGCAGTGTGAACGGGAAGGCTAATTTGCATATTGATATTAAAAATGTGATTTTATTAAATATGTGCTTAGTATTATTGATTTCTGTTTGGTTTTATTTTAATGAATATAAGCAAAAATCTCTCCAATGAATCTTAAATGAAATCCATTAACAAGAAAAAATAAGCTTAATTTTATTCTTTATTTCCTAATTTAACTAAATAGTTAAATAAGTAAAAATTCAGCAATGAAAGACGGCAGTGATGGAAGAGTAAGTTTCATTTCTATTTTTCTATTATACCCCCACTCTGTTTCAAATCTTTTTATCTGCATTCTTATTAGACTTTCTAATTTAATACGATATTTCATTACATTAAAACTTAAATACTTGCACCTGGAGGGTGCATATATTTGCTAGTATATATAATAGAAAAGTTGCAGAAACACACACACCCTATCAAATATTGGACATATTCTGCCAAAATAATAACTCAATGCCTGAAGAAGACAACAGATCAGAAACACGTGTCGCATATGTAAGATAAAAAGAATAAAAAAATTTTTCTGAGAACATAATACATTTTGCGGACCTTCTTCTTTTTTATAATATATATATATAAAAGTAATTGGTTATTTTTTTTTATGTTATAAACATGCGTCTCGTGGTGTTCTTTTTTTTAAACGCCACGCGGAAAGCCGTAATAGTCATTTAGCCGTTCATTCAATTTCAATTTTATTATTTTCATTTATTTATATATTTATGTATTATTCATTAGATATATGTATAATGAAATGTACATACTATGAGGAACGTGTATTTTAATTAATTATGTATTCAGTGTTTAGCTCTAATCTATTGTTTATACTAGGACCTAATTTGGCTATTAATAAACTTTCTCTAATTCTGAGATTACCAATGTTTCGTATTACTGTCTCTATCTTAACGGAAAAACTATTGTCCTTATTTTTGCATTTGATTAAATGTTTATGGAATCAGGATGCACGTGTGTGGATATGTTCTTTGATTCTAATGTGGAGGGGTCTAATTGTACTTCCTATATAGAAATTAAGGCATTTGGAGCAAGTTAAACGGTAAACTGTATAGGTTTTGTGACATATGTTAGGGTCTTTTATTGGGCAGTTGGCTAGTTTTAACATAAAAAAAAAATAACGACCATTTCTGGAATTCGTCTCTGAAGATAAAGTTATACTTTGAAATCAATAAGACAAAAAATAACATCTTTTTGTTTTTATTTTTTATGTGTATTGTAATTGCTTTCAAATTATTAATATATTATAATATATATATATATATATATATATATATATACCAACCTGCATGAGTAGGATGCGACACAAGGTCAATTTCTTAAGTGGAGTTTAACAAGTTTGAAATCAGAGTTCTTCTCCTAGACTAGTTGCCTAACCAAGGTTAAAGAGCCCAGTCTGTCCTACTATTTACCCATAGCTGGAAAGAGAATAATTGGATTCATACCTTTCCCAAGAGTGTTAGCATTATGTGAAATACAAACAGCCACGTCCATAATTTGAATTCAGTTTGCCATGTCCATTTCCTATAATGATAACCATTACAACACAAACACCTCTATAATATAGTTCACTCTGAAGCAGGAAAAAAAAAAATAATGGTCTTCTCGATTGTACCAAGTGTTCTTCTCTGTTCAAGATAGATATTTAATGGATTTTTATCTGAACTTTCTTTTCAGCTTTCTTTTTAAATTTTGACAATTATGATACTGGACAAAAAGTAACCCATTGAGCTCTGGGTAGATAATTGGGATTAGGGAAAAGTGAGTTTGTAAAGTGAATTAAATTTAAGAAAAAGTAAATATGACTGGAGAATAAAAAAAAAAAACAAGAAAACATTAAAATTATTTTGTAAGATTTCCAAGAAAGGGAAAGTTTGACCTAATTTAGATTTAAATGGACCCGATTAAGATGCTGAGAAGCTATGGACTAGCTGCTTCTGAAACTTAACATACAAATATATTTCACACTCTATAAATCACTCTCTTTACCTCATAGAGAAACTAACATATATCGAGGAGGTAATCATAGAGAGGGGGAAAGTGACAGGCAGAATGTGCAGTAAGAGAGAAGTCAGTTTTTTACTTAATTACAAATTAAGATTAATTACAACCAATTAAAATGGATATTTTTTTCTAACATGACTCAATCCTAGAACTAAGGAATATTTTGATATGAATTTTGTGTCATTAAAGTAAATAGGAAAAAAGCCTTTAGCAAACGATCATTGACTCACTCAGCTTTAGTATAATAATAGATTGATATGTTGGGGGGAGCAGCATTTTTATTGATAGTTGCATTAAAATGATCTGAGAGAAAAATAATCTGCAAATAAGTCTTAATCTTGATCATTTTAATCTTTCAAGGGAGATAACTAATAAAACTTGATTATAAAGTACTTCCCCCTGATTTATTTTTTGCGGTTATTTATAACATAATATACATTTTATAAATAGTAAGTATTTACCCAACGTCTTCACCATGGGTAATTCAACATGTAAAAAGGTATAATAATCTTGATTTAACTCTCTCTCTCTCTCTCTCTCTCTCTCTCTCTCTTCTTTATCGCATGTCCCTTTCGTTCCTTTTCTTTCTAGTAAAACATGGCCACGTCATTTTTTTTAGATTGTCTTTTTTTTCTTTCTCTCCCTTGTAATGTAGATCCTCTTTTTCATAATGAATTAATTTGTATTCTGATGACTCTACACCACTAGGGAAACATGTCAATCTGATTTTTCAAAACTGTCTTTTTATTTCTCTTTAAATTAAAGCCAGATTGGGTTTTTTTTTTTCATTCGATCAGATTTTTAAATCTGTCAACTTTTAATTCTAATTTTCTTCTTGTTACCAATTTAGTAATTTTTTGTTTTATTCTTTTTTAATGTTTTCTTTTTACAGGATGCAGTCAGAAGAGAAGTCCTGGAAGAAACTGGTTTAGAGTTTGATCCGCATACTTTGCTGTGTGTTGAATTTGGTTCAGGTCATTGGTATCGGTTTACATTTATTGGCGGAGCCGTAGGTTCGTCTTTTTACTTTTCTACTTTCAATAGTAAAATTTATCAAATACATAAAAATGATTGACTAATGAAAATGCTGGGACTTTTAGAGCCAACAAAATAGCATGTAAAATTTCAATAGGGAAACAAGTTCTCAAGCCTTTGGGCTAGGATCAGAGTGTAGAATCTGTTTCTCTCTCTCTCTCAACAGTGTTGTTGTCTTTAGCTAAGATGTTAGGTGGGGGTGGGGTAGTTAAATACTAACCTTTCAATGGAAATGTTTGGATATAGGTAGAAAGGATAATATAGATAAGCTATGAAAACAATTGCCCCCCCACCCCATACTGGGGGGGGGGGTAGAAGTCTATACTAACAATTTTCTAATTGGGCACCTTGTAGTGTAATTATTTTGGTCTACAGAGAATTTGGAAATTGAAATGAAAATGGTAATCTGATTTCTGGAGAAAGAGAACAAAAAGAAAGAACAAAAAGAGGTTAAAGTTTGGAATTGTAAACACTCAACGGGTGCCAGCCATTGACAGACCAATGACGTGGATGTGTCCCTTTCCCCACCCACGGGACCACAAACAGAAGAAAAGAAAAATCAGTCTTTTTCGCTTGGGCCTTCGTTGGCGGAAGACGTGGGTTTCTTGGGGTCCCACAGTGACATGTGTCTAGGCTAACAACGATCAGTGTGCATGAATGTGATTTACGATAGAACAGTTTGACCGTACCCTCACTCTCTCTCCTTCTCTCTGAAAAAGAACCCACCAGCCTAGAAATAAATAAACAACCACTTTTTTACTATAAGACTTTCGTATGTTGTTTCTCTGAGCTAACAACTACCACTATAACTCAACCTTGGTCCCTACGCAACACACGTCTAATTCTCATCTAGCTTTTTCTCAAGTGGTGTAACCATATGATAGTACTGACATAACTATACAACAAATACTTATAGTATATGGTTTTCCAAAGAAATTATTACCCCTATAATGAAGCTCTATCAAAACATGAAGGCAGTGGTTTGCTCACTGCTTCTCTAAAATACTCTATTCAACAAGATAATGTTTTGTTTTTTTTGTGGGTTCTAGTTGGTTCAGTGTTTCTGTTTTATGGCATATCAACCCTTTTGGGATCATTTAATGCTTAATCAAGTCATTTTTTCAGTAACAAAAGACTCAGGTTGCTTACAGTACCTGGTATTTCTTAAATAGTCACCCAATTAAGTAGTGAACAGGTTCATTGCTGCTTAACTTCAATAAGCTAGTGGCTTGATTTGTTTTATGACATATCAATCCTTTTCGGGTCATTTAATGCTGAATCAGTACTTTTGATAAACAAAGGACTCGTGTTGCTTACAGTACCTGCTGTTGCTTAAGTGGTCACCCAATTAAGTATTGAACAGGCTCATCATTGCGGGTTTTGTCAGGTTTACTTTATTTTCTGGAAATTGATATCTTTTTATAATGGAGATTCTGTGTCTGTCTGTAACCAAAACACCACAAAAGTCACAACTCCTTTACATTATATTCTCAATGGTTATTAAATAATCATCATTTAATGTTAATTAGCATCTCATTTGTTAAAAACATCTCTATTAAGATCTAGCTAAGATAGATTTGCCTCAAAACAACCCATGTTATTAAGGTGTTTAAAATCCTGCAATGTGTGTTATATATCATTAAGAAATAAATCTTTACATAGTATATGGTGTGAATAATTTGCATACTGGTGTTAACAAAACTGTGTTTCATAAATAATTACTTGCTGCTATTGATTTCAAATATCATTGTTTTACTCTCAAATGTATTAGAATCAATCCTAGTTATAATTTTATATTGAAATCAATTAGAATAAAATAAAAATAAGTGTAATCTTTTTTGTATTTCTATTTAATACCATTAGTCTTTCTAATTCAATATGATATTTAATTATATTAAAACTTAAATACTTATGCCCAGAGGGTGCATATTTTTGTTGGTTCATTTAAATGTGACAGTGATTTTGCACTGCTGCCATTTTTGGGGGCTTTATATTTATTCAAAAAATTGTTTTTACAACTATATTTATTATATGAAATATATTATTTATTTATAACACACCAATTGCATCTCTGCAGAGGAGTAAGACCCATCCCCTCCAATGGGACCACCTGTTGGCCGTGTGTGGCAACCCATGATGCTTAAGGATGGAATCCTGGTAGCTGAACGGTCCATGACATGCGACACTCTACTTTGGACCTTACTTAAACTAGAAAGGTGGTCAAGCCCTAGCAACTATATTATTGTCCCAACTCTATTGCCCTTATGGCAAGCCTCATCATCACCCATTCTCACCTTCTAAAAAAGAAGGACGCCCCAGTATGGTCAATAAGTTTTGAAATAAACACACACATCCTCCTAAACTGCAACAGTTTCGGACAAACCCGCACCAAATATTACCAGACAAAAAACTTAAAAGACCTCTTAGTTCATGATTTGCAATACTCCACCTTGGCCCTATCTGGGCTAGACGAGCGGTCGGAGAGGCCCCCTCCGATCAATCGGCTGGTCACGTCAAGCTCTAGCACCTATATGATCTTCCCAACCCTATTGCCCTTATGGCAAACCCCAACCCCTTTTTATAGTATGGGTGCTAGAAGGCGGTGATTGAGGGTCCCATCTATGGGTTAAATAGAAAAATGTATTTATAAAAAAATTGTATTATGCATTAAGAATTGATTTATTTCAAAACTTTATCGGCATTAAATGACCCACTGAGGTTGATATGCCGCAAAACAAACCAAACCAAACAATCAAAAAGATTGGCCATAGGTTTTGGCTGATGACCTCCTTCTTATAAGGAGGTCAATAACATGTGGCTAAGGGTCCACCATGTGTGTGTTGGTCTTTCAGGACAGGAGAAAAAGGGATATTATGTGCATAGCTAATCTGAAGACCTGTTGTGCGTGTTAACTGGCAATGTCTCAAGGAGTTATGGATATGCCTAAGCCAGTGACTTAGCTGTTCAAGGCCACCTGCTGGAAAAAAAAGAGAATGAAAAACTTGGCTAATTTCTGTGTTTCAATGAAGTTGATTGTGGTGCTTTCTGATTGGTCGGAAAAGGTCACATGATTCACTCACCACCAAAACAAAACCAAATCTAAATCTTAAAAGACCTCTTCAAAAATATCAAACTAGAAGACATTTTAAATTTTCTAAAAAAGAAAAAAATCTAACCTTTTTCAACAAGATCTAACAAAATCCGACCATAAAACCGTTACTTTAAAGACTGAATCCCATATTCTATATAACCCTTTCTGGCATTAAATGACCCACAGAGGTTGATATTCCATTAAACAAAACTCAAACTCAGAGACCATTTTTAAAAGACTTAAACCTAATGTCATTTTTAGATAACTCTTCAATCAGAATATGTATGAGGGTCAGCTGAAAAGTTTCTAGGCTGACCAAGATACTCTCATGGAATGTGACCAAATGAGGTTTATATGAGGGTCAGCTGAAAAGTTCATAGGCTGACCAAGATACTCTCATGAAATGTGACCAAATAAGGTTTATATGAGGGTCAGCTGAAAAGTTAATTGGCTGACCAAGATACTCATGAAATGTGACCAAATGAGGTTTATATGAGGGTCAGCTGAAAAGTTCATAGCTGACCAAGATACTCTCATGGAATGTGACCAAATGAGGTTTATATGAGGGTCAGCTGAAAAGTTCATAGACTGACCAAAATACTCTCATGGTGACCAAATGAGGTTTATATGAGGGTCAGCTGACTGACCAAGATACTCATGACAGCTGAAAGTTCATAGACTGAGGTGACCAAATGAGGTTTATATGAGGGTCAGCTGAAAAATACTCATCTGACAGCTGACCTGAATGGATGTGACTCAGCTGAAAATATTGTGTGACCAAATGACAGCTGAAAGTGAGGGTTTATATGAGGGTCAGCTGAAATGTGGCTTACTCTCATGGAATGTGACCAAATGAGGTTTATATGAGGGTCAGCTGAAACCAAGATACTCTCATGGAATGTGACAGTCAGCTGAAAAGTGATACTCTCATGGACCAACCTGGTGTTAGCTGACTGACCAAGGATTGTGATTTGCTGACATAGACTGAGGATGTTGGACAGCCATTGACCAAGATACTCTCATGGAATGTGACCAGCAGCTGAAAAGTTCATAGGCTGACCAAGATACTCTCATGAAATGTGATCAAATGAAGTCTATTTTTGTGCATAGTCCCTCTTGTGATCCACACATTTCTTCCTTTGTTATTGTAGTGCTTGGATCTCATTGGTCAAAAAAGTTATCAACATCAAATATGACACCATCATATAAACTTTTCCAGACCCCCCCTCCCCCGTACAAGTAATTTGGCTTAATTAGCTACTATTGTAATTTTCTTGTATTAGAAGAATTTATTTTTGAACTTAATATAACAATCATTTTGAAATTTGAAATTTGTTTTTTTTTCTCCAGGTGGTTGCTTAAAAGATTTGTCAAAAAGTAATAATGAATCTTTACAAGCGAAATGGTTTACTTACGATGATATCAAATATGGCAAGATTAAACTCAGGTAAGTTTTAATATTTTTATTCTTCAAAAGTAGGCACACTTGCGTAATGGTTATCATCGTAGGAAATGGAATTGGTGATTTGATTTCAATTTCTGGATGACATTTTTTGCATTTCCCTTTGTATTAATGCCCTTGGGGGGTGGGAGGGTAATTCCAGGTCAACTCACCCATCCAATGTCACCCACCTCCTTCAATTTTTCTCAACTTTTGTCCAATTGTGGACGATATTCAAGTTAGACAATCTTGAAAATTTGAGCTTCCACCTCCAAAAATTCGCAGAGTTATGTTGATTTTTAGCTCTCCAAATGGGGGGGGGAGGGGTTTTGCAAAAAATGGATACTTTTTGTAATCTATTTTTGTCTGTAAAATGAGTCCTAGAGCTTCCCTACTCCTGGGCAAACACCAAATTATCTTTTTGCTACAAATAATGTTCAATATATGTGAAATAATAAAGAATTTTGTCTTAGAAAAAAGTCAAATTGTCACACCCCCCCCCCCGTTCAAGTTTTCTGAAATTTTGTACAGGTGTGGAGTGTGTTAAAGTTAGTCATTCCCCAAAATTTGAGCTTCCAATTCCAAAAATTGATGGAGTTATGTTGATTTTTAGTTCTCCAAATTTGGTGGGGTTCGCGAAAAATGGTGACTTTTTATAATCTATTTTTGTCTGTAAAATGAGTTCTAGAGCTTCCCTACTCCTCAAAATTGGTTTATTAAAGCATTTCTGCCCAAGAAATCCAAAAATGCAAGCGGAAAAGTCTGAAAGTCAACCAATTCTAAGTTATTGATGAATCTAAGACAACATTTTTTTCTATTATTTATTCAGGTATATTGAACATTATTTGTACCAATAAGAAAGTTTGGTGTTTGCCCAGAACCATAGCTACAGCATCAGTTAAAATTTAGCAAATCAGAAATCATTAATAACTTAAAATTGTTTTAACTTTAAGAGCTTTTTGACAGTAGATTTGAATTGATTGGGCTAAAATACTTTTATAAACCAATTTTTAGGAGTGGGGAAGCTCTAGAACTCATTTTACAGACAAAAATATATTACAAAAAAACACTATTTTTCGTGACCCCCCCCCCTCAAATTGGTAGAGCTAAAAATCTGCATAACTTCACCAATTTTTGGAATTGGAAGCTCAAATTTTGGGAATTGTCTAACTTTAACATAGTCCACACTTGGACAAAATTTTAGAAAAATTGAAGGGGTTGGGTAACATGGCCTGGATGATTTGACATGGAATTACCCTTATTGTATACTAGAAGCAGCTACCCGGCATTGCCTAGATAGAATGGGTGGAGCAAAAAGTTAGTCTCGCAGATCGATTATTACTGAATTCTGAGTTAGATCCTCACAGGATGCTCCATTCTGAAAAGAAAAATCAATGTCTCCTATTTAGAATATTAAATGCAAAAAAAAAAAAAAATGCTTTTACTATTCAAATTTTATATTTTAATTATCTTCACAAAAATAAATCAAATCCTCATTGTTTTTGCTCAAAAAGCAAGATCTGATGAGAGTGAATATGTATATATTTTTTGTTCATTGTTTTCTTTTTTTGTAGTTTCAGCTGGACACACACACACACACACATACACACACACAACTGCCCTTTATATATGTATAGATTTCGTCCGGACATACACACAACTTCCCTTTATATATGTATAGATTTCGTCTGGACATACACACACACAACACAACTTTCCCTTTATATATGTATAGATTTCGTCCGGACATACACACACACAACTTCCCTTTATATATGTATAGATTTCGTCCGGACATACACACACACAACTTTCCTTTATATAGGTATAGATTTCGTCCGGACATACACACACACAACTTCCCTTTATATGTATAGATTTCGTCCGGACATACACACACACAACTTCCCTTTATATATGTATAGATTTCGTCCGGACATACACACACACAACTTCCCTTTATATATGTATAGATAGATAACCTTTTTATTTTATTTCTATCTTAATATTCTATTTGTATGTTATAGGTCAAAGGACATTCTTCCATTAGTCGAGTTAGGGATGAGGCTGAGGAGCAGAAGTCCTACAGATCGTCATGCCAACTGTTTACCTGTTGAAACACCTCATAGACGTTTACTTCTAAGAATGGTGATTGCCGTAAAGAGTGACAGGTAAGTAATTATCATGATTAGTTTTCATTACCTGTATTTACAGTTAAGAAATATGGAATTAAAAAAGGAAATCAATCCGACAGTATTTTGAAAAAAAGTAGACAACCATGGGATGTTGTAGATGTTAAGTATCTGGCCACCATCCTTGGCCAGTTGTAAAGAACTTAAAGTAAATAAGTAAGTCCTGTGATATAGAATCCTTTGTAAGTGAATAGTCCTGTGATATAGAATAAGTGAATAGGTCCTGTGATATAGAATCCTTTGGTAAGTGAATAGGTGATATCCTTTGGTAAGTGAATATATATAGAATCCTTTGGTAAGTGAATAGGTCCTGTGATATAGAATCTTTTGGTAAGTGAATAGGTCCTGTGATATAGAATCCAAGTGAATAGGTCCTGTCCTTTGGTAAGTGAATAGGTCCTGTGATATAGAATCTTTGGTAAGTGAATAGGTCCCCTGTGATATAGAATCCTTTGGTAAGTGAATAGTCCTGTGATATAGAATCCTTTGGTAAGTGAATAGGTCCTGTGATATAGAATCCTTTGGTAAGTGAATAGGTCCTGCGATATAGAATCCTTTGGTAAGTGAATAGAATCCTGGTCCTGTGATAAGAATCCTTTGGTAAGTGAATAGGTCCTGTGATATAGAATCCTTTGGTAAGTGAATAGGTCCTGTGATATAGAATCCTTTGGTAAGTGAATAGGTCCTGCGATATAGAATCCTTTGGTAAGTGAATAGGTCCCGCGATATAGAATCCTTTGGTAAGTGAATAGGTCCCGCGATATAATACCACGTTCCGTCGTCCAAGAAGATCCAAGTAGTAATGATTAGTCTGACCAGAAAAGGCCAGTATAAATAATAATATCAGCAGCAGGGCATTGCCAGTGATTGGACAATAGGAATCCTTCCCAGGTCACGTGCTTATAGGCGAGTCTATAAGTAGGAGTAGGTATCTATCAAACGCCTTATAGACGTAGCCTAAGTAGCCTAAGTAAATCTATAAGTAGGAGTAGGTATCTATCAAACGCCTTATAGACGTAGCCTAAGTAGCCTAAGTAAATCTATAAGTAGGAGTAGGTATCTATCAAACGCCTTATAGACGTAGCCTAAGTAGCCTAAGTAAATCTATAAGTAGGAGTAGGTATCTATCAAACGCCTTATAGACGTAGCCTAAGTAGCCTAAGTAAATCTATAAGTAGGAGTAGGTATCTATCAAACGCCTTATAGACGTAGCCTAAGTAGCCTAAGTAAATCTATAAGTAGGAGTAGGTATCTATCAAACGCCTTATAGACGTAGCCTAAGTAGCCTAAGTAAATCTATAAGTAGGAGTAGGTATCTATCAAACGCCTTATAGACGTAGCCTAAGTAGCCTAAGTAAATCTATAAGTAGGAGTAGGTATCTATCAAACGCCTTATAGACGTAGCCTAAGTAGCCTAAGTAAATCTATAAGTAGGAGTAGGTATCTATCAAACGCCTTATAGACGTAGCCTAAGTAGCCTAAGTAAATCTATAAGTAGGAGTAGGTATCTATCAAACGCCTTATAGACGTAGCCTAAGTAGCCTAAGTAAATCTATAAGTAGGAGTAGGTATCTATCAAACGCCTTATAGACGTAGCCTAAGTAGCCTAAGTAAATCTATAAGTAGGAGTAGGTATCTATCAAACGCCTTATAGACGTAGCCTAAGTAGCCTAAGTAAATCTATAAGTAGGAGTAGGTATCTATCAAACGCCTTATAGACGTAGCCTAAGTAGCCTAAGTAAATCTATAAGTAGGAGTAGGTATCTATCAAACGCCTTATAGACGTAGCCTAAGTAGCCTAAGTAAATCTATAAGTAGGAGTAGGTATCTATCAAACGCCTTATAGACGTAGCCTAAGTAGCCTAAGTAAATCTATAAGTAGGAGTAGGTATCTATCAAACGCCTTATAGACGTAGCCTAAGTAGCCTAAGTAAATCTATAAGTAGGAGTAGGTATCTATCAAACGCCTTATAGACGTAGCCTAAGTAGCCTAAGTAAATCTATAAGTAGGAGTAGGCCTATCAACGTTAAGTAGCCTAAGTAAATCTATAAGTAGGAGTAGGTATCTATCAAACGCCTTATAGACGTAGCCTAAGTAGCCTAAGTAAATCTATAAGTAGGAGTAGGTATCTATCAAACGCCTTATAGACGTAGCCTAAGTAGCCTAAGTAAATCTATAAGTAGGAGTAGGTATCTATCAAACGCCTTATAGACGTAGCCTAAGTAGCCTAAGTAAATCTATAAGTAGGAGTAGGTATCTATCAAACGCCTTATAGACGTAGCCTAAGTAGCCTAAGTAAATCTATAAGTAGGAGTAGGTATCTATCAAACGCCTTATAGACGTAGCCTAAGTAGCCTAAGTAAATCTATAAGTAGGAGTAGGTATCTATCAAACGCCTTATAGACGTAGCCTAAGTAGCCTAAGTAAATCTATAAGTAGGAGTAGGTATCTATCAAACGCCTTATAGACGTAGCCTAAGTAGCCTAAGTAAATCTATAAGTAGGAGTAGGTATCTATCAAACGCCTTATAGACGTAGCCTAAGTAGCCTAAGTAGCCTCTATAAGTAGGTAGTAGGAGTAGGTATCTATCAAACGCCTTATAGACGTAGCCTAAGTAGCCTAAGTAAATCTATAAGTAGGAGTAGGTATCTATCAACCCTATCTATCAAACGCCTTATAGACGTAGCCTAAGTAGCCTAAGTAAATCTATAAGTAGGAGTAGGTATCTATCAAACGCCTTATAGACGTAGCCTAAGTAGCCTAAGTAAATCTATAAGTAGGAGTAGGTATCTATCAAACGCCTTATAGACGTAGCCTAAGTAGCCTAAGTAAATCTATAAGTAGGAGTAGGTATCTATCAAACGCCTTATAGACGTAGCCTAAGTAGCCTAAGTAAATCTAAAGTAGGAGTAGGTATCTATCAAACGCCTTATATACTAAAACCTGCAACAGTAGAGGATGGATGTTTATTATAGGTATTCATGTTGACATTATAACGTTTTGGTTTATCAGACCTTCTTCAGGACACTGATATCTTGTATTGAGTAAGAGAACTGAATCCTTCAATACAAAACTCAGTTTGTGTCCTGAAGAAGGTCTGAAGCCCGAAACGTTATAGTGTCGACATCACCAATGATAAACATCCATCCAGTACAAAATCCCGTGTTTGTCTACTTTTCTCCACATTTAAGAAATATGTATATTAACAGGAATATTCTTTTTAACCAAAAACTCCTCAATCAGAGAGAGGGCATCTAGAGAGTAATGAGACTGGTTTTTATTTTACTTTTCAGGTTGGCCACGCTGATTCACAATCAGCTGGTCAATTTTAATTTATCCCTGATAATTCCCGCTACACATCAGATCTGATGAATTTGCAATTTCTTTGTACTATTCCTCAATCCATGTAGTGACTAATTGACCAGAAGGCAGTTAATCTTCCAATGACTCTCTGCCATAAAAGAAATTTAAAAAATGAGTGTATCTTGGTCAGCCAATTAACTTTTCTGCTGACCCTCGTATAAACCTCATTTGGTCACATTCCATTAGAGTATCTTGGTCAGCCTTTGAACTTTTCAACTGACCCTCGTAATATTTGATTAAAGAGAAATAACATTTAAATATTGTAAAAAAAGGAGTTTTTTTTTTTAGTTTTTCTATTGTGATGAATGT
The DNA here is from genome assembly GCA_023376005.1 of Doryteuthis pealeii. Lineage (NCBI taxonomy): Eukaryota > Metazoa > Mollusca > Cephalopoda > Myopsida > Loliginidae > Doryteuthis > Doryteuthis pealeii. The sequence continues at coordinate 74,894,108 of CM042159.1, read as the reverse complement.
TTTGATTGACAATGATTCAAATAAAAACTTTTCATTATTATTGAATATTCTCCTTTTTATTTTCAGTGATTTAAAATTATTGGTAAAAGTGAATAATCTGCCCCATTTTCCTGTGAGTGACATTGCGCCTGATGATTGGTCCTTACTTATGCCTGTATTTTTTATACTCAGGGTGAGTTTCAAATTTTCAAAAAATTTTCTTTATTTTCATTTAAAAAATCTGAAATTAACATTTTACTCGTTGCTATAAACCAGGGGTCACCAAACGATGGCCTGCAAAGGTATTTTATCTGGCCTGCCGATGGTACTTGAATTTGTTTGTTAAAACATACGGAACACAAGATGTTCTGATACCACTTAAGTTCAAATATCATGTTAAGCTTACTAAACATTTGAAAGCAATTCTCTTGATTGGATGTAGCAATTCCAAACCAAACATTGACGATATCTTGAAATGCAAACTTCAGTTTCACAAATCTCACAAAACTTTTCTGCTAATGTTGCCTTCTTTGATAATGTTTTGAAAATAAATATTTTGTTTAAATTTGTTTTTGTGCATCTTACGTCACTCATCCATGTATATAACATGGAAGGATAAATTTTGTTTTACATCTTTTTCTCAGAGGTTTCATTCTGGCTAGCAAGTATTGAACACAATAATAATGTGGCCTGCACTTGTTATTTTTTCAATTATCCGGCCCACTGTGAAAAAAGTTTGGTGATAACTGCTATAAACCAATGTGGGAATTAGGCAACAATAACTTTTTAAAATTTGAACTTTATTAGAAATCTCATTTTTTGTCTGAACTTTTGACAATCATCAATAGGTTGCTGGTTCAATCCTGACTACAGGCAAAAATAACATAGAATGCTTAACATGTGTGTGAGTTATCAAATAGCAACATTGCAATCCAGAAGAAAGGTTAACATAGGTTTATTATCCTTTTGGTAGAAAAGATATAACAAAATTAGAGTCCAAACGTGCAGCATTTCCACAACAGTAATTAATTCACTGTAGCAACTAGCTACTACTCAAACTCAATTATTCAACCGTGTAGTCCGTATTATTAATGGTTTTCATTAACCTTTTGGTACAAAATATATAAATGAGATAGTCCAACATGCAGCACTTCAACAACAGTAATTAAAATCTATATAGTAAGACTAACTGTTACTCAAGTACGCCATTGTGTAGTCCGTATTATTTATGTGTTAAGTTGGATGAATCCAACTTTCTTTACCCCAATAAAGATGAGGACAATAGTCTGAATAATCCAAATAATCAAGCCTCATCTAAAAATTCAGAGAAATAGTGTAGATAACAATAAAGAGGAGGACAATAGTCTGAATAATCCAAATAATCCAGCCTCATCTAAAAAATTCAGAGAAATAGTGTAGATAACAATAAAGAGGAGGACAATAGTCTGAATAATCCAAATAATCAAGCCTCATCTCAAAAATTCAGAGAAATAGTGTAGATAACAATAAAGATGAGGACGATAGTCTGAGTAATCCAAATAATACAAAGTATCAAGCCTCATCTCAAAAATTCAGAGAAATAGTGTAGATAACAATAAAGATGAGGACGATAGTCTGAGTAATCCAAATAATCAAGCCTCATCTAAAAAATTCAGAGAAATAGTGTAGATAACAATAAAGATGAGGATAGTCTGAATAATCCAAATAATCAAGCCTCATCTAAAAATTCAGAGAAATAGTGTAGATAACAATAAAGATGAGGATGGTAATCCAAATCAAATAATCAAGCCTCATCTAAAAAATCAGAGAAATAGTGTAGATAACAATAAAGATGAGGATGATAATCTGAATAATCCAAATAATCAAGCCTCATCTCAAAAATTCAGAGAAATTATTCATTCAATTGTTTTTATCCAAAACTGACATTTTATTTTTTCCGTTTCTAATTCAGGATGCTTTTGGTCATCATAGCCTGAAACCGAAAATCTGTGGAATTTTGTCAGTGGAACATTCCGGTGTTCCTGCGGCTGCCAACGATGGAGTTTGTTTGACTTGTGTATTCTCCCTAAATGTCTGCGATGATTTACGTTTGTACAATTTTATCAACCAAGATTATCAGTGGTATTCAATCAGCGATCCTGAACTTATGTCTCTTCTCAACAGATCTTTAATACCTGGAATGTCTGTACCTCTAATTGATCATCATTCCTATTAAATTATCTGACCCACCCCCACCCCCATCCCTCTTAAACACCCCCTACCCCTGACACTTCCATCTTTCCTTCCTCTCTCTCTCTCTCTCTCTTTCTCTTCCTTCCATCCACTCCTGCATCTGCTTACTCTTTCTTTGTCCCTTGTGTCAACCTCTCATACATTCATTTTCATATTTAGTGGGATGGGAGAGGCCACGGGGTACATGGGAACAGCAGCAGCAACGCAGATGGTAAGCAAGGCAGACTTTGATCTTTTAGCCAAAAATGATGACAGCTCTTTCAACCTTTTATTCTTCTCAAAAAAAAAAAAAAAAATGTCTGTCTGTCTGTCTTTGGTACATTGCTTTTTTTTTTTTCTTTTCTTTTTTTTTTCTTTTGCATCCTAGTATGTGTGTGGTTTGTTTGTTGGTGATAAATGGAAAGATTTGGTTTGCTAAAAAGAGGAACAGAAAAAACCCAAAAAAACCCCTCTAATTAATTGTGAAGTGCAAGTGAATGAAGGCCAATTGTCTGAGTTACAGAAATGACTTGGTAAATGCAGTATGCTTAACTAAACTTTATTTTGACCTTGAACAAGTTTTTTTACTCAATTTCTAGGTGTAATACTGCATTAGCTTTTTTTATATGATCGCATGGAAGAGCTCGTACAGTACTACAATTAAATTTATTATTCGCAAATACGTTTCCATTATAAAGTGTATTAAATTTTACTTATTACTTTCTGTCCATTGTATCTGATAATGACACCATTTTCCTCCAATTTATTCGGTCTCTGGTTGCGTCTTGCCAACTTCCTATAGGAATGTTGAAGTCCTTCAGGTTTCTATTGATGTTGTATTTGTACCTGGTCTACCGATTCCACGTGATTCCTCTCTTAGATGAGAGTAGAGAATCTGCTTTGGTAGTCTGTCATTCCCAAGTCTGTTTAAGTGGCCAGCCATCTCAGGTTGCATTGGACAAGTATTTCGTGCATGCCAGGGAGTCCAGTTCTCTTCAGGATGATCCTGTTTGAAACATTCTGCCATCACTTGACATTTAATATACTGTGCAAGTGACGCACGTAGTAGACATGTAGTCTATGGGCATCCGCTTTGTATAATTAAATTTTACTAATTATATTTTTATGAACACAGAAATTATCCAATTTCTGAAATGTTGGTTATGTTCGATTCTCTTGGAAATTTTCATTTTGTAAACATTTAATAAATTTTTATGATGTTTTATGTTTACAAAACAATCGATTCAGATAATTAGAAAAAAAATGAATACATTGATATAAAAAAACAAAAATACAAACATAAAATATCAAAATGAATCTTTTAAAGTAACCTAAAAAAAATGAATTTTTGTTGGTATTTGATTGGATAGATAATCTGAAATCGTCACAACAACACTCAACTTGTGTTGACAATGACGTTAATTAAACAAGTTGTGTCTTTTCTTTTGTTATTCACTTTCAGTGAAGATAATGTTGATGAGGATATAAATGAGCATGAAATTTTCACGGATCAATCAATAATCGATCAAAATTCTTCTGAAGAATTGAATTATGAACCATGGAATTCTGAATATAAACCTGCCAGATAGAGATGTCTCCCCCCCCCCCCCCTAGTGAGGAACCAGATTACACCTTAGAGAGGGCAAGCGGAAATGTAGAAGAAGCCCTAGATCCACACAGGGCGTGAAACCCATAAGATTCCGGGAGATGTTATGAGATTGATCTTGCTAATAAGATATTAGGGTTAACTGAACATTTGCTACATAAATGTGAGTAACCTCCCCTTATTTGTTTCACTTTGAGGAATCCGTATGTTTTGGTTGGTCATTTTCATTTCACTGTAAATCTACACTGAAAATACGAATTTGTTTGAATCAGTTAGCATAACCTGACATGTAGTATATAAATAAATGTCTTGGCAACAATTAAGACACGGTTGACCAGTAAAATGAGGTAGAACAACCATTAATATTCAAGTTGAACCTCATAACACTTTTTACTTTGTCTGGTATAAAGATACCTCATTAAGATTACCTACAATTCTTGCTGTTACTCAATAGTCATTAAAAGAATGAAGGAAGGTAAACCACTGCAAGTGGTATAATACTACTCAGTCAGCATAATATTTCCATATCTATGAGGATTGAGACATACCCCTTATTGTTTATAGGTAGGGTATACAACAATTCCCCAAATTAAAGAATAAAAAATATTCCTCATCTCAATTTGCACCTGAAGGGGGGGGGGTGTTTAATGTGTTGTGGCCCCTTGTTAGGGGCCAGAATAAAGACACAAGAGAGGAAATGAGTTAAACAAATATATTAACAAAGAACAGGAGTACAAACATATACAAATGAGAAGGTAACCTGCGAGGTGGTTGATCAACTGTCCGAGCTGACCGCTGGAATATTGGCTCTCACCTAAGAGCAGTACCTGCTGCTATTTATAGCTGGAAGAGTTCATGTGTGCGTGGTAAATTACCATAACAATGTGGAAAGAATTATGATAAATAATTATATATATATGAGGAAGAATGAATAAAGAAAAGAAAGAACAGAATGGATAATAAAAGATGAATTTGATCAATATCACTTACACATGTGTTTCGGTCAGTTCATCTGTGTGAAAATATTCCACACACAGAGAAGATTCGACCTTCATCAGAGTGAAATTTTATTTTGAAGTAATGAACTGACCGAAACACATGTGTAAGTGATATTGATTAAATTCATCTTTTATTATCCATTCTGTTCTTTCTTTTCTTTTCTTCTTTCTTCCTCATATTGTCGGATTCATTTCCAATTTCCATTTTTACATATATATATATATATATATATATTTTTTTTTATTTTTTTATAAAATCAAGGTCAATTATTTATGCATCAAGTCATTTTTATTTTTTATTTTTATTTTTTTTCCTTTTTAACTTCAAAGTCTCTGCAATATTACTTGATGTATTGTTACAAGTAGAGACACTTGTTAAAAATAACCTTTGTCCTACCATCTTGTCTGTCCCGGTCATAATAATAATAATAATAATAATAAAACTCTGTGAATGTCAATTTGAATTGAAATCATCCTTCACCAATTCTCAAGACTGCATAAAATTCTTCTCAATGGTTCTGATATATTTCATACTGGTTTTATTTTAAGAGTAAATTTCTTTTCTTTTCTTTTTTTTTTATTTTTTTAAAGCAAAATCTTTTGTTAAAATTAATTTGACTGTTGTTGCTGTTGTTATAAGAATGGTTGGTGCTTAGTGCAGAGTTTGTCCTAGAATTTGTTACACAACGAAATACTTTATGGCATGCTTTGATTCTCCTGCTCTAACCCCCCCACACACACACTTTTTTTTTTTCTTCTCTTTGATCTTCATTCTCTGTACAACAACAAACGGTTAATTGTTGGTCGGGCAAAGTTGTATATGAATCTTGACAAAATGGACAAACGTTTCCCATTGTCCATTTTGACTTATTGCATTTGGTGATGCTGTCAAAATGTTTGCAAAAGTGGTGGTAGTTTTTTTTTTTTTTTTTTTTTGTTTTATTAGAATATTTGCAGCAATGGATTTTACCAAATTCACATTCGGAACAAGACATTGCTGAAGGGGGGAAAAAAAAAAGCTATTTAAATGCAATTTTTCTATCCAAACATTAATATTTTGTGTTTTGGTGTTGACAATAATGATCAATGTGTGTATGTGCATGTATGTATGTGTGTGTTCATAAAGTCTTCTGCTATTTTTCTTTTTTTTTTTTCTTTTTTAAGTAATGGACTATATTCAAAAGAACATCATTATTGAGCAATATTTTTTCACCCTTTAAGTAATATTGTGTCACGAGACATTCCAGTATGATAATACCCCCCCCAGTGGGGGAGGTGCTGGTGTGGGAGGAGCATTTTTGGATGAGTTATTTTCAGATTTGCACAGAAAAAAAAAACAAAAACGCATTTACTAATTTTCTTGTAGCAAATGATAATTCCATATAAAAATATTTTAGAAGTATATGAGTTCCCAGTGAGGATTGACAAATGAAAATTGTTGTTCTCAACTTCTTGTGTTTATTAATGAATCTTATAAATAATAACCTTTAATAAATGAATGTCTTTTAGAAACAGGGAAGAACATTTCATGCCTGTGTATTCTATTAACTTTACATTTGAAAATATTGAAGAGAAAAAAATGTATTATTTGGATTATTTCGGTTATTGTCCTGATCTTTATTGTTATCTGTACAACGTTTCGGCCGATATGCCCTCCAGCCTTCTTCAGGTATTTCTTGTTGGACTTGGAGAACCTTCTCTTTGAACTCAGGGAACCTTCTCTTTGAACTCGGGGAACCTTCTTGTCGTAATCAAGAGCCTGAAGAAAACTGGAGGGCACCTCAGCCAAAACATTTTACAGATAACAATAAAGATGAAGAAAATAGTCTGAATAATCCAAATTATCAAACCTCATCTCAAAAATTCAGAGAAAAAAAATATAATTGAATCGTAGTTTCAATTCTGTTGCTTTTCTAAAAATAAAAAAAAACCTTCTTTCCCTGAATGAATTTTCATATTTTAAAATAGTTTAACAATTAGAAAACTTAAAATCTTTGAATTATTAAAACTAATATTAATTCTAAAATTCCTTTACTCTTTCAAATGACATTGGAAATTTTCAGGATTAGTAATGTTACAGCAGCAGCAGCAGCAGGTTACATTTACTATTTATTGAATTTTCAAGTAAATTATCTTGTACCCCCCCCAAAAAAAAAAAAAACTGTAGCAACATGAGCCTCACCTACCCATCTTCAGTAAATTTAAATATCTTAACCCTTTTAATGCAATGCCTTATATATAAATTATATCTGCAAGTTTATGTACATTTTTTTTTTAACAAAAAATCTCTAATTTTCTACCCTGTATTTTTCATCAGTTTATTTTCTATCATCATTAAAATGCATTTATATTGATAGATTTACAAAATTTCATTGGACAAAAGGATTTTAGATGTTGATTCTTAATCAGGGCAGACATTTTTTTTTTCTTTCTAAACATTTCTGTAGATTTAATAAGCAGCAGCAGCTTCTTCTTCTTATTCTCATCTCTAATTAATTTAAGATAATAAATGCAGTGACACAAAAAACAAAAACAAAACACTATTTTCTTGTCAATTTGATAAAAATTAACTGATATAAAAAAAAAATGAAACATTTGTATATTTCAGTCATTACAGCTTTAAAAAAAATGCCATTTAGTCGTCTCTTTACATTTTAGATTGCATCTATCTAATAATGTATTTAATAATAATAATAATAATGATAATATTTTAAGGGAAAAATAAAGCAAAATCTATTTTTTATATTTTTTATTTTATCTTTGCTCTTAATTATCCATTGGAAAAAAAGTTGTTTTTTTTCTAATGAGATCATTTGTCTTTCTCTTTGCCCAAGTTTTTGAAAAAAAACCAAAAAATTGGGCAAATTTTCAATGCCTGCTACTATGGTCTGCTCATTCATGATGCTCAATACTATAATGAATGTCCATTACTCTGCTATGAAAACATATAAACCAAATTTATTGATAGATATTAAAATGGCAAAATGTTGCTATTAGAAAAATAATTCTCAAAGATCTCTGTATTTAACACAAGACTTTTACAGTATTGAACAAAAAACAATAGAGAGGGAAAAAACTGAACTATTTATTATTATTATTATTATTATTATTAGTGATTATTTCCCTTGATTATTTCCCTTGATCATTATTGTCAAAGTTTATTTAGTTGTAGCAAAACGTCATTATCAAAAGGTTATTCACAGATTAGTTTATTGAATTAAGGAAAATAATATTCTAAGAAATTTTTTGTGTATTTCTGAGAATTTTCTTTTGAGAAAATTATGACTTTTTCCTACAACTAAAGGAAGTTAAACAACAATAATCAAGGAAAATAATCACTTCCTATGTGTATTGAAGTTTCAATAAAATTTGTGGCAGTATTTTAAAAAATGGTTCAGTTTTTTTTTCAGTTTTTTTTTTTTTTTTTTTTTGTCCAATACTATAACTCCTTCCATTTTGATTGTAAAAAAAAACCCCACAAAAACTTGTCTTTATATCTAAAAATGTAGTTTTATCTCTGAATTAGGTATCTTTAGATAAAAATTGAATAATAAACTTTAGAAATAATTTTTTTTTTTTTTTTTTTTTTCTATTAAAATCCTCATCTGATAAATTCTTAATTTCTCCAAGACTTAAGATAATTCTATTTGATATTTTAGAATAAATATTCCAAAACTGAAATGTGTATCTATGCAACTTCAAACTATCATTGTACAAAGTTTATGTAAATATTATTAACCAATTCTTATTAGTTTTAATGAAGCACAAAATACCAGTGATTATATGGAATGATAATTAACAAAAAGGCATTTGTCTGTTTGAACCATAAATTCATATTAGTAAATCTATAATGAATCTCTTATTTAACAGTGGCCATTATTTTAAAAGAATGTTTTCTATGGGAAATGTAGCTTCATGGCTAATGAACACTACAAGCAATAACCTCACATGAATTTATAAATGGTCACAGTGTCTTTCAGTTTCAAAATTAATCTTGCAAGCTTGTAGAAGAGAAAATATTTTTTTTAATTACATTCACATTTGAATTAATTTTTTTTTTTTTTTTTTTTTTTTTTGGTTTGTTTTTTGTGAAAGAATATTTTGAGTCTTGTATGGAGTATGCGGAAATTGTATGCTAGCACTGAATAATGATTTAAAAAAAAACAAACTGTTGGATTTAAAAAAAAAAATAAAATAACTGCAACATTCCTCAAAATGCTGTGAATATGAAAATGCTGTTTATGTCAGCATATAAATTGATTTCTTAAGTAATTAAAAAAAAAAAAAAACAAAAACAAGAAAAGGTCATATCAGTCCATTTTGACCCTCTGAATTTGATAGTTTGACTGTGGTGCTACCATATTTTGTGGGGTGGACACTTATTAGCTTATGCGTAAATTAACACCTCCAAATTTAAAGAGTTGACTTAAGCACCAAAAATATTTGATAAAAATGTGGGGAAAGCTTTTCTTTTTTTTTTCTTTTTTTTTTTTTTTTTTTTTTTTATTGTAAAAGTTGGAAAAAAAATCTATGCAAAATGCTGTTGTATTTTTGACAGCTTCATATTGAAATAAAAACAATCAATTTTGGAGTTTAATTACAAAAATGTTTAATTTTTTGTCTGTTTTTTTTTCCTTTTTTTTCCTTTTTTTTTTTCTTTTCTTTTTTGATTTTCTTAGCTTGTTAATGAGTAGTTCAGATTAAAAACACAGTGAGGGTAACCCGAGGCCAAACTTTTTTGGACATTACTTTTCCAATATACATATCAAGGGATGAGAAAAATTTTACTAATTTGGCCCATTAACTAAAACTTTTTTTTATTCCTCAATGATACCTTCATCAGAAAAATAAGGTCTAAAAAAGTTTGGCTTCAGGTTACCCTTACTGCATTTTTAATCTGTACTTATTAGCTTGATAATTCTAGGAACAGTTGTTGGATCCATGCTTTTTCTTTTTTTCCTTTTTTCCTTTAACTTCATCTCAAAATATTTTATACTATTATGTGTTTGTTTTTGTTTTTGTTTAATTTTTGTTGTTTTTTTTTCCACTTAATGGTTTATGTTTTTGTATGAACTCTTTTCTTTATTTTTTTAATGATTTGATTATTCATTGTACGAAAAAACAAAGATGGCTACTTTGAACAAGAATATTATTATAATCTTGTTTCTATTTTCAAATATACTTACATGCTAAATGATTAACAATTTGCTAGTAAATTACTCTGCTTAATTTCACTCCAATTCTCTTTGCCCACATTAGTTTTTATGCATAAAACTGCTGAATAGTACTGAAAACAATTTTGACACTTATTCGAATTATAGTGATTATGGAAGTGGAGGGCCATTTAATGATTTTCTAATAAGTCATTTCTCCTATTAAAAATATTTGAAACTATTTTTCCTTAAATCTGAAGAAAATTACAAATGGCTTCTTTTTCTTCTTCTTCTTCTTCTGTCCATTTTATTTTTTTTAACACTTATAATGCAACTATTTTGTGTGTTTGTCTGATTATTGAGTGACTGTCTTGCTTTTTGATATACTATTTTTTGTTAGGCAAACTTTTAAGCCTTTCATATTTATTCTTTAGACTTTGTCTCACCCCACTCCCCTTATATCCCACCCCCTCAAAAAAACAAAAAAAAAAAACATTGTCTACACTGTGATATTTGTAACCCGTCCTTTTTTCATTTCTCTTTTTACATGGATCAATTCCATTTGTTATTAACTGAAAATTAAGTATCAAATTTTTTTGATTATTTTTTTTATATTATTTCTTGTGGAATATTAAAAAAAAAAAAAGATTAAGTCGAAAAAAAAGAAATAAAAATGATTTCAATTACAGTGTAATTCTTATAAATTTAGTTTTTTTTTTTTTTTTTTTTTTAAAGAAATGTAGACAACAATTGATTCTCCCTGGCTTTTTCAAAAAAAAAAAAAAAAATTTAATGTATATTTGATAACTGAAGCCTTCAAATTAATTATGCATTTACGGAAAATGACCCTTCATTTTTTTTTTTTTTTTTTTTTTTTTTTTTGTTTATTTACGTGTTCAAAATTTCAAGAAAACTTTTTGGTGATTAAAAAAAAAAAAAAACTTCTGCTGACTTTTTTCTTTTTTTTTTTTTTTCTTTCTTTTTTTTACTTTTTTTCTTTTTTTTTCCTTTCTTTCTTTTTACTTTTTCTTTTTTTTTTTTTTTCTTTCTTTTTACTTTTTCTTTTTTTTTTTTTTTTTTTTTACTTTTTTTTTTTTTTTTTCTTTCTTTCTTTTTACTTTTTTTTTTTTTTTTTCTTTCTTTTTACTTTTTCTTTTTTTTTTTTTCTTTTTTCTTTTTTTTTTTTTTTTTTCTTTCTTTCTTTCTTTTTACTTTTTTCTTTTTTTTTCTTTCTTTCTTTTTACTTTTTTTCTTTTTTTTTTCTTTCTTTTTACTTTTTTTCTTTTTTTTTTTTTCTTTCTTCGACCAATTATTTTCTTCTTTAATGTTTGTATTTTCACAAAAACTTTCACACAAACACCATTTTTAATTTTTGTCTGAATCCTTTTTTTTTTTCTTCTTCTTAGACAAGGTGCTCAACTCATTTTATTAATTTGGACTAATTTTATTTTGTTTTTCAATCATTCATTATTGTTACAACATTTTAGTCCCTGTACACTTGGGTGGGGATCTTCCTTCTCGGGTGTCTTTCTTGTTTTTAAACCTTTGGACATGCACGTACCTTTCCAAATATTGTACACTGACTAAAAGAAACATCGTAACAAAAAAAGCAACAATAAAATTAGTCTAAACAAAATAATGAATAAACGTCACTTTCTAATATTCTGAACATTTTTGAAAAGGTCATTTTGGAGCATTTTCTGCAAAGATAATTAATATTGTTATTCTTTTCAGTTCACTTTTTTTTAAATGAAGTTAGAAATCAGTTCTTGGTTAAATCAAACTTAACGAACCTAAATTCCACCATTGTATGTCACCCTGCCGAAAGAAGAAAAAAAAATACCAAAAATCAGGGAATTAACCAAATTTAATGAAATTTTCAGTGTTGATATATTAATGAATAAAAGATATAATGCATTAGTTATTTTATTTAAAAACTTTTACCTTTTCTCAGGTCAGTTAACTTTGAATCGCGTATCTTTCAGAATCTGTGTTATGCCTTAAAGATACGTGGTTCAAAGTTAACTGACCTGAAAAATGTAAAAGTTTTTAAATAAAATAACTAGTGCATTATATCTACCATTCATTAATATATCAACACTGAAAATTTCATTAAATTCGATTAATTCCCTGATTTAAAAAAAAAAATTTTGATTTCGGTGGGGTAACATACGATAGTGGAATTTAGGTCCGTTAAGTTCGATTTAATCCAATTCTCTATTTTAGTTTTCAGTCAAAAGGTTTGAAGCTGAAATTTCTCTGATAAGAATCCAATTTAAACCTGTGTTTCCCTACCTTTTCTTCTTTGTGGCCCACTCGGGAGTCTCCATAGCGTAGTGGATAACGTGCTTGACTAATAAGTGAGCTTGAATTCCAGTCACACTATTATGTTCACTTTTAGATTAATACTCTTGGGAAAGGTTTGAACTCTCGTCCCTTTAGCTATGGGTTAAATAGTACCACTACCATACTTCAAGAGTAACTTTGGCATTAAATAGCCCATAAAGGTTGACATGTCATTAAACAAATAAACCAAACTAAATCACTTTCGGACTAATAATACCCTTGGGAAAGGTATAAATCCACACATCCAACAAGCTATGAGTTAAATAGTACCATTACTGTTCTTCTACAAGGATAGCTTTGGCGTTAAATAACCCATAAAGGTTGATATGTCATCAAAGAAACCAAACCAAATCCCTTTCAAACTAATAATACCCTTGGGAAAGGTATGAACTCCCTCATCCCTCCAGCTATGTACTATAGTACTAATGTCCTTCCAGAAGACTGGATTTGCCATTAGATAACCTCTACTACAACATTGTAGTAAACGAGTTCGAACTCGAGTCGTGCTGTTACGTTCACTTTCTAACTAATACCTTTGGGAAAGTTATGAACTCTCTCATCCCTCCAGCTATGGGTTAAATAGTACCACTACTGTTCTTTTACAAGGGTAGCTTTGGTGTTAAATAGCCCACAAAGGTTGATATGCCATTAAACAAAGAAACTAAACCAAAGCTTGTTCCATATTTGGTATTAAAAAAATGTCGGGCCTAGATAAATACAAATAGAAATTCCATATAACAGGAAATTTATTTTATATATAAAAGCAAAAATGTAGTAAAATAACATAAATCCAGACTAATGACTACAATACTGTTTTTCTGGTGTCTATCAATTTATTAAGTTGAATTTCTAAACCTTGGTTCTTTCGGGTTGGTAGGTGCATTAAAAATTCCCCAAGTGGCCCAGGGTGCCTTCTCCCCTCACAGCACCTCACACTCACCAGGAGCAAGGGCTGGGTTTATTGCCTGGCAGCTGAGACACTTCTGAGGAGAATGCAGACAGGACCATGCACTTTGCCTCTACGTTAAAAAGACATTATGTCAATCCAACCTGGTGGAAGGTCTGCAAAATAAAACCTTCAGTTCAGCTTCAGACTTAAGTTTTTTCTCTTTTCAATCTGCAGTAAATTAGGTTTCTTTTTGATTAAATTATTTGTTACAGAAAAAACTCCAGGCCAATTTTTCAAAATGTCTCGGGCCCACATTAAGAATCACTGATTTAAATAATTATAATAAATAACTCTTATATAATAATTCTCTTACTTTTTTTTAATTCAATCTTTTCTTTTAGCTAAAATTATTTAAAATGTCTGTAAATAACAAACAAATAAGAATTTTTTTTAGATAAATTGAATTCTAAATTAATAATCATATTAATAATAATGATTTATTAATAATTCAAAATATTTGTATAATTTTGTCAGTAAAAAATAATTCATTTGTTAAGTAAAGTTTTTCTTTTTTTCTTTTAAATTTAAAACTATATTTTCCAAAATGTTTTCAGTATTTATTCAAAAACGAAAAAAAATGTCATTAGTCTAGGTAAAAAGCACCGTAAGGTTAACCTGCAGCCAACTTTTTGTTATACTTTACTTTCCCAGTGTAAGCATCCTTGGGGAACAACAAAAGCCTAGCCCATTAACCAAAATTTGTTTCGTTACCAAATGATACTTGAGTGGGCAAAATAAGATCTAAAAATGTCCGGCTTTGGGTTACCTTTACCATTCTTTTAACCTGGACAAAATATGCATTATTTCAATAATAAATGGATTTAAAATGTAGGAAAAAAAAATTAAAAAAAAAAACAAAAAACAAACCTGACACTTTTATGTGCACTTTTCTTTGGTCTGTATGTGAAATTTGTTATGATTTAAATATATTGTGGTTATACTTCATTTTCAATATCATTTATCTCCACAAAAAAATGTTATTGCTTTAAAAAGAAAAAAAAAAGAAAGCAAAAAGAAAATATTTTGTGAGCTTAATCCATGTCAAATGTTTTAATTTTAATTTTTTTTTTTTTCCTTGCTATCATCTTTGAAATGCATTTTATAATGGATCTGTCTTCTCACCTACAACCGCCATTTTGTTTTATCTTTTTGTTTTCATAAAACAAAGTTGGTTCATGACTTGATTTATTTTCATTCAAGTCAACCAAATTTTGATTAAAAAAAAAAAAAGAAAAAAATTTTTCATTATCTTTTTGATAAGCTCTTGAATTTTGTTCTCTTAATTTGAACAAATAAGTTTGAAGGGAATTGTAATTTAGTTTTAAAGTTTCCAGTTTTAGAAAATTTTCAAATCTTCTATAAATGTATAATAAAAGTATGAGACATTAAAAAAGACATTTAGTTTTTCTTTCTGGAATCAATATACAAATAGAAAAGAAGACTATTTTTGCTTACTATATTATTGTTGGTATATTTATTTTGTATAAATTGCCATTGCTATTCCCGGTCCTTAACTGCGTTATTTGTACCCAGAACAATTTGGCAGTATCTTGATTTTTATTTAACCACCTGACAAAAACTGTTTTGCATCCAGAATTTAAAAATTGGACTGCTCACTTCTGACATCAGAAATTGAATTTTCTATCTGTCTAACTACAGGTTAATATTTTTTTTTTTTTTTTTTTTTGGTGATTTCTTTTTCCTTTCATGCTTATTCTATATCATTTTATTTATGTTCTTTTTTTTTTTTTTTTCTATATCAAAATATCCAACATTCTTTCTAGCACTGACTTTTTAAACTAAAGAAAAATTGTCATTAGTTTATTTTATAGGAACATCACAATCATTTTCTTTATTACATTAAGTTTCTTTCTCCTTTTTTTTTTCTTTTTTTTTTCTTCCATTTTTTTCCGCTTTCTTTCTTTCCTCCTTTTTCTTTCTATTCTCCCCCTCTTCCTCTTTTTACACCTTCCCTTTCTCTTTAATTTTCTCTCTTTGTTTCTCTTTTTTTTTTCCTTTTCTCTTACTTTTTTTCCTTTCCCCTGACTTTTTCTCTCTCTTTTTCTCTCTCCCATATATTTTTTCTGTGTCTTTTTGTTTACTGGATGAAATCAAATTAAAAATTAATGTTTTTTGTTTTTTTTTTTTTGTTTATTTGTTTGTTTTTTCCAATATCAAAAAATATCCAAATTTTTTTCTTGCACTAATTTTATAAATTAAAGAAACCTCATCATAATTTCTTTTTTATACGAACAATCATTTTCTTTATTACATTATGACTTTTGTTGTTGTTGTCGTAATACAGACTGAAACGTATTTTGCTCAAAATATATTCTTAAAATAATTCTTCTTTCATTATAAACGATCAATATGAATTCTATTTATGACTTCTAATAAGATTTTTGGAAAAACTTAAGAATTCTTAAAAATCTTTATTTCTTGATTAAGAAATATATTCTAAGAAAAAAGAAAATATGAATAAAAATTTGGTGCCAGTTTAGCTCAGTTGATTTGAGCATTTGCCTAAGAATCACAAGGTTCCAGGTTCTATACCAGTCTTCATCAACTCAGCACATGAGTAGCACAGCTTGGGTAATCTGCATCTGTGTAGTAAAGCATGATGGATAGGTGTTATGCTCCACCTCAGTAAAAAAAAACAAAAAAAACAATCTCCTTAGTCTAGCACAAGCAAAAAGGTGATAGACTCCCTCACTGTTCAGCTGATATTGACAATAGGACACTCCACAGACTTTACTATAAATAAAATTTTAAAAAACAGTTTTGATGTATTTTTGTTTTTTTTAATTTTCATTAATTTTGAAAAAAAAAATGTTTCAATATTTTTTCCTTAGTAGCAGATGTTTTTAGTCAGAAAAATTTTGATATGAGTAAAAAAAAAAAAAATCTTTTAAAGTATATAGATAATATTTTAACAGTTTGATTCAAAATTTAAGTTGCATTAAGGAAATTTCCTACAAATTCAGACCAACCTCACCATTTTTGAGATGCAGATATAAAAACATCTTTTATTTCTAATTATTTGATTTGCTTTAAATTTGCATAGCTAAGTAAAATATGTAGAAAAAAAAAAAAAGAAACAATTTCTAAAATTAGACTAGATTATTTTATAGAATCTATGAAATTTTTTTTTTTTTTTTTTCTGGGGTCACTAAAAATGTTTTTTATTTCTAATATAGCACAAGAAATTGGTTATTAATAATTTCAAAGTTTCTTCATTTCCAAGAGATAAAATTTAGTTTTTTTTATTTAATTTTCTCTCATTTTAAAAGTTTTAATACATTTTCAAATCAGGAATTATTTTAAGGAGAATGCTGTTTCTGAGAACATGAATATTCTATTGAATTGTTCAGCATGAAATTATCAATTGATAGGAATTTATATATATATATATATATATATATATAATATATATATATATATATATAATGTGTGTGAGTGTATTGAAAAAAGAGTAAGAATGAAAAATGAGGATGATATATTGATATTTGGTAGAATATTCCAACACTTAGTGTTTCAGTTAGTGAATCGACAGTATTAAAACATATTTGAAATAAAAGATGTATTTAGTATTTGTAATTTTTGTGATTTATCAAATTTCACCAAATCTTATCTTGAAAAAAAAAAAAACAATTTTCATGTCCACTCAGCAAGTCTACAGGGTGGTCCTAAAGTCTTGTCACCCCCCCCCCTTTTTTTTTTCTTCTTCAGAGGTGACCAGACTTTTGGTTCACCCTGTACAGATCCTCAGTTTAAGATATCTTGTAAAAATGTAAAATCTACATTGTGGTCTATTGTCAGTATCAACTGAATAGAAAGGAAATCTATCCCCTTTTTGCTAGCACTAGACCAAGAAAATTATTTTTGTTGAGGTAGAGCGCCACAACTACCATCAGTTTACAGATACTTAACTGCATCGATCAGATTACCCAAGCTGTGCTATTTGTGTGCTGAATTGGAAAGGACCGGTAACGTTGAAGAGAATCAATTCTGAAATTTTTCCGCTTTTTTTTTTTTTTCAAGTCAAATTGAAGCCATTTATTTAAAAAAAAAAATTAATGCCAATTCCTTTTATTTGAATCTGAAATGGCTCTAAAGTTGGAAGTGTGAATTCTCTGACAATGGAGGAGGGGGGGGCTGTATTATTTGAAATATTTGTAACCACAGATTAAAAACCTTCTTTATTGATTAAAATTCTCTCCTGGTTTTTCAAACTCTAATCTCTGCTTAGGTTAGAAAAAAAAAAATGTAAACATCTTTCTCTTCATTCACTTATAGAATTATTCCTAAATGAAGAATTTTAACTCTTTTTCAACTTCTATTGCATTATGGGACACATTGCACTCATGAGAAATATAAAATACAAAAACCTTTCACAAATTGAAAGGTTTTCAAAGTTTGTCTAAAAGAAAAAGAAATGTAAAAAAAAAATGAATGAAAATTTTACAGAATTCTCTACTAATGGGACGGTCTAGCTCAATCGGTAGAGCATTTGCTTAGGAATTGCAAGGTTCTGGGTTCAATACTGGTCCTTGCCAACTCAGCTTGGATTATCTAGTGTGGTAAAGCATCTGGGAGCTAACGGTAGGTGTGGCGCTCCACCTCATAAAAAAATCTACCTGGTCTAGTGCTAGTGAAAAAGTGATAGACTCCCTTGCTGTTCAGCTGATACAATATACCACTCCTCGGATTTTACTATCAGTCCAGGTTAAAAGTGAGGGGTAAATTAAAGCCAAACTTTTTTAGACTTTATTTTCA
The DNA here is from genome assembly GCA_023376005.1 of Doryteuthis pealeii. NCBI lineage: Eukaryota > Metazoa > Mollusca > Cephalopoda > Myopsida > Loliginidae > Doryteuthis > Doryteuthis pealeii. The sequence continues at coordinate 74,876,090 of CM042159.1, read as the reverse complement.
GATAATCCTTACTGTACTTTTAACTCGTACTATATCTCTGTCTCATAATAGTTGCTATATCTAATTTATAAATATATATATATATATATATAACAAATATAAATATAACAACTACAAAGTGCTCAATACTAAGTAGAGCAAATTTATTATAAAATGGGTACAAGAGATAACCTACTCGAGTTTCACTGCATTGAATGCAATGAACACACGTGAAATCGACTGCTATTAATTGGTGTCTCGATTAATTCAGTGGATTTAACCCTGAAGATCCTTATAGTGAAACTCGAGTAGGTTATCTCTTGTACCCATTTTATAATATATATATATATATATATGAACAAAAAGTGATAAGACAAAATAAATATTTATTTTATGTTATTTATTTTTTAATTGAAACTAGTTTTGAACTTGGGAGACAATTTCTTGTGAAATAAATTATTTTAGAAAGTTTTTAATGTTTTTCTGGAGTTTGACAAGCCGCATAATGGGGTGAAAAAATGTACTAGTAGAAGTGGCTAGTACATTTGTTCAGTGAAAACCATCTTCTGGTTAAATTCGCTTGGATTACTTTTTACACACACACACACACATGTATATAAATATATATGTATGTGTGTGTGTATATATATATTATATATATATATATATATATATATATATATATATAAACTAATACAAAGGAAAGGTGAATTCTAAACATAAACTGATGAAATATTAATTGAATCAAATGTTTGTGTTTGTTATTCACTTTTCCTTTACAAACACAAACAATCAATTCAATTGATATTTCATTTCTTTTAGTTCAGACATTTCTTTAGTTTGTGTTTATTTACCTTTCCTTTATATTCATCATTACATTTTGTCGTATTTTCTTTATCTGTTGTTTACTGCATATATATATATATATATATATATATATATAATTATTTTGGGACAGAAGTAGTATTATCCAAAAGTAAAATATCAATTTTATTTTTTTTTGTTTTTTAAGTGGTAAACATTCCTCAACTATTTAAATGAGGATCTGCAATTTCATGTAAATTAATTCTAAGAATTAACTAAATTTTTTTTTTTTATAGAAAATCAATTTGGGAAATAATCAAATTTATCTTTTTGAGTTAATAGTCGTTATTTTCTCAGGTTTCTTTGAATTTCAAATATAAAAAAAATACTGTCAACAATATTAAATTATAGGATAATTATATCTGTAAATTATTTTAATAAAAATAACTTCAGAATATTTTATAAAGAAAACATGGTAGACATTATTATTATGCAGCCAGCAGCAGCAGCAGCAGCAAGCAGAGCAAAAGAATCATGAAGTGAAGAAGAAAGGGGTGGGGGGGGCGGGTCTGTGGTGTAGTGGTTAATGTACTGAACTGTGACATTCACTTGGGAACTTTCTTGTGAATGTGAAACACAAAAAACATCTGAAAAAAGGCCAGAAGAGTACATTGGACAAAATGTTGTGTATATAACAATAAAGATCGGGATAATAGTTTGAAAAATTTCGATAATCCAAATTAATTAGTTTTGCTTGATAAAAACAAATATTTTAGAGTATTTTCATGTCGATAGGAATTTTATTCATTGATATTAATCTCACTTCTAATAATGGAATTCCCTCATTCTCTCATTCCCTCTCGATTATTTCTCACTGTAAATTAGTTGTAAAAATCAGTTGTAAAATTTCATTCATAAAATTATTTGAAAGCCAGACCTTGGGATTCACAATCAAATCCAGCAATAAAAAAAAACCCAAAAAAAACTCCTCAATAATTGTTCCTGATTTATGTACCTGCGCTATCGAAACTGACACAAAAATAATTGATACTATGTCACGTCCTTATCATTATCATTAGATGTTTTTCAATATATTTTATAAGTGTAATGTAATTATGAAAACTTATGATACAATTTTAGAGCACCCAGTAAGAATCAAACTCACAATAGTAGCAATGGTCATCTAACTTGCTAGCCGCTACTAGACAATGAGTTAACTTGTATTCATTCTTACAAGTGGTGTATTCAAGGGAAGTAACTCAATATCTAAGTTATCTCCCTTGAAACTTTTATTGTATTACAGACAAAAATGAATATACAAATACTTGTGTTGTTTTTTAGATTCTGTTAAGATGATTTGGCAAATAAGATGATAACCACGTTTAAAAAAGGAATTAAAGTGTTTATGGATGTGTATATATATATATATATATATATTATAAACTTTTTTGATATTTACATTTTTATGAATTTTAAAATTTAGTTGAAGATATTTTAATTTCAGTCGCAAGTAGATTACTCAATTTGTTATTGGGAATCAAAAGCTGACAACAGTTTTTTTTTTCCGATGCAAGTATCATTGGGGAACCAGAAAAGTTTTAATAAAATGGTACAAAAAACTTTATATATGAGAAGGATTTCTCCTACATAGGATATTTGATATATATTAAGACAAATCATCAAAAATTTGGTGCCATTGGCAATATTTGAAATATTAATGGAGGAATAAATTTCAAATTTATAACTTTTAGGCACAACCACTAAAATGGATAAGTATTTTATATTTTTTCTATATAAATCATTTGAGTATCTTAAAAGTGTCTCATTAGATTATTACTTATAAAATATATATTATATATATATATTATATATTATATATATATATATATATATAGTATCCAATAAAAAAAAAAAAACCTTTAATAATAGATCGAACAATCTGCAATTGTAGACATAGTTGGGTCGGTCACTACTAATATTGTTAGAACTACTACATAACTAAATTTAACTAAATAAATTTAATATTGTTTTCTTAAAATAGTTATTCCTTTTAGAATAGGATAATACAAAAAACGAACAATAAAAACTATGAATTAGTAATATTAAACCCCTAAAATATAATAAGAATTAAATTTTAAACTTTTTTTACTAGCTATTATTTATAATTAGAATTAAATTGATAACAATATAGAAATGAGAATTAAGGATGAATACATGTGTGGAACGCTACATTTGTTTTTTTCTCAAATTTTTGCATGCGGGCCGCACGCAAAAATTGAGAGAAAAAAATCCAAAAAATTTCTTTAATTTTAACTTAGGAATTACATCGACTTCGTTAAAACGTAGGGTAGGGTTCCTGATGAAATCATTTCAATTTGATTGAAACCATGGTAGACCCTTTTATTTTTCCTTAATAATGATATTATTAGTATTATTATATATATATATATATAATCATGTATATGTATATTGATAATATAGTGTGCTATATTTATAAGTAAATAATGCTCAATGACATAGATAGAACATGTATATCTAAATTAAAATGAGTGGACATGAAGTCAACAATAGTTACTGACAATTGCATTTGATTGAAAATTGCATAGACAAGAAAACTATCAGTAACTGGCTGTTGACTTTGTGTCCACATTAACCTAACTTATATATATGTGTGTGTGTGTGTGTGTGGTGGAGAAAAAAAGGTTGCTATTAACCGATTGTGGGTTACAAATTAAAACTGATGACTGCTCAAGAAAAAAAAAAAAATGTCTTATGACCGATTTTGTTGTCGGTGAATTATGTGATATTTAAACATTTTAAATAAACTATTAACTTTGAAATTGTAAGAATTGATGTCAAAACTATTTGTCTCAAACTGTTTCAATGACTTTTAAGCAGTTTTATAGAAAATAAATGAGCCTAATAAAACAAAGAATTTGGCTGTTGATGTGAAGATGCCACCATATATATACTTTTCTATTTACACGCTTTCTTGAAATAATTGAGACCAAATAGTTTGACATCAATTTCTTACAATTTCAAAAGTTTAATAGTCTTATTTAAAATGTTTAAATTCACATAATTCCAACCGACAACCAAAATCGGTCCATAAGACTTTTTTTTTTCTTGAGCAGTCAATCAGTTTTAATTTGCAACCCACAATCGGTTAATAAGCACCTTTTTTCTCCAAACACACACACACACACACACACACACAACAACACATATTTAAGTTTAGGTTAATGTGGGACACCAAAGTCAACAGCAGTTACTGATAGTTCCTTCTTGGCTATGCCATTTCAAATCAAATGCAAATTGTCAGTTAAACTATTGTTGGAACTTTATGTCCACTCTATTTTTTATTGAATATACATGTTCTATCTATGTCCAATTGAAGCATTATTTACTATAAATATAGCACACTATATTATCAATAATTACATATACATGTATATATATATATATATATAATACTAATAATACATTATTCGAGGAAAAATAAAGGGGTCTACCATGAATTTCAATCAATTGGAAATGCCTTTTTCATCAGGACCCTACCCCTACGTTTAACGAAGTCGATGTAATCCTAAGTTAAATTAAAGAAATTTTTTGGATTTTTTCTCTCATTTTTGCGTGCGGCCCGCATGCAAATTGAGAAAAAACAATGTATTCGTTCCACACGTGGATTCCATTCTTAATTCTCATTTCTAATTGGTTATCAATTTAATTCTAGTTATAATAATGCTAGTTTAAAAACAGTAAAATATTAATTCTAATTATCTTTAGGGGTTGAATATTACTAATTATAGTTTTTTATTGTCTTTTTTGTATCTATCCATCTAAAATGAATAACTATTTAAGAAAACAATTATATTTATTTGTTAAATTTAGTATTGTAAGTCTAAGAAAATTAAGTGACTGATCCAACTTAATGTCTACAATTGCAGATTGATTCGAATCTATTATTTAAAGGTTTTTTATATTTTTTTATTGGATACTATATATATAATATATATATAATAATATATAATAATATATATAAAATATTTATTAAGTTAATAATCTAATGAGACACTTTAAGATACTCAAATGATTTTTATATAGAAAAAAAATATAATACTTAATCATTTTAGTGGTTGTGCCTAAAAAGGTTAATAAAATTTGAAAATTTTATTCTCCATTAATATTTTCAAATATTGCAATGGCAACAAATTTTGAATGAAATTTGTCTTAATATATTCAAATATCCTATGTAGGAGAAATCCTTCTCAAAATATATAAAGTTTTTGGTACCATTTTATTAAAACTTTTTTCTGGTTTCCCAATGATAATGCATCGGAAAAAAACTGTTGTCACTTTGATTCCAATAACAAATTGAAGTATCTACTTGGCGACTGAAAATTAAATACTTAACCTAAATTTTAAATTCATAAAAAATGTAAATATCAAAAAGTTTATAATATAATATATATATATATATATATATAATATATCTCCCATAACAAACACATTTAATTTTTTCGCTTTTTAAACGTGGTTATCATCTTTTTGCAAATCCTCTTAACAGAATCTAAAAACAATACAAGTATTTATTATTCATTTTTTGTCTGTATACAAGTTTCAAGGGAGATAACTTAGATATGGAGGTTACTTCCCTTGAATACAACCACTTGTAAAGAATGAATACAAGTTAACTCATTGTCTAGTAGCGGCTAGCAAGGTTAGTGACCATTGCTACTATTGTTGAGTTTGAATTCTTACTGGGTGCACTAACAATTGTATCAATAAGTTTTCATAATTACATTACACTTATAAAAATATTGAAAAACATTAATGATAATGATAGGACGTGACATAGTATCAAATTATTTTTGTGTCAGTTTCGATACACACACACACATATATATATATATATATATACATATACATATACATACATATATATATATTATATAATGAAAATTAGACTCATCAGATTATATATCTTATTATAATGGAGATTGTGTGTTTTTCTGTCTGTAACCGAAACTAAATCACTACTCCAGTCACAATTCTCTTAGTATTGACATCACATTCTCCATGATTTTATTTTTATCTAAACCTCAATTATTAATAAAATTGTCTTACATTATTAATACTGTTAACTATGTCTACATACTAACAACATGCAATTATATTTATATATACAACAAAATAGCAGTTTACAGTGTGAACGGGAAGGCTAATTTGCATATTAATATTAAAAAATCGAATTTGATAAATATGTGCTTAGTATTATTGATTTCTAACTGTTTGGTTTTATTTTCATGAATATAAGCAAAAATCTCTTCAATGAATCTTAAATGAAATCCATTAACAAGATAAAATAACTATCATTTTATTCTTTACTTCCTCTTATAACTAAATACTTAAATTAGAAAAAATAACTATGAAAGACGAGAGTGATGGAAGAGTAAGTTTCAGTTGTTTCATTTTTTATATACTCCCTGTTTCAAATCTTTTATTATACTCCTCTGTTTCAAATCTTTTTATCTGTATTCTTATTTAGTTTCATTAGCCTTTCTAATTTAATACAAATTTTTATTACATTAAAACTTAAATACTTGCACCCAGAGGGTGCATATAATTGCTAGTATTCAATAATTAAAACATTTAAAATATGGCTAAATTTTCAAATATTAATAAACCATCTTAATAACTTTTATCTTTCACATTTATTTATTATTATTTTCTCTCTCTCTCTCTCTCTCTCTCTCTCTCTCTCTCTCTCTCTCTCTCTCTCTCTCACACACACACACACACACATATATATGTATATTAAAATAAGCATGTGTGTGTGTGTGTGTGTGTGTATATATATATATATATATATTTGTATGTATGTGTGGTAAAACCTTAAAAATACATTAAAAGATTTCAAACAAATACTTTAGATATATAACACACACACACACACATATATATATATATATATACATATACATACATATATATATATACTGAAAATTAGACTCATCAGATTATATATATATAATATACATCTACGGAAGTATGTAGGAGTTAAATGTTCACCTCTTCCTGACAGCCAAAATGGTAAGGAGCCGAACTGAACAAAATTCAGTCAGGTTCTGCTCCTGGCTAGAAGTGGCTGTTAAGTCTAGCCACACTGATGAGACATAAATGTCAAAACACTATTGTCTGTGGCTGACATATATATATATTATATAAGACTAGGTATGTTTTCTTGATATTAGGTTAAAATTAGCAGGAAATAGCTAGCTAATTTGTTTAAAAAATTAAAAATTCAAAGTTAGTTTTGTCAAGAAAGAAAAGAAGACAGCCATATTGGTTTTTTTAAAATTTAAAAAGAAAAAGAAAAAAAGAAAAAGAAAAAAAGAAAAGAAAAAAGTCTTTAATTATTGTGCATTTTGAAAGTCACCAACAATAACTGGACCTCATCAATTTAGTCATCAACCCCCCCCACCACACACACACACACTTATTTCACTTTCAAGAATAATCATAATCTTCCATTATTTTGGCAGAATGTTTACTTTCTGTTGAGATTCCTTTTTGAAGAGAAAAACACTTGAAATTGTGACACAATAAAGAAATATACAAAAAAAACGAGATTTACAAACGAAAGAGTTGCAAATCTCATCATGAAAGCAAAACCCTAACTTTTCTCAAAGTTAAAAAAAAAAGACAAAAAATTAAAGTATGTGATTTTGAAAATAAATATACTCCCCTTCCCCTTCTGAAGATGCGTGTGGAGATCACATTTTTATTCAAAGTTTACAATCAAGATATGCAACCATAAATTAATCAAGTTCATTTTTTTATAAAGTAATTGATAATTAAGATACTTCAATATTATCAGTTCATCTTGAGATCATTCATTTTGGAAATTGTATTAAAAAAAAGAAATATTACAAAATGTTAATGAAAGGTTATCAAATGAAATAAAAATTGAACAATACCATTATGTAAAAACACTCATCTAGTATTAACCACCATAAACTCTATTGGACACTTAAATCTTTTTTGTTTTTTTATCATGTATGTACGAGTTATATAATGAAAAATAAAATTATTTCAAGAAGCGTGTAAATAGAAAAGTATATAATCAACATGGTGGCATCTCACATCAACAGCCAAATCTTTGTTTTATTAGGCTCATTTAAGATTTCTGTCAGCGAATTTTAACATCATGTGTTTGTTTTTTCTAAAATATTAATTTCATATAATTTTATATAGAAATTAATTAAAATAAAATTAGAATAAGTGTAATATTTTTATATTCATTTTAATTCAGTTTCATTAGTCTTTCTAATTTAATGTAATATTTTATTACATTAAAACTTAAATACTTGCACCCATGGGTGCATATGTTTGCTAGTCTATTAATAATGGAGATTCACTTCCGGTTTTTATCTGTAACAAAAATTACGTCACTGCTTACTATGTTGGGTAATGTGACATTACCCAACACGGTCATAACATAGAATAAATACACTCAAAATTTGAACATGCAACATTAGACAGTCCTCATTGTTTTTTAAAACAAGTTTTAATAAATACATGACTGGTATTATATATCTATATATAGTTTGTTTTATTTTAATACATATTTAAAGTTTACATTTCAAATTGTTTTATTTTTTAATCCTTTAATGAATTTGATGATTTTACTTACTTAGGGTACAAACTCGCTGACATTGAATTTTTTACTCCAACCCCTCAGGCAATATGTTTCAAAAATCTATTTTTACATCGCCCGGAGGGTGTTTTTTTTATTTTGTACTAGTATATATAATAAAACTATCTGATTTCTCTTCATTTCTTTTCTCTTTAAAATATTTGGTTCAACCGTCAACAAAATAATTATGATTATGAGGTTAGGTAAGTATTTACCCAACCTGTTTGTAAGTCACAAATATGGGGGCATCCAGCAAGGATTGAACTTGGATCATCAAGACTAGCTTACTAACCATTACACAATGATGGGATACTAACAAAAAAAGAAGATATATCTATGTTGAAGGTCAAGGTGACATACAAAACAAAATCAATCCCAATGAAACATTGAACTTGAAAATCTGACCTTTAGATTTTTTTTTCTTTTTTGTTTAATGGCATATGAACCTTTGTGGGTTATTTAATGCCAAAGCCATACTTGTAGAAGAACAGTAGTAGAACTATTTAACCCATAACTTGGGGATGTGGGGGTTCATACCTTTCCCAGGAGTATTATTAGTCCAAAAGTGGTTTAGTTTAATGCCTTTGTTTAATAGCATATCAAGCTTTGTGGGTTATTTAATGCCAAATCCACCCCTTTAAAAGAACAGTAGTGGTACTATTTGACCCATAACTTGGGGGATACGGAGGTTCATACCTTTCCCAAGGGTATTAGTATGAAATTGAACATGATAACACTAGTAAAATTCAAACTCAATTACTACAATGTTGCAGTCTAGCGCACTAGCCACTACGCCATCGTGACTCCCACCCCACCCCCCACCCCAAGATCTGAAAGATATCTTTCAACAATGATAAAAATAAAACAAAATATTGCTATTCCTAATATTCATTTTTGGTAATTTTGTTCTGTGAAATTAACGCAGAGAATTATTAATTATTTGATGAGCTGGGGTATTTATCAACATAATGCTTTTGAGGGGGTACAACAAAAAAAAAAAGAAAGAGAAAGAGAAAGAGAAAGAAAGAAAGGCAAATAACTATACATCTCCATTGGTCAGTACACCAATACGTGTACTTCATTTTCAATATTTTATACACATTGTGTACACAAACAAACCCAATAGTACTGTCATTAGTATCTTTTTATAAGGGTTAATTTTAAAGGGACACACACACACACACAATATGTGTGTGCTTATAAGTACATATAAAATCAGGTGCATGCACAGAAACTCACACTCACCCACCCTACACACACTAGAATCAAATCACTGTGTATACAAAGATGCACATGCATAAATCATTGTGTGTCCAGTGATATGAAAGACAAAAGCTTTGGCTTAAATCACATCATTAGAAAATTAAGTTGGCTATAATACATAAGGAAAAGGAAAGGAAAAACATGGAATATCCCAACATATAGATATAAATAGATAAATAAAAAGGCTGACAGGCAGGTTAAATTTAATAAAGTGATAAATAAGGAAGGTTTTTTTTTTCTTTTTGAAACCAATATGGAATATATATATATATATATATATGCATTAGGAAGAAATGGAAATGAATTTCATAGTATGTGGAGAAAATAGCAAATAAATGTGAAAAATAAAAGTTATGAAAATGATTTATAAATATTTGAAAATATATATTCAATAATTAAAACATTTAAAATATGGCTAAATTTTCAAATATTAATAAACCATCTTCATAACTTTTATTTTTCACATTCATTTATTATTTGTCTCCTCTCTCTCTCTCTCTCTCTCTCTCTCTCTCTCTCTCACACACACACACACACACACACATATATATGTATATAAAATAAGCATGTGTGTCTGTGTGTGTGTGTATATATATATATATATATATATATATATATATATATATATATATATATATATTTGTATGTATGTGTGGTAAAACCTTAAAAATACATTAAAAGATTTCAAACAAATACTTTAGATATATAACACACCACACACACATATATATATATATATATATACATATACATATACATACATATATATATATATATATACTGAAAATTAGACTCATCAGATTATATATCTTATTATAATGGAGATTGTGTGTTTTTCTGTCTGTAACCGAAACTAAATCACTACTCAAGTCACAATTCTCTTAGTTATTGACATCACATTCTCCATGATTTTATTTTTATCTAAACCTCAATTATTAATAAAATTGTCTTACATTATTAATACTGTTAACTATGTCTACATACTAACAACATGCAATTATATTTATATATACAACAAAATAGCAGTTTACAGTGTGAACGGGAAGGCTAATTTGCATATTAATATTAAAAAATCGAATTTGATAAATATGTGCTTAGTATTATTGATTTCTAACTGTTTGGTTTTATTTTCATGAATATAAGCAAAAATCTCTTCAATGAATCTTAAATGAAATCCATTAACAAGATAAAATAACTATCATTTTATTCTTTACTTCCTCTTATAACTAAATACTTAAATTAGAAAAAATAACTATGAAAGACGAGAGTGATGGAAGAGTAAGTTTCAGTTGTTTCATTTTTTATTATACTCCCTGTTTCAAATCTTTTATTATACTCCCTCTGTTTCAAATCTTTTTATCTGTATTCTTATTTAGTTTCATTAGCCTTTCTAATTTAATACAATATTTTATTACATTAAAACTTAAATACTTGCACCCAGAGGGTGCATATAATTGCTAGTATTCAATAATTAAAACATTTAAAATATGGCTAAATTTTCAAATATTAATAAACCATCTTAATAACTTTTATCTTTCACATTTATTTATTATTATTTTCTCTCTCTCTCTCTCTCTCTCTCTCTCTCTCTCTCTCTCTCTCTCTCTCTCTCACACACACACACACACACATATATATGTATATAAAATAAGCATGTGTGTGTGTGTGTGTGTGTGTATATATATTATATATATATTTGTATGTATGTGTGGTAAAACCTTAAAAATACATTAAAAGATTTCAAACAAATACTTTAGATATATAACACACACACACACACATATATATATATATATACATATACATACATATATATATATACTGAAAATTAGACTCATCAGATTATATATATATAATATACATCTACGGAAGTATGTAGGAGTTAAATGTTCACCTCTTCCTGACAGCCAAAATGGTAAGGAGCCGAACTGACAAAAATTCAGTCAGGTTCTGCTCCTGGCTAGAAGTGGCTGTTAAGTCTAGCCACACTGATGAGACATAAATGTCAAAACACTATGTCTGTGGCTGACATATATATATATATATATAAGACTAGGTATGTTTTCTTGATATTAGGTTAAAATTAGCAGGAAATAGCTAGCTAATTTGTTTAAAAAATTAAAAAATGTCAAAGTTAGTTTTGTCAAGAAAGAAAAGAAGACAGCCATATTGGTTTTTTTAAAATTTAAAAAGAAAAAGAAAAAAAGAAAAAAAAAAAAAAAAAAGAAAAAAGTCTTTAATTATTGTGCATTTTGAAAGTCACCAACAATAACTGGACCCTCAATTTAGTCATCAACCCCCCCCCACACACACACACACACTTATTTCACTTTCAAGAATAATCATAATCTTCCATTATTTTGGCAGAATGTTTACTTTCTGTTGAGATTTCCTTTTTGAAGAGAAAAACACTTGAAATTGTGACACAATAAAGAAATATACAAAAAAACGAGATTTACAAACGAAAGAGTTGCAAATCTCATCATGAAAGCAAAACCCTAACTTTTCTCAAAGTTAAAAAAAAAAAGACAAAAAATTAAAGTATGTGATTTTGAAAATAAATATACTCCCCTTCCCCTTCTGAAGATGCGTGTGGAGATCACATTTTTATTCAAAGTTTACAATCAAGATATGCAACCATAAATTAATCAAGTTCATTTTTTTATAAAGTAATTGATAATTAAGATACTTCAATTTATTATCAGTTCATCTTGAGATCATTCATTTTGGAAATTGTATTAAAAAAAAAGAAATATTACAAAATGTTAATGAAAGGTTATCAAATGAAATAAAAATTGAACAATACCATTATGTAAAAACACTCATCTAGTATTAACCACCATAAACTCTATTGGACACTTAAATCTTTTTTGTTTTATTTATCATGTATGTACGAGTTATATAATGAAAAATAAAATTATTTCAAGAAGCGTGTAAATAGAAAAGTATATAATCAACATGGTGGCATCTCACATCAACAGCCAAATCTTTGTTTTATTAGGCTCATTTATTTTCTATAAACTGCTTAAAAGTCATTGAAACAGTTTGAGACAAATAGTTTTGACATCAATTCTTACAATTTCAAAAGTTAATAGTTTATTTAAAATGTTTAAATATCACATAATTCACCGACAACAAAATCGGTCATAAGACATTTTTTTTTTTTTCTTGAGCAGTCATCAGTTTTAATTTGCAACCCACAATCGGTTAATAGCACCTTTTTTTCTCCACACACACACACACACACACACACACACACACATATATATAAGTTAGGTTAATGTGGACACAAAGTCAACAGCAGTTACTGATAGTTTCTTGCCTATGCAATTTTCAAATCAAATGCAATTGTCAGTAACTATTGTTGACTTTATGTCCACTCTATTTTAATTTAGATATACATGTTCTATCTATGTCATTGAGCATTATTTACTTATAAATATAGCACACTATATTATCAATATTACATATACATGTATATATATATATATATATATAATACTAATAATATCATTATTAGAGGAAAAATAAAGGGTCTACCATGATTTCAATCAAATTGAAATGATTTCATCAGGACCCTACCCTACGTTTAACGAAGTCGATGTAATTCCTAAGTTAAATTAAAGAAATTTTTTGGATTTTTTTCTCTCAATTTTTGCGTGCGGCCCGCATGCAAAAATTGAGAAAAAACAATGTATCGTTCCACACGTGTATTCATTCCTTAATTCTCATTTCTATATTGTTATCAATTTAATTCTAGTTATAAATAATAGCTAGTAAAAACAGTTAAAATTTAATTCTAATTATCTTTTAGGGGTTGAATATTACTAATTCATAGTTTTTATTGTTCTTTTTTGTATCTATCCTATCTAAAATGAATAACTATTTAAGAAAACAATTATAATTTATTTAGTTAAATTTAGTATTGTAGTTCTAAGAATATTTTAGTGACTGATCCAACTTATGTCTACAATTGCAGATTGATTCGAATCTATTATTTAAAAGGTTTTTTTATATTTTTATTGGATACTATATATATATATATATATATATATATATATATATATATATATATATAAATATATATATATAAGTAATAATCTAATGAGACACTTTAAGATACTCAAATGATTTTATATAGAAAAAAATATAAATACTTATCCATTTTAGTGGTTGTGCCTAAAAGTTATAAATTTGAAATTTATTCCTCCATTAATATTTCAAATATTGCAATGGCACCAAATTTTGAATGATTTGTCTTAATATATATCAAATATCCTATGTAGGAGAAATCCTTCTCATATATAAAGTTTTTTGTACCATTTTATTAAAACTTTTCTGGTTCCCCAATGATACTTGCATCGGAAAAAAAAACTGTTGTCAGCTTTTGATTCCCAATAACAAATTGAGTAATCTACTTGCGACTGAAATTAAAATATCTTCAACTAAATTTTAAAATTCATAAAAATGTAAATATCAAAAAAGTTTATAATATATATATATATATATATATATATATATATATCTCCATACAAACACTTTAATTCCTTTTTTAAACGTGGTTATCATCTTATTTGCCAAATCCTCTTAACAGAATCTAAAAAACAATACAAGTATTTATATATTCATTTTTTGTCTGTAATACAATAAAAGTTTCAAGGGAGATAACTTAGATATTGAGTTACTTCCCTTGAATACACCACTTGTAAGAATGAATACAAGTTAACTCATTGTCTAGTAGCGGCTAGCAAGTTAGATGACCATTGCTACTATTGTGAGTTTGATTCTTACTGGGTGCCCTACAATTGTATCATAAGTTTTCATAATTACATTACACTTATAAAATATATTGAAAAACATCTAATGATAATGATAAGGACGTGACATAGTATCAATTATTTTTGTGTCAGTTTCGATAGCGCAGGTACATAAATCAGGAACAATTATTGAGGGTTTTTTTTTTTTTTTTTTTTTTTTTATTGCTGGATTTGATTGTGAATCCCAAGGTCTGGCTTTCAAATAATTTTATGAATGAAATTTTACAACTGATTTTTACAACTAATTTACAGTGAGAAATGATCGAGCAAGAATGAGAGAATGAGGGAATTCCATTTATTAGAAGTGAGATTAATATCAATGAATAAAATTCCTATCGACATGAAAATACTCTAAAATATTTTGTATTTATCAAGCAAAACTAATTAATTTGGATTATCGAAATTTTTCAAACTATTATCCCGATCTTTATTGTTATATACACAACATTTTGTCCAATGTACTCTTCTGGCCTTTTTTCAGATGTTTTTTTGTGTTTCAAATTCAGCAAGAAAATTCCCAAGTGAATGTCACAGTTCAGTACATTAACCACTACACCACAGAGATCCCCCGCCCCTTCTTTTTCAGATGACTTTCAAAATTCCTTGCTGCTGCTGCTGCTGCTGCTGTTGCATAATAATAATCTTATTATAATGGAGATTGTGTGTTTTTCTGTCTGTAACCGAAACTATATTACTACTCAAGTCTTAATTCCCTTCGTTATTTACATCACATTCTCCATGATTTTCTTTATATTTAAACCTCAATTATTAATAAAATTGCTTCACCTTTTTATTAGCGTTGTCCATATCTACATACTAATAACATGTAATTGTATTTATATATACAAAAAATAGCGTTTTACAGTGTGAATGGGAAGGCTAATTTGCATATTGATATTAAAAATGTGATTTTATTAAATATGTGCTTAGTATTATTGATTTCTAATTGTTTGGTTTTATTTTAATGAATATAAGCAAAAATCTCTTCAATGAATCTTAAATGAAATCCATTAACAAAAAAATAACTGTCATTTTATTCTTTATTTCCTAATTTAACTAAATAGTTAAATAAGTAAAATTCAGCAATAAAAGACGGCAGTGATGGAAGAGTAAGTTTCATTTCTATTCTTCTATTATACCCCCACTCTGTTACATATCTTTTTATCTGCCTTCTTATTAGACTTTCTAATTTAATACGATATTTCATTACATTAAAACTTAAATACTTGCACCCGGAGGGTGCATATATTTGCTAGTAATAATAATAATAATAATGTCCACCATTTTTCTTTATAAAATTATTCTGAAGTTATTTTTATTAAAATAATTTACAGATATAATTATCCTATAATTTGATATTGTTGACAGTATTTTTTTTATATTTGAAATTCAAAGAAACCTGAGAAAATAACGACTATCAACTCAAAAAGATAAATTTGATTATTTCCCAAATTGATTTTCTATAAAAAAAAAATTTAGTTAATTCTTAGAATTAATTTACATGAAATTGCAGATCCTCATTTAAATAGTTGAGGAATGTCTACCACTTAAAAAAACAAAAAAAAATAAAATTGATATTTTACTTTTGGATAATACTACTTCTGTCCCAAAATAATTATATATATATATATATGGAGTAAACAACAGATAAAGAAAATACGACAAAATGTAATGATGAATATAAAGGAAAGGTAAATAAACACAAACTAAAGAAATGTCTGAACTAAAAGAAATGAAATATCAATTGAATTGATTGTTTGTGTTTGTAAAGGAAAAGTGAATAACAAACACAAACATTTGATTCAATTAATATTTCATCAGTTTATGTTTAGAATTCACCTTTCCTTTGTATTAGTTTATATATATATATATATATATATATATATATATATATATATATATACACACACATATACACACACACATACATATATATTTATATACATGTGTGTGTGTGTGTGTGTGTAAAAAGTAATCCAACCGAATTTAACCAGAAGATGGTTTTCACTGAACAAATGTACTAGCCACTTCAACTAGTACATTTTTTCACCCCATTATGCGGCTTGTCAAACTCCAGAAAAACATTAAAAACTTTCTAAAATAATTTATTTCAGAAGAAATTGTCTCCCAAGTTCAAAACTAGTTTCAATTAAAAAATAAATAACATAAAATAAATATTTATTTTGTCTTATCACTTTTTGTTCATATATATATATATATATATTATAAAATGGGTACAAGAGATAACCTACTCGTGTTTCACTATAAGGATCTTCAGGGTTAAATCCACTGAATTAATCGAGACACCAATTAATAGCAGTCGATTTCACGTTTGTTCATTGCATTCAATGCAGTGAAACTCGAGTAGGATATCTCTTGTACCCATTTTATAATAAATTTGCTCTACTTAGTATTGAGCACTTTGTATTTGTTATATTTATATTTGTTATATATATATATATATTTATAAATTAGATATAGCAACTATTATGAGACAGAGATATAGTACAAGTTAAAAGTACAGTAAGGATTATCTGAAAATAAAGTCTAAAAAAGTTTGGCTTTAATTTACCCCTCACTTTTAACCTGGACTGATAGTAAAATCCGAGGAGTGGTATATTGTATCAGCTGAACAGCAAGGGAGTCTATCCCTTTTTCACTAGCACTAGACCAGGTAGATTTTTTTATGAGGTGGAGCGCCACACCTACCGTTAGCTCCCAGATGCTTTACCACACTAGATAATCCAAGCTGAGTTGGCAAGGACCGGTATTGAACCCAGAACCTTGCAATTCCTAGGCGAATGCTCTACCGATTGAGCTAAACCGTCCCATTAGTAGAGAATTCTGTAAAATTTTCATTCATTTTTTTTTTACATTTCTTTTTCTTTTAGACAAATTTTGAAAACCTTTCAATTTGTGAAAGGTTTTTGTATTTTATATTTCTCATGAGTGCAATGTGTCCCATAATGCAATAGAAGTTGAAAAAGAGTTAAAATTCTTCATTTAGGAATAATTCTATAAGTGAATGAAGAGAAAGATGTTTACATTTTTTTTTGTTTTAACCTAAGCAGAGATTAGAGTTTGAAAAACCAGGAGAGAATTTTAATCAATAAAGAAGGTTTTTAATCTGTGGTTACAAATATTTCAAATAATACAGCCCCCCCCCTTCCTCCCATTGTCAGAGAATTCACACTTCCAACTTTAGAGCCATTTCAGATTCAAATAAAAGGAATTGGCATTAATTTTTTTTTTTAAATAAATGGCTTCAATTTGACTTGAAAAAAAAAAAAAAGCGGAAAATTTCAGAATTGATTCTCTTCAACGTTACCGGTCCTTTCCAATTCAGCACACAAATAGCACAGCTTGGGTAATCTGATCGATGCAGTTAAGTATCTGGAAACTGATGGTAGTTGTGGCGCTCTACCTCAACAAAAATAATTTTCTTGGTCTAGTGCTAGCAAAAAGGGGATAGGCTTCCTTTCTATTCAGTTGATACTGACAATAGACCACAATGCAGATTTTACATTTTTACAAGATATCTTAAACTGAGGATCTGTACAGGGTGAACCAAAAGTCTGGTCACCTCTGAAGAAGAAAAAAAAGGGGGGGGGGGGTGACAAGACTTTAGGACCACCCTGTAGACTTGCTGAGTGGACATGAAAATTGTTTTTTTTCTTTTTCAAGATAAGATTTGGTGAAATTTGATAAATCACAAAAATTACAAATACTAAATACATCTTTATTTCAAATATGTTTTAATACTGTCGATTCACTAACTGAAACACTAAGTGTTGGAATATTCTACCAAATATCAATATATCATCCTCATTTTTCATTCTTACTCTTTTTTCAATACACTCACACACATTATATATATATATATATATATATATATATATATATATATAAATTCCTATCAATTGATAATTTCATGCTGAACAATTCAATAGAATATTCATGTTCTCAGAACAGCACTCTCCTTAAAATAATTCCTGATTTGAAAATGTATTAAAACTTTTAAAATGAGAGAAAATTAAATAAAAAATACTAAATTTTATCTCTTGGAAAGTGAAGAAACTTTGAAAATTATTAATAACCAATTTCTTGTGCTATATTAGAAATAAAAACATTTTTAGTGACCCCAGAAAAAAAAAAAAAATTTCATAGATTCTATAAAAATAATCTGGAGGTCATGAATTTTAGAATTTATTGTTTCTTTTTTTTTTTTCTAAATATTTTACTTAGCTATGCAAATTTAAAGCAAATCAAATAATTAGAAAAAAAAGATGTTTTTATATCTGCATCTCAAAAATGGTGAGGTTGGTCACTAACTCTTTGTAGGAAATTTTCTTAATGCAACTTAAAATTTTGAATCAAACTGTTAAAATATTATTTATATACTTTAAAAGATTGTTTGTTTTTTTTACTCATATCAAAATTTTTCTGACTAAAAACATCTGCTACTAAGGAAAAAAATATTGAAACATTTTTTTTTTCAAAATTAATGAAAATTAAAAAAAAACAAAATACATCAAAACTGTTTTTTAAAATTTTATTTATAGTAAAGTCTGTGGAGTGTCCTATTGTCAATATCAGCTGAACAGTGAGGGAGTCTATCACCTTTTTGCTTGTGCTAGACTAAGGAGATTGTTTTTTTGTTTTTTTTTACTGAGGTGGAGCATAACACCTATCCATCATGCTTTACTACACAGATGCAGATTACCCAAGCTGTGCTACTCATGTGCTGAGTTGATGAAGACTGGTATAGAACCTGGAACCTTGTGATTCTTAGGCAAATGCTCAAATCAACTGAGCTAAACTGGCACCAAATTTTTATTCATATTTTTCTATTTTTTCTTAGAATATATTTCTTAATCAAGAAATAAAGATTTTAAGAATTCTTAAGTATTTTCCAAAAATCTTATTAGAAGTCATAAATAGAATTCATATTGATCGTTTATAATGAAAGAAGAATTATTTTAAGAATATATTTTGAGCAAAATACGTTTCAGTCTGTATTACGACAACAACAACAAAAGTCATAATGTAATAAAGAAAATGATTGTTCGTATAAAAAAGAAATTATGATGAGGTTTCTTTAATTTATAAAATTAGTGCAAGAAAAAAATTTGGATATTTTTTGATATTGGAAAAAAACAAACAAATAAACAAAAAAAAAAAACATAAATAAAACATTAATTTTTAATTTGATTTCATCCAGTAAAGCAAAAAGACACAGAAAAAATATATGGGAGAGAGAAAAAGAGAGAGAAAAAAGTCAGGGGAAAGGAAGAAAAAGTAAGAGAAAAGGAAAAAAGAAAGAGAAACAAAGAGAGAAAATTAAAGAGAAAGGGAAGGTGTAAAAAGAAGGAAGAGGGGGAGAATAGAAAGAAAAAGGAGGAAAGAAAGAAAGCGGAAAAAAATGGAAGAAAAAAAAAAAAAAAAAAAGGAGAAAGAAACTTAATGTAATAAAGAAAATGATTGTGATGTTCCTATAAAATAAACTAATGACAATTTTTCTTTAGTTTAAAAAGTCAGTGCTAGAAAGAATGTTGGATATTTTGATATATAGAAAAAAAAAAAAAAAGAACATAAATAAAATGATATAGAATAAGCATGAAAGGAAAAAGAAATCACCAAAAAAAAAAAAAAAAAAATATTAACCTGTAGTTAGACAGATAGAAAATTCAATTTCTGATGTCAGAAGTGAGCAGTCCAATTTTTAAATTCTGGATGCAAAACAGTTTTTGTCAGGTGGTTAAATAAAAATCAAGATACTGCCAAATTTGTTCTGGGTACAAATAACGCAGTTAAGGACCGGGAATAGCAATGGCAATTTATACAAAATAAATATACCAACAATAATATAGTAAGCAAAATAGTCTTCTTTTTCTATTTGTATATTGATTCCAGAAAGAAAAACTAAATGTCTTTTTTAATGTCTCATACTTTTATATACATTTATAGAAGATTTGTAAAATTTTCTAAAACTGGAAACTTTAAAACTAAATTACAATTCCCTTCAAACTTATTTGTTCAAATTAAGAGAACAAAATTCAAGAGCTTATCAAAAAGATAATGAAAAATTTTTTTTCTTTTTTTTTTTTTTAATCAAAATTTGGTTGACTTGAATGAAAATAAATCAAGTCATGAACCAACTTTGTTTTATGAAAACAAAAAGATAAAACAAAATGGCGGTTGTAGGTGAGAAGACAGGATCCATTATAAAATGCATTTCAAAGATGATAGCAAGGAAAAAAAAAAAATTAAAATTAAAACATTTGACATGGATTAAGCTCACAAAATATTTTCTTTTTGCTTTCTTTTTTTTTTTCTTTTTAAAGCAATAACATTTTTTTGTGGAGATAAATGATATTGAAAATGAAGTATAACCACAATATATTTAAATCATAACAAATTTCACATACAGACCAAAGAAAAGTGCACATAAAAGTGTCAGGTTTGTTTTTTGTTTTTTTTTTAATTTATTTTTCCTACATTTTAAATCCATTTTATTATTGAAATAATGCATATTTTGTCCAGGTTAAAAGAATGGTAAAGGTAACCCAAAGCCGGACATTTTTAGATCTTATTTTGCCCACTCAAGTATCATTTGGTAACGAAACAAATTTTGGTTAATGGGCTAGGCTTTTGTTGTTCCCCAAGGATGCTTACACTGGGAAAGTAAAGTATAACAAAAAGTTGGCTGCAGGTTAACCTTACGGTGCTTTTTACCTAGACTAATGACATTTTTTTTCGTTTTTGATAAAATACTGAAAACATTTTGGAAAATATAGTTTTAAATTTAAAAGAAAAAAAGAAAAACTTTACTTAACAAATGAATTATTTTTTACTGACAAAATTATACAAATATTTTGAATTATTAATAAATCATTATTATTAATATGATTATTAATTTAGAATTCAATTTATCTAAAAAAAAATTCTTATTTGTTATTTACAGACATTTTAAATAATTTTAGCTAAAAAAAAAAGATTGAATTAAAAAAAAGTAAGAGAATTATTATATAAGAGTTATTTATTATAATTATTTAAATCAATGATTCTTAATGTGGGCCCGAGACATTTTGAAAAATTGGCCTGGAGTTTTTTCTGTAACAAATAATTTAATCAAAAAGAAACCTAATTTACTACAGATTGAAAAGAGAAAAAACTTAAGTCTGAAGCTGAACTGAAGGTTTTATTTTGCAGACCTTCCACCAGGTTGGATTGACATAATGTCTTTTTAACGTAGAGGGGAACACACACAAGCCAAAGCTCATGTAATAACCAGTGCAAAGAAATGCATGGTCCTGTCTGCATTCTCCTCAGAAGTGTCTCAGCTGCCAGGCAATAAACCCAGCCCTTGCTCCTGGTGAGTGTGAGGTGCTGTGAGGGGAGAAGGCACCCTGGGCCACTTGGGGAATTTTTAATGCACCTACCAACCCGAAAGAACCAAGGTTTAGAAATTCAACTTAATAAATTGATAGACACCAGAAAAACAGTATTGTAGTCATTAGTCTGGATTTATGTTATTTTACTACATTTTTGCTTTTATATATAAAATAAATTTCCTGTTATATGGAATTTCTATTTGTATTTATCTAGGCCCGACATTTTTTTAATACCAAATATGGAACAAGCTTTGGTTTAGTTTCTTTGTTTAATGGCATATCAACCTTTGTGGGCTATTTAACACCAAAGCTACCCTTGTAAAAGAACAGTAGTGGTACTATTTAACCCATAGCTGGAGGGATGAGAGAGTTCATAACTTTCCCAAAGGTATTAGTTAGAAAGTGAACGTAACAGCACGACTCGAGTTCGAACTCGTTTACTACAATGTTGTAGTAGAGGTTATCTAATGGCAAATCCAGTCTTCTGGAAGGACATTAGTACTATAGTACATAGCTGGAGGGATGAGGGAGTTCATACCTTTCCCAAGGGTATTATTAGTTTGAAAGGGATTTGGTTTGGTTTCTTTGATGACATATCAACCTTTATGGGTTATTTAACGCCAAAGCTATCCTTGTAGAAGAACAGTAATGGTACTATTTAACTCATAGCTTGTTGGATGTGTGGATTTATACCTTTCCAAGGGTATTATTAGTCCGAAAGTGATTTAGTTTGGTTTATTTGTTTAATGACATGTCAACCTTTATGGGCTATTTAATGCCAAAGTTACTCTTGAAGTATGGTAGTGGTACTATTTAACCCATAGCTAAAGGGACGAGAGTTCAAACCTTTCCCAAGAGTATTAATCTAAAAGTGAACATAATAGTGTGACTGGAATTCAAGCTCACTTATTAGTCAAGCACGTTATCCACTACGCTATGGAGACTCCCGAGTGGGCCACAAAGAAGAAAAGGTAGGGAAACACAGGTTTAAATTGGATTCTTATCAGAGAAATTTCAGCTTCAAACCTTTTGACTGAAAACTAAAATAGAGAATTGGATTAAATCGAACTTAACGGACCTAAATTCCACTATCGTATGTTACCCCACCGAAATCAAAATTTTTTTTTTTAAATCAGGGAATTAATCGAATTTAATGAAATTTTCAGTGTTGATATATTAATGAATGGTAGATATAATGCACTAGTTATTTTATTTAAAAACTTTTACATTTTTCAGGTCAGTTAACTTTGAACCACGTATCTTTAAGGCATAACACAGATTCTGAAAGATACGCGATTCAAAGTTAACTGACCTGAGAAAAGGTAAAAGTTTTTAAATAAAATAACTAATGCATTATATCTTTTATTCATTAATATATCAACACTGAAAATTTCATTAAATTTGGTTAATTCCCTGATTTTTGGTATTTTTTTTTTCTTCTTTCGGCAGGGTGACATACAATGGTGGAATTTAGGTTCGTTAAGTTTGATTTAACCAAGAACTGATTTCTAACTTCATTTAAAAAAAAGTGAACTGAAAAGAATAACAATATTAATTATCTTTGCAGAAAATGCTCCAAAATGACCTTTTCAAAAATGTTCAGAATATTAGAAAGTGACGTTTATTCATTATTTTTGTTTAGACTAATTTTATTGTTGCTTTTTTTGTTACGATGTTTCTTTTAGTCAGTGTACAATATTTGGAAAGGTACGTGCATGTCCAAAGGTTTAAAAACAAGAAAGACACCCGAGAAGGAAGATCCCCACCCAAGTGTACAGGGACTAAAATGTTGTAACAATAATGAATGATTGAAAAACAAAATAAAATTAGTCCAAATTAATAAAATGAGTTGAGCACCTTGTCTAAGAAGAAGAAAAAAAAAAAGGATTCAGACAAAAATTAAAAATGGTGTTTGTGTGAAAGTTTTTGTGAAAATACAAACATTAAAGAAGAAAATAATTGGTCGGAAGAAAGAAAAAAAAAAAAAGAAAAAAAGTAAAAAGAAAAAAAAAAAAGAAAAAAAGTAAAAAGAAAGAAAGAAAAAAAAAAAAAGAAAAAAAGTAAAAAGAAAGAAAGAAAAAAAAAAAAGAAAAAAAGTAAAAAAGAAAAAGAAAAAAAAAAAAAAAAAAAGTAAAAAGAAAGAAAGAAAAAAAAAAAAAAAAAAAAGTAAAAAAAAAAAAAAAGAAAAAGAAAGAAAGAAAAAAAAAAAAGAAAAAAAGTAAAAAGAAAGAAAGGAAAAAAAAAAAAGAAAAAAAGTAAAAAAGAAAGAAAAAAAAAAAAAAAAAGAAAAAAAGTAAAAAAGAAAGAAAAAAAAAAAGAAAAAAAAGTAAAAAAAAAGAAAAAAAAAAAAAAAAGAAAAAGTCAGCAGAAGTTTTTTTTTTTTTTTAATCACCAAAAAGTTTTCTTGAAATTTTGAACACGTAAATAAAAAAAAAAAAAAAAAAAAAAAAAAAAAAAAAAATGAAGGGTCATTTTCCGTAAATGCATAATTAATTTGAAGGCTTCAGTTATCAAATATACATTAAATTTTTTTTTTTTTTTTGAAAAAGCCAGGGAGAATCAATTGTTGTCTACATTTCTTTAAAAAAAAAAAAAAAAAAAAAAACTAAATTTATAAGAATTACACTGTAATTGAAATCATTTTATTTTCTTTTTTCGACTTAATCTTTTTTTTTTTTTTAATATTCCACAAGAATAATATAAAAAAATAATCAAATAAAAAAATTTGATACTTAATTTCAGTTAATAACAAATGGAATTGATCCATGTAAAAAGAGAAATGAAAAAAGGACGGGTTACAAATATCACAGTGTAGACAATGTTTTTTTTTTTGTTTTTTTGAGGGGGTGGGATATAAGGGAGTGGGGTGAGACAAAGTCTAAAGAATAAATATGAAAGGCTTAAAAGTTTGCCTAACAAAAAATAGTATATCAAAAAGCAAGACAGTCACTCAATAATCAGACAAACACACAAAATAGTTGCATTATAAGTGTTAAAAAAAATAAAATGGACAGAAGAAGAAGAAGAAGAAAAAGAAGCCATTTGTAATTTTCTTCAGATTTAAGGAAAAATAGTTTCAAATATTTTTAATAGGAGAAATGACTTATTAGAAAATTATTAAATGGCCCTCCACTTCCATAATCGCTATAATTCGAATAAGTGTCAAAATTGTTTTCAGTACTATTCAGCAGTTTTATGCATAAAAACTAATGTGGGCAAAGAGAATTGGAGTGAAATTAAGCAGAGTAATTTACTAGCAAATTGTTAATCATTTAGCATGTAAGTATATTTGAAAATAGAAACAAGATTATAATAATATTCTTGTTCAAAGTAGCCATCTTTGTTTTTTCGTACAATGAATAATCAAATCATTAAAAAAATAAAGAAAAGAGTTCATACAAAAACATAAACCATTAAGTGGAAAAAAAAACAACAAAAATTAAACAAAAACAAAAACAAACACATAATAGTATAAAATATTTTGAGATGAAGTTAAAGGAAAAAAGGAAAAAAAGAAAAAGCATGGATCCAACAACTGTTCCTAGAATTATCAAGCTAATAAGTACAGATTAAAAATGCAGTAAGGGTAACCTGAAGCCAAACTTTTTTAGACCTTATTTTTCTGATGAAGGTATCATTGAGGAATAAAAAAAAGTTTTAGTTAATGGGCCAAAGCTTAACCAATTTAGTAAAATTTTTCTCATCCCTTGATATGTATATTGGAAAAGTAATGTCCAAAAAAGTTTGGCCTCGGGTTACCCTCACTGTGTTTTTAATCTGAACTACTCATTAACAAGCTAAGAAAATCAAAAAAGAAAAGAAAAAAAAAAGGAAAAAAAAAGGAAAAAAAAACAGACAAAAATTAAACATTTTTGTAATTAAACTCCAAAATTGATTGTTTTTATTTCAATATGAAGCTGTCAAAAATACAACAGCATTTTGCATAGATTTTTTTTTCCAACTTTTACAATAAAAAAAAAAAAGAAAAAAAAAAAAAAGAAAAAAAAAAGAAAAGCTTTCCCCACATTTTTATCAAATATTTTTGGTGCTTAAGTCAACTCTTTAAATTTGGAGTGTTAATTTACGCATAAGCTAATAAGTGTCCACCCCACAAAATATGGTAGCACCACAGTCAAACTATCAAATTCAGAGGGTCAAAATGGACTGATATGACCTTTTCTTGTTTTTGTTTTTTTGTTTTTTTTTAATTACTTAAGAAATCAATTTATATGCTGACATAAACAGCATTTTCATATTCACAGCATTTTGAGGAATGTTGCAGTTATTTTATTTTTTTTTTTTAAATCCAACAGTTTGTTTTTTTTTAAATCATTATTCAGTGCTAGCATACAATTTCCGCATACTCCATACAAGACTCAAAATATTCTTTCACAAAAAAACAAACCAAAAAAAAAAAAAAAAAAAAAAAAAAAATTAATTCAAACGTGTGAATGTATTTAAAAAAATATTTTCTCTTCTACAAGCTTGCAAGATTAATTTTGAAACTGAAAGACACTGTGACCATTTATAAATTCATGTGAGGTTATTGCTTGTAGTGTTCATTAGCCATGAAGCTACATTTCCCATAGAAAACATTCTTTTAAAATAATGGCCACTGTTAAATAAGAGATTCATTATAGATTTACTAATATGAATTTATGGTTCAAACAGACAAATGCCTTTTTGGTTAATTATCATTCCATATAATCACTGTATTTTTGTGCTTCATTAAAACTAATAAGAATTGGTTAATAATATTTACATAAACTTTGTACAATGATAGTTTGAAGTTGCATAGATACACATTTCAGTTTTGGAATATTTATTCTAAAATATCAAATAGAATTATCTTAAGTCTTGGAGAAATTAAGAATTTATCAGATGAGGATTTTAATAGAAAAAAAAAAAAAAAAAAAAATTATTTCTAAAGTTTATTATTCAATTTTTATCTAAAGATACCTAATTCAGAGATAAAACTACATTTTTAGATATAAAGACAAGTTTTTGTGGGGTTTTTTTTTACAATCAAAATGGAAGGAGTTATAGTATTGGACAAAAAAAAAAAAAAAAAAAAAAAAAAAAAAACTGAACCATTTTTTAAAATACTGCCACAAATTTTATTGAAACTTCAATACACATAGGAAGTGATTATTTTCCCTGATTATTGTTGTTTAACTTCCTTTAGTTGTAGGAAAAAGTCATAATTTTCTCAAAAGAAAATTCTCAGAAATACACAAAAAATTTCTTAGAATATTATTTTCCTTAATTCAATAAACTAATCTGTGAATAACCTTTTGATAATGACGTTTTGCTACAACTAAATAAACTTTGACAATAATAATCAAGGGAAATAATCACTAATAATAATAATAATAATAATAAATAGTTCAGTTTTTTCCCTCTCTATTGTTTTTTGTTCAATACTGTAAAAGTCTTGTGTTAAATACAGAGATCTTTGAGAATTATTTTTCTAATAGCAACATTTTGCCATTTTAATATCTATCAATAAATTTGGTTTATATGTTTTCATAGCAGAGTAATGGACATTCATTATAGTATTGAGCATCATGAATGAGCAGACCATAGTAGCAGGCATTGAAAATTTGCCCAATGTTTTTTTGGTTTTTTTTCAAAAACTTGGGCAAAGAGAAAGACAATGATCTCATTAGAAAAAAAACAACTTTTTTTTCCAATGGATAATTAAGAGCAAAGATAAAATAAAAAATATAAAAAATAGATTTTGCTTTATTTTCCCTTAAAATATTATCATTATTATTATTATTATTAAATACATTATTAGATAGATGCAATCTAAAATGTAAAGAGACGACTAAATGGCATTTTTTTTAAAGCTGTAATGACTGAAATATACAAATGTTTCATTTTTTTTTATATCAGTTAATTTTTATCAAATTGACAAGAAAATAGTGTTTTGTTTGTTTTTTGTGTCACTGCATTTATTATCTTAAATTAATTAGAGATGAGAATAAGAAGAAGAAGCTGCTGCTGCTTATTAAATCTACAGAAATGTTTAGAAAGAAAAAAAAATGTCTGCCCTGATTAAGAATCAACATCTAAAATCCTTTTGTCCAATGAAATTTTGTAAATCTATCAATATAAATGCATTTTAATGATGATAGAAAATAAACTGATGAAAAATACAGGGTAGAAAATTAGAGATTTTTTGTTAAAAAAAAAAAAATGTACATAAACTTGCAGATATAATTTATATATAAGGCATTGCATTAAAAGGGTTAAGATATTTAAATTTACTGAAGATGGGTAGGTGAGGCTCATGTTGCTACAGTTTGTTTTTTTTGTTTTTTGTGGGGGGGTACAAGATAATTTACTTGAAAATTCAATAAATAGTAAATGTAACCTGCTGCTGCTGCTGCTGTAACATTACTAATCCTGAAAATTTCCAATGTCATTTGAAAGAGTAAAGGAATTTTAGAATTAATATTAGTTTTAATAATTCAAAGATTTTAAGTTTTCTAATTGTTAAACTATTTTAAAATATGAAAATTCATTCAGGGAAAGAAGGTTTTTTTTTTTATTTTTTAGAAAAAGCAACAGAATTGAAACTACGATTCAATTATATTTTTTTTCTCTGAATTTTTGAGATGAGGTTTGATAATTGGATTATTCAGACTATTTTCTTCATCTTTATTGTTATCTGTAAAATGTTTTGGCTGAGGTGCCCTCCAGTTTTCTTCAGGCTCTTGATTACGACAAGAAGGTTCCCCGAGTTCAAAGAGAAGGTTCCCTGAGTTCAAAGAGAAGGTTCTCCAAGTCCAACAAGAAATACCTGAAGAAGGCTGGAGGGCATATCGGCCGAAACGTTGTACAGATAACAATAAAGATCAGGACAATAACCGAAATAATCCAAATAATACATTTTTTTCTCTTCAATATTTTCAAATGTAAAGTTAATAGAATACACAGGCATGAAATGTTCTTCCCTGTTTCTAAAAGACATTCATTTATTAAAGGTTATTATTTATAAGATTCATTAATAAACACAAGAAGTTGAGAACAACAATTTTCATTTGTCAATCCTCACTGGGAACTCATATACTTCTAAAATATTTTTATATGGAATTATCATTTGCTACAAGAAATTAGTAAATGCGTTTTTGTTTTTTTTTTCTGTGCAAATCTGAAAATAACTCATCCAAAAATGCTCCTCCCACACCAGCACCTCCCCACTGGGGGGGGTATTATCATACTGGAATGTCTCGTGACACAATATTACTTAAAGGGTGAAAAATATTGCTCAATAATGATGTTCTTTTGAATATAGTCCATTACTTAAAAAAGAAAAAAAAAAAAAGAAAAAAAAAAAAGAAAAATAGCAGAAGACTTTATGAACACACACATACATACATGCACATACACACATTGATCATTATTGTCAACACCGAAACACAAAATATTAATGTTTGGATAGAAAAATTGCATTTAAATAGCTTTTTTTTGCTTTTTTTTTTCCCCCCCCCAGAGTGGGTTGAAACTCGAGTAGTACATACCATAATATATATATATATATTAATATTATATATATAATATATAGATGAGAGAGAGAGAGAGAGAAGAGAGAGAGAGAGAGAGAGAGTTTGGTCTGATCACATAAGTGAGAAACTGACAGTCACAAAGCACTGTTGATTCTTTGTCTATGCTATCATAACTTAGATCTCCATATGCTGTTACCAATATTGAGCATCTTTATTTATAGATATAGCAAACTACAATTATATATATTATATATATATATATATATATAATATTATGGTACTAATTTTCCCCTAATATCATAATGGAAAATTAGTACCATGTTTTATTTGTGATTATAAATCAGCTCTGCTGATTTAGCATTGAGCACATTTATATGCAAACACTTTTCATATTCATTCTCCATTCTATTTCATTATATATTCTACATTTTTATAAACCTTTTGATAAAAGGTGGAGGTCTACCTAAAATATTAGGATTAATATAGGACTGGCAAACAGAGCCTCAAAGTCATTTTTGATCAAATGACTTTAGCCCCCCCCCCTACAAGAAATAATTTACCAAAAATCAGGGAATTGTCGATTTTAATGAAATTTTCAGTGTTTATGTGTCAATGAATGATTCTTATAATGCATTATTTATTTTATTTCAAAACTTTCTGATTTTTTTCAGGTCACTTAATTTTGACCCCCTTTATGCTGGGGCGTAAAATTGTTTCGAGTTGGTCCTTACCTGATACTAATTATGTAAATAAAGACATAAAAGACCGAAGTTATGAATAGAAACAAAAAAAATTTTTTTACGGTTGCTCTTCTATGAGAAATAAAGTACCGAAAATCGAAAAATAAAATGTAAAAAAATAATAAATAATTAATTTTTTGGAGATTTCTTTTTTACTCATTTCGATAATTAT
The DNA here is from genome assembly GCA_023376005.1 of Doryteuthis pealeii. NCBI lineage: Eukaryota > Metazoa > Mollusca > Cephalopoda > Myopsida > Loliginidae > Doryteuthis > Doryteuthis pealeii. The sequence continues at coordinate 74,845,708 of CM042159.1, read as the reverse complement.
TTAATTGGCTATTATTTTATAAAAGAAAAAATTATACATCGATGTTTTTTCTGAAGGGGTACATTTTCAATTGAGTTTTTCTTCAAAACTTATTACTTTCGTCAACAAAAATAAGGTTTGCATTAAGTAGATATTAATTTTTAGAATCTAAAAATATAACATTTTAAACTTAACATCAGTATTTTCATATTTTAAATGAATTTTATATATTAATTTTTAATAGCAAAAATACTAAATTAAAGTTTTGAAATAAAATAACTGATGCATTATAAAATTCATTAATTGTTAAATCAATACTGAAAATTTCATTAAAATCGGATAATTACCTGATTTTTGGTAATTTTTTTTGCAAACGCGAATGTTACAGTAAAATTGTAAACAAGCACTTAAAACCACCGAAAAAGAGGCTGAATGGCTGATGTCGTCGAAATTGACCAAAACAAATACTTTTAAATCTATTAAAAATAAACTGCATATGTAATGATATTTTTCTTTTTTTAATGATGGTTAATATGTTACTACTTATCGATTTAGACAAAGTTTGACCTTAAATAATAGATTTAATTATTTCTAATTCTCTTTAAAATTCCTAGCAGCCGACAAAAATGCTAATGGCTAGATTAATAGATAAAATTAAAAACAACACAGTGTTCATCACTTTGAATTTTTGTTATTATTCCTTATCTTATTTTTTTCCATGCTTCTAATACAACTAAAAAAGTTTCCCAACATTCATCACACAACACACACACATAATATATATATATATATATATATATATATAAACTTCATACAATGACTGCTATTTACATAGTAGCATTGCAACAACAAAGCCTTCATCAGATGATGATTCTGGGTTCAGACATGGTTCGGGGCTGAAGCATCATTACCACTAACCCAGAGAGCCCCACCAGTATCTTACGATACCACAGACTTTGTTGGTTTGATGTCACATTGTAGGATTGCCATATCCATGCTGATGCGGTTAGAGCTTTATCCTGAATCTTTTTTATGTATAAATATATACAATGTGTATATATATATATATATATATTTTTCTGACATCAATAGGTCTTCTTTATATATATATATATATATAATATATATTANTATATATATATAGGGTCATCCACAGACACGTGTTTCGACTTATCAAGTCTCTTCAGTGTGGCTAGACATTTTGTAAGCTACCTACAGACGGAATTGAACTCCGGTCAGTTGGGTATCCCCAATATATATATATTTATATATATAATGAGTTAGTTTCTTGCTTGTTTATTGAGACCTGTTATTTTTTAAGTTACTGATCCGTTGAATTAACTTTGTTTATTTGACAACCTTGTATAAGTTTGATTCTTTTAAGTTTATTTGACAACAAATTCCTAAATTGCTGGTTTATCTCAATTGTTAGAGCATCCACCTAGGGACCACAAGGTCCTGGGTTCAATACTGGCCCTTGCTAACTCACCGCATGAGTAGCACAGCTTGGATCTCTGTAGTAAAGTGGGGAGCTGATGATAGGTGTGGTGCTCCACCTCAGACCCTAAAATAATCTCCTTCGTCTACTGCTAGTGAAAAGGGGATAGACTCCCTCCTTGTATGGCTGATACCAACATTAGGCTGCCCTGCTGCCAACTTTTTAGTTATCATCAGTTAAGATCAGATTTGAAAAAAAAGAACTTATTCAGCTTCAATCAGCTGTTCATGTTAAGCCCTAGCACCTATATGATTGCCCCAACCCTATTGCCCTTATGGCAAGCCCCAAGCCCTTTTTATCATTTATGTGCTACAAGGCAGTGGCTGAGGGTCTTTATGTCCTGGGAATGACGTTAAACTCTATCTGATGGTGAGGTTCCAGTTCTAGAGGTTTGGAGAATGTGGAGCACCCTTTCATCACCATTGCTCCCTGGTCCACTCTGACCCGGAGTGGTAGTACCTGTTAGGGTCCCATCTGTGCGTTAAATAGAAAAATGTGTTTATAAAAAAATTGAGTGTCCATTAAGAATGAATTTATTTCAAAACTTGGCTGGCATTAAATGACCCACTGAGGTTGATATGCCGTAAAACAAAACAAACCAAACCATTATTTTTCCATTAACTCTTAAAATCCTGTTGAGAATTTTCAAAATCCAGAGCCCCATTCCTATAAACATTCATCAAAAAAATGGCTAAAAATGTTCTTTTCATTTAAAGTTACCTGTTATTTCCCTTAAATAAAAGACTTCTAAATATGTTTAATATTATATTTAAACAAAGGCTATCGTTTGGGGTAGATTAGGAAAACGAATGTGACTTGTGGTTGGAATGAGGCGGTATAGGATGTTAAGAGTTAAACTACCCCTAACCCTTAACTTCTTTTTTCCTAGTAGATCACATGCCATGAATAGTCGTTGAAAAACCTTTGATAGATCCCATATTTGGAAAAAGAGCATCCTCTCTTCACTCTTCAAACAAATAAAATATTCAGCTTCAATCTGTGGATTAAATAAAGAAAAGTTTTGGTGTTGAAATGACACAAATATTAAATTCTTGAATTGTTTTCAATGTTTTTCTTTTTTTCTGGGGTATTCATTTTCATTTTCTGGGGTGTTTTCATTTTCATAACAAAGAATTTCATTTATGAAGTTGGTTTCTAAAAATTGTTTAAATTTCCAATTGAACAAGGAATTTTTGACTGAAAAGGATTCACATTATGAGATTGTTCCATTTCACTGACACAATATAACTATTATATATATATATAAATATATATATATATATATATATATATATATATATATGAAAGTACGTAAATAAACATTGTGTTTATTTGATATGGCTTTTAGCCGACAATTTTTGGAGGATATGTGCTTAATTGAAGTCATACCTAATTTTTGAAAATTAATTAGTTAATAATTAATGAATTTAGGCGGGCATATATGTTCAAATGTAAGGCTAAACATTGACATTTTCTTGATCTGTTTAGCCTTACATTTGAACATATATGCCCGCCTAAATTCATTAATTATTAACTAATTAATTTTCAAAAATTAGGTATGACTTCAATTAAGCACATATCCTCAAAAAAAAAAAAAAAAAAATATTATATATATAAAATAATAAAATTCGAAGGCAATACAATGCGTAAAAAATAAAGACAAAAAGATGTTTATATGTCTAATCGATTTCAAAGCGAAGCTTTATCGTCAGAGACGGATTTCAGAAATGACGTGCTTATGTTTTTGTTTTTTTTATATTTGTGTGGTTATAATTTCTCTTCTTATTTCCTTTTCCTCTCCTTTTTTCCTCTCTTTCTTCTTCTCCTCCTTTATGAATGGGCGAATAACTGTAATTTCTTATTCTCTCTTTTCTTTTTTTTTCTTTCTTAAAAGTTTGTTGAGAACAAGGCTGACATCCGGTAAGATGTTGCAATGTAGCAATGTGTAGCAATATGTAGCAATGTGTAGCAACGGTGTGAGCGTGTCATAATTTCAAAAACAAAAGTGAACAAATGAATAAAAACCGTTAATAGAAAATTATTTTTTTTTTTTTTAACATACTTAGCTTTTGTTTCGCTTTCACCTTTCATTTCTTATTCTTTCTCCCTCTCTTTCTTTTTTTTGTGTTATTCTCTTTTTTTTTTTTCTTTTTTTTTTTTTTTTTTTTTCCCCTTTATCCCCTTTGTTCTCTAATTTAAATTATTTTTTATAGTAAATAAGTAAATAAAAGATTATCTTAAATTATGTATTAGTATTGATAGAAAAATAAATGATTCTTTTTTATTATTATTATTTTTTTTTTTTTTTTTTAAGAAAATATCTTTTATGAGTACTTTTTTCTCTTTTTCTTTTAAACTTAAATAGATTAAATATTATATTAATTATATATTAAAATATCATATAATAATTACATATTAGGATTGATGTAAAATTCAAAACAATAAAAATAAGACAAACCATTCCCCCTTAAATTTCAGATAGATTAAATATCATAAATCAAATATTTGAATTATAAAAGGCATAATGTACTGCTTCAATTATATATTTTATTTAACTATTATTTTTTTTTTTTTCATTCTTTTGTTGTTATTATTTATTCTTATTATATATTTTATTTAACTATTATTTTTTTTTTCATTCTTTTGTTGTTATTATTTATTCTTATTATTTATTCTTATTATTTATTCTTATTTTTTTTTTTCATTCTTTTGTTGTTATTATTTATTCTTATTATTTATTCTTATTTTTTTTTTTTTCCCCAAAAAAAAAAAAAAAAAATAAGGACAACAATTTTTCAGTTAAGATAGAGGCTATAATACGCAACATTGGTAATCTCAGAATTAGAGAAAGTTTATTAATAGCTAAATTAGGTCCTAATATAAACAATAGATTAGAATTAAACACAGAATACATAATTAACTAAATTTACACGTTCCATATATAGGTTTTAGTTTATTTAGTACACATGTTCTCTCATATATATATAATTTTCCCTACCATAAATTTTAAACCTACCAACTATCAATAGATTAGAATTAAACTCAGAATACACGATTAACTAAATTTACACGTTTCATATATAGCCTTTTTTTTTTTTTTTTTTTTTTTTTAATTAAAATTAAATATATATATATATATATATAGTGATGGGATGATTGAGAATGAAAAGAAGATAATAGAGAAATATTAAAAAAATTAATTACGATTAATTTAACAATATTAACATACTTATTAACTCCTTTACATGACATTATTTCTTTAAACCATGACACTATTTCTTTAAACCATAATACCCTCTTAGGAGTACGGTCAGTCTAGAACTATTAATAAATATTTAAGGAAAAGTGGGGAAAAAAAAAAAAAATAAGAATAAATAATAACAACAAAAGAATGAAAAAAAAAAAATAATAGTTAAATAAAATATATAATTGAAGCAGTACATTATGCCTTTTATAATTCAAATATTTGATTTATGATATTTAATCTATCTGAAATTTAAGGGGGAATGGTTTGTCTTATTTTTATTGTTTTGAATTTTACATCAATCCTAATATGTAATTATTATATGATATTTTAATATATAATTAATATATATTTAATCTATTTAAGTTTAAAAGAAAAAGAGAAAAAAAGTACTCATAAAAGATATTTTCTTAAAAAAAAAAAAAAAAAAATAATAATAATAAAAAAGAATCATTTATTTTTTCTATCAATACTAATACATAATTTAAGATAATCTTTTATTTACTTATTTACTAAAAAAAATAATTTAAATTAGAGAACAAAGGGGATAAAGGGGAAAAAAAAAAAAAAAAAAAAAAGAAAAAAAAAAAAAGAGAAATAACACAAAAAAAAGAAAGAGAGGGAGAAAGAATAAGAAATGAAAGGTGAAAGCGAAACAAAAGCTAAGTATGTTAAAAAAAAAAAAATAATTTTCTATTAACGGCTTTTATTCATTTGTTCACTTTTGTTTTTGAAATTATGACACGCTCACACCGTTGCTACACATTGCAACACATTGCAACATCTTACCGGATGTCAGCCTTGTTCTCAACAAACTTTTAAGAAAGAAAAAAAAGAAAGAGAGAAATAAGAAATTACAGTTATTCGCCCATTCATAAAGGAGGAGAAGAAGAAAGAGAGGAAAAAAGGAGAGGAAAAGGAAATAAGAAGAGAAATTATAACCACACAAATATAAAAAAACAAAAACATAAGCACGTCATTTCTGAAATCCGTCTCTGACGATAAAGCTTCGCTTTGAAATCGATTAGACATATAAACATCTTTTTGTCTTTATTTTTTACGCATTGTATTGCCTTCGAATTTTATTATTTTATAACATACTTAACAATGCTTCAAGCAAATTACCAATTACTTTTATATATATATATATATATATATATATATATGGAGAAAGGTAGACAAACATGAGATGTTGTACAAAATGGATGTTTATTGTGGATAGTGATGTCAACATTATAACGTTTCGGTCTGTTAGACCCTCTTCATTATAACGTTGACATAATTTCTTCGTTATAACGTCAACATCACTACCCACAATAAACATCCATTTTGTACAACATCCCATGTTTGTCTACATTTCTCCACATACTGTTGGATTAATTTCCTCTTATTTCTGCCATATATATAATATATATATATAAAATCCTGTATGTATGTATGTCTGTATGTAAGTGATAGTTTTGGTATGGCTTGACTACATGTCCCATGTAGATGTTACTGTGTATAGGTGTAGCTTTTGATAAACCAATGTAGAATTTATGGTTGAAAACCAAAGATCTGCATATTTTTGTTTGATTGTATAAAACGCACATATACATAAATTGAGAAAGGTTGGTTTTTTTTTAAAAAAAAAGGCCTCGATCCGTATGACGTGTTTTTTTCTTTATCTGTAAAAATTGTTTTTAAGAAATTTGAAGATATTTTCAAAGCTAATTTTCAAATTCAATTTCGTTAGAAATACCAGACAATCTTCATATTCATATGAATATATTTATATCTTATATATATATATATATATATATATATATATATATATATGAAAAAGTGTAAATAAGAAAAAAACAAAGTATTCCAAATGATAAATTAATTAGTAAATGGTAAAGTAGTCAATGTTAAAAGATTTCAGTTTTTATAAAAACCTTCATCGGGACAAATTTTAATTTTGAAAAGAATTCTTCAAATTAAAATTTTGAAAAGAATTCGAACTCAGGTTAGACAATAGTTAACTCATCCAATTGTCCTGATGAAGGTTTTATAAAAACCGAAGCGTTTTAATGTCGACTAACTTCACCATCTACTAATTAATTTTTTCTTTGGAATGTTTCTTTTGTTTTTTGTTTTTGTTGGTTTTTTTTTACTACTTCCATTTCTACATAATGTCAGAATTATTTGTATATTTTTTTCCAGCCAAATAACAAAACATTTCAAAGTCAAATTAACTAAAAATTGGATTAAGAAATTGAAATGAAATTTCTTGAGGTTTTTCTGCTTTGACTTGGCAAATAGTTTTTCATTTATTTAAACTTTTTTGTTTGGGTTTTTTTCTTTTGCATTCCTCTTGTTCTGATGTCTATGAAACCCGCAGGTTGGTTTATTAATTGGGGCGGGGGGGGTTATCATCTTTATTAATAATTGGCAACTTTTTTTTTTCTTTTTTTTTCTGTTTATAGAAAGTAAAACAATTTGATATGTAGATGTATTTGATCCTAGGAAAAGTGGTTTTAGGGGTCGGGGAGGGTGTGCACCCCCCCCAACAGATCTAAATAATTATATAATCTTCTTGCTTACGACTGACAAATAGACTTATTGTTTATTGTTTAGTGAGGACTGACAAATTATATAGTCTTATGGCTTAGTTAGGACTGACAAAATTAGATAGTCTTATTGCTTAGTTAGGACTGACAAATTATATAGTCTTATTGCTTAGTTAGGACTGACAAATTATATAGTCTTATTGCTTAGTTAGGACTGACAAATTATATAGATCTTATTGCTTAGTTAGGACTGACAAATTATATAGTCTTATTGCTTAGTTAGGACTGACAAATTATATAGTCTTATTGCTTAGTTAGGACTGACAAATTATATAGTCTTATTGCTTAGTTAGGACTGACAAATTATATAGATCTTATTGCTTAGTTAGGACTGACAAAATTAGATAGTCTTATTGCTTAGTTAGGACTGGCAAATTATAGTCTTATTGTTTAGTTAGGACTGGCAAATTATAGTCTTATTGCTTAGTTAGGACTGGCAAATTATAGTCTTATTGCTTAGTTAGGACTGGCAAATTATATAGTCTTATTGCTTAGTTAGGACTGGCAAATTATATAGTCTTATTGCTTAGTTAGGACTGACAAATTTGAACAAAAATTAAAAATGTTTAACTCAATAAATCTCTATCCCACACATAAATTAAAAATATTTCTCTAAAAAACTATTGTTAAATCCTTTCACTACACAATGTTAACTTCATAAGATAAAAATTCTAAGTAGTAAATTTTTTTTTCTTCAGAATAACAATTATTGTTCTTAACCATTTTGTAGGAATTTTAAATTGACAACAAAAATGGTAAAATAACCAATTTTAATCCAAATCTTAATCTCTAATCTGATATAGATATTTATTTAAGCTAATAATCATGGGAAAGGCATGAATCCACTTATTTCCTTCCCCCAGCTATAGGTAAATAGTAGGGCAGACTGAACTTTTTAATTTTGATCTAAGAGAAGGAAAACTCTGAATTAGAACCTGCTAAACCTCTGCTTAAAAATTGACTTAATGTTGCAATCCTGGCAGAGGGGTTGGGCAAATACTTAAACAAGTTTTTTTTTTTTTATCATAAATTAATTCTTCTTTTCAACCCCCCCCTAACCTCCTCTTACTATGGATTAAATTGTTATACACTTCTGTTGGGTATATACATCGAGAGAGAGAGAGAGACAGCATTGTGAATAACTTGTCTGTTATTTCTTCCTTTCTACGTCTCGTCACCATTTACGTTTCTTCTTTCTTTTGGCCAGTCGTCATCTTGTCTCTTCTTTTTCTTCTCTGGTTGCCGTCTCTAACTGAGGGCTTCTTTTTGGTAATTTATGAGGAATTGCGTCCCGGTCTCCTGCCTCAAAAATTGCTATCTGGTAACTAATAAATTAAGGACCCAGCTCAGTCTATTCAAAACTATCCATCTTCATATCTATCTATCTATCTCCCTATCTCAATTTGTTCATATTTATCTATATTACTTTAAATACTAAGAATTTTTTTTTTATTCATGTTTGTTTAATGTTTTGTTTTTAGTTTAAATAAACAAGAATTGCGACAAAAAAAGATGCGACCCCCCCCCCAAATACATTTACTTGTCGAAAATATCTATCTATCTCTATTTGTTCGTATCTATCTATATTATTTTTTTGTTTATCTATCTATCTCAGTCTATTCCAAACTATATATCCATCTTCATATCTAAACAAGAATTACGACAAATTACAATAAATAAACAAGAATTATGACGAGCTGGGGTCGTTATTTTGATAGTCACCGGGTAGCAATTTTTGAGGCAGGAGACCGGGACACACTTCCTCATAAATTACCTTCTTTTTAAGTCATGCAATTAATTAACAAGACTTTGATTTTCTTGTACAAGATTTTATTACTGCTCATCCTGATTCACCGCACGGTCTGAGCTAAAACCTTAGAGAGATAGACATCCTCTCTGCCTGACGTCTGGTTGAAAACTGACTTCCTAACTAGTGCGAGATTCCCGTCTTTACCAACGGTCTGGTATTTTTCCAACAGAGGCCTGCCCACCTATGCTCTGATTTGAAGGCTGATGGACCCTTATTCTACAGGTGTTTGTCAATTTATTTTCCCACATAAACTATGCAACAAAATGATGGCTTTGGCATTAAATAACCCACAAAGGTTGATATACCATTAAACAAAGAAACCAAAACAAACGCTTAATAAATCTTATCTATTTAGTTTTTAAATGAGAGAATTCTAGTTGTAAGAAATAAATACAAATCTGAAAACTTTAATAAAATCATTAAATAGAAATTCAATAAAATTCAAATCTTAATAATGTTTACAGTTATTTTTAGTTGAAAATGGGTAATTTATGAAGAAGTGCGTCCCGGTCTCCTGCCTCAAAAATTGCTACCCGGTGACTATTAAAATAACGTCCCCAGCTATGTCGGTGTTACTTGAAAGAAAACAACCAACTTAGAGCATTAAATGTATTTTAGAGGGGGGAGGGCTTCTCTTTTTTGGCGTAATTCTTATTTATTTATCGTAATTTGTCATAATTCTTGTTCATTTATAGAAATTTGTCGTAATTCTTGTTCATTTATAGAAATTTGTCGTAATTCTTGTTTTAAATGTTTATTTATCGTAATTTGTCGTAATTCTTGGTTAGATATGAAGATGGATATATAGTTTTGAATAGACTGAGATAGATAAACAAAATAATATAGATAGATATGAACAAATGGAGATAGATAGATATTTTCTACAAGTAAATGTATTTGTGGGGTGTTGCTTCTTTTTTGTCATAATTCTTGTTTATTTAAACTAAAAACAAGACATTAAAACAAACATGAATAAAAGAAAATCTGAGACGACATAGCTGGGGATGTTATTTTAATAGTCACCGGGTAGCAATTTCTGAAGCAGGAGACCGGGACGCACTTCCTCATAAATTACCGAAAATGTCTTCCTCTTTTTAAATTAAATAAGCTGTGTCTATAATCAAGTATATACACATGTTAAGATACGAAATGTTTTTCAGAAATTAGGTGGAAATTTTGGTGCTTTTATTAACAAAGAATGTGAGAGAGAGAGAGAGAGAGAGAGAGAGGGTTAGTCTGCCAGTCGTGTTGGCGTAGGGGAATTGAATTCAAAGTTTTCCTTTTCCAAGATTGGTTGCTTTTTATCAAGGCTAGAAAGCTCAGTCCTACTATTTACTCATAACTGAACTACAAAGTTGGATTCATGCCTTTCCCAAGGGCATTAGTACAAAGTAAATACAATTTGAACTTGGTTTGTCAAGTTCATTTTTTAAACCCCCTCTCTCCCCCCCCATAATTTCCATGACGGTCAAGAGTTTTATTAAAATGATTAAAATTAAGTGCATCTGAGCCGGTCACTTTTACGTCAAGCAAAATTAGATGAAACTCATTATACAGGTGTTTTTTGTGCTTTTTAAAAAAATTAAATGACATTTAAAAAAAATTTTTTTTTTGTAATTTTTTTTTTTTTACACCGGTGGGGGGGGGGATATCTTTTATTAATTTGTTTTAAAGAATAAATAATCTAAATATAAAAACAAATCTTGGACATTTTGGTTCAATTATTTCAAATATTTTAAGTTTTCAGGTTTTTTTCCTTTTTTTTCTTCTTTCATTTAAAATTGAATTTTATATTTGATTAAAGATTTTTTTTTTTTTTTTTTTTTTTTCATTTTCGAATTTCTAAAAAAAACAAAAAAAAAACAGTTTTTCTCTTGTGCCAATTCTCTGAAAAGCCAAAATGATTAATTTAAAAAAAATTCTTTCATTTAAATTTTGTATGCGACAAAAGAGAGCAACAGTTATAAGAAGTTATGAACCATGATTTTTGTGAATTTAATACAATCACCCACTTTTCTTCAAATTTTACATGTGATCAATGATGGATGTGTTTTGTGTTATATATATATATATATATATATATATATATATACAAGATGTGTCAAAAAAGTATTGAGATTTTTTGTACTTTTTTTACATACCTGGTATTCTGAAAAAAATAAAATAAAATAACGTTCCATTCATTAATTTTTTTCAGAATACAAGGTGTGTCAAAAAAGTATTGAGATTGAAGCTGTATTTACCAAGATAGAAATATAGAATGAATCGAACATTTATTTTTTTTCTCAGAATACAAGGTGTGTCAAAAAGTACAAAAAAATCTTGATACTTTTTTGACACACCTTATATACATATATATATATATAATATTGCTTCTAAGTCTACGCTTTGTAGGTGTCTAGTGAATATACAGGTATCTTTTCAACCTGCTAATAAATATGAAAGATGTTAAAATGTGGAAAGTTTGTTGTTTGTGAGTTAACGATTATGATCTGATAAAAATCCGAATGACAATTTCATTAGCAGAAACATTGGGAGAAACATTAAAAGACGACAGTGTGTGTATGCATGTGCATTTTCTTTTTTATTTGTTTTTGGTTCTTATTGACGAAACCACACTGTAGTGCTAGGAATGATTTTATTGTAATATCCTGACTACTACATTGTGGATGTCATTGTAGAATGTGAAGATATGTAAAACATTGTTTTTATCTTCACTGATTGTCTTTTAAATAAAACTAAATAAATTTTAGAATATCAAATTTTGTCTTCATTTTTATTTTTTCAGTTGCAATGAAATCCCAACAAGAATTTCATTTCAACAATTTCCATTTGCTGCACTGGAATTAATAATCTTATTGTTAATTAATGTTAATGTCATGGAACAAAGAAAGATAACTTGGGTTATCTTTCTTTAAGAGAACTCTTCTTTTTTATGAAACCCCTTTCGCGTGCCCATGAGTTTTCGTGTAAAGAGCGTTCTTAGCAACCGACTTTAAACGTAGAGAAGTGAAGCAAACGGACGTGTGTAATAAACAACCGTAATACATTTATTGGCGTTTGTGTTATTAGCGTTGGTTGTCAACTGTGCCCCTTGTAGCGAGTTTAACACTTTTATTATTTATTAATTAATTAATTTTCAAAATTAGGTATGACTCCAATTAAGCACTTATTCTCCCAAAAATTGTCGGCAAAAAGCCATTCCAAACACACCGTATTTACAACTTATCATATCGTCGTGTAATAAAAAAGTCACTAGAAGAGGAATATTAACCTACTCTAAACAAATCGTAAAATCTAAGAAGTCCGTTTGGTGTAGGGGTTATGGTATCGGCCTGTCAGCTTGGCAGTCCGGTTTCAAATCACGCACAGGGCGGTCTTCCGATCTATAGCTCTGCTGATGAGGCCTAATAGGCCGAAATGTACATATAGAGATTGATTTTTCTCGATTTGTTTAGCCATACATTTAAATAGGTATTCCCGCCTAATTCATTATTAATTAATTAATTTTCAAAATTAGGTATGACTCCAATTAAGCACTTATTCTCCCAAAAATTGTCGGCAAAAAGCCATTCCAAACACACCGTATTTACATATATATATATATATATATATATGTATATATCAAAATGGGTACAAGAGATAACCTACTCGAGTTTCACCATAAGGATCTTCAGGGTTAAATCCACTGAAAACAAAACAATATAAATAGATTTGAACACCGCCCCCTTTTTTTTTAATGAAACCGCTTTTAAATACTATGACACATACAATTGTTAGACAGCTGCATCCTAGTAAATAGATTAACACAAATCGATTCCAACTTATTGTTTAGTTTTTGAATCCCACAAAAAATCAACACCCGGTGTGAGACCTTTTTGAATCGAAAGTCAGCGTCCTTTCGCAACGAACATTTCAATGCAATGACCACACACGTGAAAACGACAGCTATTAATCGGTGTCTCGATTAATTCACTGGATTTAACCCTGAAGATCCTTATGGTGAAACTCGAGTAGGTTATCTCTTGTGCCAATTTTATAATAATTTTGCTCTACTTAGTATTGAGCACTTTGTATTTGTTATATCGCTGACTTACCCCTCTGAATTCTACACTTACTAACCATCGTGACCAAATTCACCAGTAAGTCAACTTTTCCTTTATAAATATATATATATATATATATATAATGTCATATAAGTTTTTGTGTATGCTTCTAAATTATTCAGTTAAGAATTAATGGTAAAATGAATGAATGGATGAAATAAACATGAATGAGATGAGTGGAAGAAATGAAAAATCCTTTAATTTTTTTTATTTTGTTATTTTTTTAAACTTTTGAGAGAGAGAGAGAGAGAGAGAGAGGACCCCTTGGAAAGGATTTTTCATTTATTCCATTTATCTCATTCATTTTTATTTCATTCATTCATTCATTTTGCCATTAATCCATAACTAATATAATATATATATATATAATATATAATATATTTGAGAATAAAAAGGCCTTAAATACCATGGGTATCGTGGTTATGGACCATTTGGTTATGGACGATACCCATGGTATTTAAGGCCTTTTTATTCTCAAATAACTTTGCTCTGTTTACAATAATTGAACATTGAGCTCTCATACGGAACCTGAACTCTACAACAAACTACGGGTAGAGAATTAGGACCCACCTAGAATCACCTTGTACCAAGAAACTTGGTACCACACCAAAGTATATATATATATATATATATATATATATATATATACACACACACACACACATCAGTCCCTCCACACAAGCAGGATGCGACATAAGGTCAATTTCTTGAGCAGAGTTTAACATGTTTGAATTCAGAGTTTTTCTTCTCCTAGACTGGTTACCTATACACGGTTAAAGAGCCCAGTCTGCCCTACTATTTACCCAGAGCTGGAGGGAGAATATATGGATTCATACCTTTCCCAAGGGTATTAGTGCCATGTGAAATGCAAACAGCCTTTTCCAGGATTTGAACACTGGTCAACGAGTCCATTTCCTACGACTCTAACCATTACGCCACACACACCTCCACAATAAATATTCTTATAAGTTGTTGTCACTCTGCATTTAACTCAGAGAAATTCTAAAATTTAATTCTTTCAATCAATTAGCCTCACATTTTGGGCTGAGCACTATTTCAGGTTCAGAGAAATAATACCAGCTAATAGTAGTAATAATAATAATAATAACAAGCAGAACCTGTGGATATACCACAGTATGATATTTAATTATTACATTTGATATGTTTAGTTAAGAGCTACTGCTCAATAGTTCAATATGTAAAAAAGTATAATAATCTTGATTTAACTCTCTCTCCCACTCTTTTTTTCTTTCTTTCCTTCTTCTCATCTTTTCATTATGTTCGATTGAAATATATGAATGTTATAGCTTCTGCGCACTCAACCCCTCTCTCTATCTTTCCTCTACTCTCTTTCTTTCTTCTTATATCTTTTCTGTGTAGCATGTCCTTTTTCTTTCCTTTCTTTATAATAAAAACAGAATGGTCCATTATTTAGCTGAGGTGACAACATTCATAAGAAATAAGAATTCAGTGGAAATCAACACCAGATAATCAGGATTTACATTTTTGCATTTCATCTTGGATGATTTGGTCAGTCTCATTTTTAACCAGAGGGTGTTGCAAGATGATAACGATTGTACAATTAAGGAACACAAGTATTAACATATAGATAATTGGCATGTCAACCCTTGTTGGATTATTTTATGCCAAAGATCTTTTGTTTTATTCATTCTTGAAGGGTATTCAATTTTAAAAAAAACCCCACATTTTTAGAACACATTTTGTTCTATTTAACCCATAGATGGGACCCTAACAGGTACTACCACTCCAGGTCAGGGTGGACTTGGGAGTAATGGTGTTGCATAGCGCTCGACTCGGGCCACAAAATCGTACGTTATATACTGTTGCTGGGTCGTATGTGTTAGTAGTGGAGTATAAAGATTCATACATAGACATATGTAGTAGAAGATTGACTTTTTATTTAATTCCCTCGTGGTGCGTTTGGGTGATGGGCGTTGACAATAGGCACTACTACTGCTCGTGTGGTGGAAGGTGGTGGGCGCGCCTCACTGCTCGCTGGCAGTGATCGACCATGTCAACGGTCACTCCGTCCGCTCTGTTTGCTGTCTCTCTGGGGTCTGACTCTCTAACTGCTACTGCTGACCCCTTAAGTAAAGGCAACCCGCCCACACATCCTTTTGTTCCTTTGACCGGAAGTTCTTTCTTCCCCTTCCAGTCTCTTTGTTCAAATTCCCTTTTGTACAGAGGAAGTCTTTTGTTACCCCAGACTTTCTGTCTAAGCTATCTATTATTTTCTTTTGTTCAATTTCTTCTTTGTCCAGGTTTCGAATTTGCCATGCAAAATAAATGCGACGATCCTAAAACATAACAATGGCAATGAAGGGGTACTCCATACTTCCCTCCAAATTTGGAAAATTTTCCATTTTTCAAGATCAACAAGACATTTGACTTTCTTTTCTTTCTTTTTATTTTTATTTTATAAATTGATTTTTTTTCCCCTTTTATTACAATTTACACAAAGATATTTTATCAAAATCTTTCATGTATACATTTTAGTTTTTGATAAAGATTACAAAAAAAACAAACAAAAACAATAATCACTTTTGATGAAGAACAAAATGCAATGAAGGAAATTGTTTTTCTGTGCAAAATTGTTTTTTTGCCACAAAATAAATTTCGCCTTTTTCACATTTTTTAAAAAGATCATCAGAATTTCCAACAACGTTTTACACACACCAAAGATTTTTGAGAATATTTACAAATTCTTGATCTAATTCAATTCCAATGCTCAAACCTTCGTAAAATTCTTCCCATTCAAAATATTCTAAGATTTCATTTTCTTTGTTGGATTTTTTACAAACTCCCAACATCAATTCGAATGCATCAAACAAAATTCCACCTGAAACAAAAAAAAAAGAAACAAAAATTACCACAATTTACAAGTTGGATTTTTTAAATTAAAAATATTGAGACATTAATCTCTGAAATTTACGGCTGGTTTAGCTCAATTTTTTCTGGTTCAATACCGGCTCTTGTCAACTCAGCGTATGAGTAGCACAAGGGGTCAGTGCAGTAAAGTGGGGAACCAAAAATAATCTCTTTAGTCTAGTGCTAGTGAAAAGGAGATAGACTCCCTTGCTGTCTGGCTGATACTGACTTTAGGCCACCCCAATGACTTTACTTACTTTGCTTAATTTTACAAGTTACTTTATGTTGGCAAATAATTCAATTATTTTGGAGGTGTTAGCAGCGTAATGATGTCCCACCCTCGGTCGAGTGGAGTGGAGTGACCTTCTGCATATTCTTTAGTGCATTATCTTACTTGCATTTTACATTTTCTGGTTCTGGACTATTTCTCTGTCCATCGTCTTGTGTCGTCTGCTAGCTTAATTTTAGGATTTCTATTGTTGTTGTGTCAATGACAAAAGCACCTACCCCCACCCCCACCCCCGAAAGGGGAACAATTGTTGTATACTCTTCTTTTTACTTTCTTACTTCTATTTTTCTTCGGTTCATCTTTGATATTTTACGTTCTTCTTCTAGCATCTAAAACGCCTACCAAATGAAGCCTCAATCTACAGTGCAGAAACTACAGCCATTGATCTAGCTATGAATATCATAGCAAATCACAAAGCTTCCAAATTTATTATATGCACGGACTCTAAATCAGTCCTATTAGCACTACATAACAAAAACACATCATCTCCTCTGATCACGAAGCTCCTAAACAAACTAAACACCCTCTCTGAAAATAATAACATTATATTCTTCTGGATACCAAGTCACATTGGTATCCAAGGAAATGAAAAGGCAGACAAAGCCGCAAGAAAGGCACTTCAGACACATATGAGCAAATCTAAAATCCCATATACAGATCTGAAACCAACCATAAACAAATTTATATTAGACAAATGGCAGAAATCATGGGACAATCTGACTCAAAACAAGCTCCATGAAATACAGGAAGTTATTGGAGAGTGGCCGATAGCCCACAGAAGTATTAGAAGAGAAGAAGTAATACTCGCCAGATTGCGTATTGGGCACACCCACATTACCCATTCGTACCTGTTAAAAGGGGAGGATGCCCCAGTGTGCCCAACATGCAAAGTACAACTTACAACCAAGCATATCCTTCTAAATTGTAACAGACTTAAACATATCCACGCAAATTACTATCAAGCTAGAAACCTGAAAGACATCTTTAAGAATACAAACCCTGAAAACATTTTAAATTTTATTAAAAAAAGCAACCTTTTCAACAAAATATAACAGAACATAACCAATTATCTCCATAGAACCACTACCTTAAAGTCTGAAATCCAAAATAACCTTTTTGGCATTAAATGACCCACAGGGGTTGATATGCCGTTAAACAAAACTCAAACTCAAATTCTAGCATCTGGACTTCGTCTTGGAGATTTTGTGTCTGGTCTTCCATTGGGGATTTCTCTTTATCAGAAGCCCTGTGTCATTGGTAGTTTTTAGATAATAACACAAGACTTCGATTTACTTAGATCATATTTTATTTTGAAATCCCCACCAGACTACCTATACAGATTGAGTCGGCAGCGTGCATAACACGACTGACCACCATCGTGGTTTGGCCGATACTAACTAAAATCTCTTTCTAATCTAAACCGGAAGAGGGTCTTCTCCCCCAATTCTCACGGTATCCACTGAAAGGAGGACCAGGACTGAGGTCAAGCCTTGTCATTCAATCCTTCAAGGCCGCTGGCTGAACTTATAACAGCCATTTTGGTTTCTACACTACTGTACATAAGTATTAGGAATCTAATAATTATGTAACACAATTAATAAACAAAGAGAGAACAAACAAAGACAAGATAAAGTCAGGTGAACATCCAGAATGACAAGAGGGATGGTGTAGACTCGCATTCATTCTTCTCCAGTCATTCTTCCAATCTTCTACTTTGTACTGTCGCCCGAGAGGAGGTGGGGCGGGTGCACCCCCCTCTCTGTTCACTGTCAAGACCTCTGCTAAAAGTTGAACTGATCTGCTTACTTCTCCCGCTCCTAAGTTCCAACTGACCTGGTCAATGGCTCGATTCTAACTGACTTGTCCGGTCCCCAACAACAAACTCACTAACTTTTCCAAAAAATCCCACTACCCCTGCCAATTCTCATCCAAGTCTCATTCTCTGAGATTTCACACAGGATTTCAAATCCTTTGTTCAAGAAGAGACCACCAAAATTGGTTAGAGTTTATTGCTGATCCCTATCTATTCAAAGACAAACCAAATTGTCGCTTATCTATATTTATGACCGAGCATTCACATACATCAAGCTCCTGTGATTCACAAGACCATATAGACACACCCACATATATATATATATATATATATTTGGGAATAAAAAGGCCTTAAATACCATGGGTATCGTGATTATGGACCATTTCCACTCGAGAGCATGCTCAAGAGCTTCTTCAGATCACTGATATATTTTATATAAATAAAATATATCAGTGATCTGAAGAAGCTCTTGAGCATGCTCTCGAGTGGAAATGGTCCATAATCACGATACCCATGGTATTTAAGGCCTTTTTATTCTCAAATAACTTTGCTCTGTTTACAATAATTAAACATTGAGCTCTCATACGGAACCTGAACTCTACAACAAACTACGGGTAGAGAATTAGGACCCACCTAGAATCACCTTGTACCAAGAAACTTGGTACCACACCAAAGAATATATATATATATATATACCCACAGATATACATGCACACACATACAATCCACTATCTCCAATCTACACACGCACACATATATATACTTATATGTGGCTGGTCTCACTACTTTTTCGTATAACTAATTAAAGTAAATAAAGTCGACGGGGTGGCCTAAAGTCGGTATCAGCCAGTCAGTGAGGGAATCTATCCCCTTTTCAATAGCGCTAGACCAAGGAGATTGTTTTAGCATCTGAGGTGGAGCGCCACACCTACCATCAGCTCCTTTACCGCACAGATCCCTGTGCTACTCATACGCTGAGTTGGTGAGGGCCGGTATTGAACTAGGAACCTTGTGGTTTCTAGCCAAACGCTCTACCGACTGAGCTAACCTGGCCCAAATAACTATAACTAACTAATACACCTTATTATATACACACACACACACACTTGCGTGCATCTAATTGCATTTTTGTGCCGCATCATAGTGGCACAATGGTTATTGTTGTAGGAAATGGACTGAGTGAAGCGAGTTCAAATTCTGGATGAGGTTGTTTACATTTCACTTTGTGCTAATGCCCTTGTGAAGGACATGAATCCATCTCCATCCAGCTATGGGTAAATATTAGGGCAGATTGGGCTCTCTGGGATTGGGATAGCAACTCATTTAGGAGAAGGAAAATTCTGACTTCAAACAACTGTACCCTGCATAAAACTTGACCTTGTGCCACGTCCTGCTCATCAACTTCAATTACTGTGACAGTTAAGTATAAAAAAGAGTTAACCGAACAATTGTGTGCTGCGATCCGATTATATAAATGGAATTCAAGGGATTTGTGGATCTTGTTTTGACTGGATCTATTCACTATTGAAGCACACAAAAAATGAATGTCTAAAAACAGAACACTCCATATATAAACGCAGAAACTGGATTGTATGGATTAAAAGGGTGGGCTGAAATGGCATCATATGATGGTGTCATATCAGCTGTTTATCACTTTTTTAACCAATGGGATCCAAGCACTGCAACACCAATAGAGGTGAAATTCCATTTTTTTTATTCAATAAATTTCTAATTTGAAAATGAATTGTGAGCATGTAAATTCTCACACACATGTGGTGGAGTGCCTCACCTACTGTCAGTTCCCCACTTTACAACACAGATCAATCTGTGCTACTCATGTGCTGAATTGAAGACGGTCAGAAATGAACATGGAACCTCGTAAGTTTTAAGGTGGATGCTTTACCAACTGAGCTAAACCAGCCCTAAAAAATAAAAGTGTAATCAAATGAGAGTTTCTTACCTGACATAACTTTTGTTTTACTTCCCGCATGATAAAACTTTCTCATTTCTCCAACAGAAATGCTTCCACGATTTGCTCCTCCCATTTTCTGGAAAGTCTATAAATATAAGGAGAGAAAATAAAGTCTATAAAGAGAGAAAATAAAGTCTATAAAGAGAGAAATAAAGTCTATAAATATAAGGAGAGAAAATAAAGTCTATAAATATAAAGAGAGAAAAAAAAATGAAATTATTTACAGAATTTGGGGGAAAAATATAGAAAAACACAAAATGTCCCAAAGGATGAATATTTGTTCTTGATAGTAATGTTGACGCTATAAAGTTTCGGTTTTTGCAACCTTCTTCAGGACACATGGTGAAATCTTGAGTTGGAGATGTTAAGGGTTATGAGTCGTGTTGGTCATATCTTGGTAAAGGAAGGGGGGGTAGTAGTCAGTGCCATCCAGTGTAGTTATCTTGGGGGTAAAGGATTGAGGGAGGGGGAAAGAGGAGTGGGGGAAGAGGATTGAGGGAGAGAGGAGGAGGAGTGAGGGAGGGAAGAGGATTGAGGGGGGATTGAGAGAGGGGAAGAGGATTGAGGGGAGAGGATTGAGAGAGGAGGAGTTGAGTCGATAGGTTGTTAAGAATGAGATGTGGGTAATGATTTTAAAAATGTAAATCAGGAGAATTCATGTGAAACTAGCATTGTCTTCTATTGGAAATGGAATTATATATGTATACATATTTACCAACCCCTCTGCACAAATAGGATGTAACACCTAGTCAATTTCTTAAGCAGAGTTTAACAGGTTTGAATTCAGTTTTCCTTTTCCTAGACTGGTTACCTAACCAAGGTTAAAGAGTCAAGTCTGCCTAACTATTTACCCATAACTGAAGGAAGAATAGTTATATTCATACCTTTCCCAAGGGTAATAGCAATATGTGAAATGCAAACAGCCTCATCCAGGATTTGAACTTGGTTAGCCATGTTCATTTCCAATGGATTGGCCCAATCTCCCTCGTCTTTTTTTTTTTGACTCACTCATTATAACTTTTGTATTTTTCAATTTCCTCTCTTCTCTGTATTACTTTTTAAAACATTTTTTATTCTGAAATCTCCACCAGACTACCTGCGCAGATTGAGTTGGCATAACACAACTTACCATTGTCGTGGCTTTGGCCGATCTGACTAAAAACCTATTTCTAATCTAAACCAGAAGAGGGTCTTCTCCACCGATTCTCACGGTATCCACTGGAAGTTTCAGGATGAGGTCAAGCCTTGTCATTTAATCTTTCAAGGCCGCCGGCTGAACTTATAACAGCCATTTTGGTTTCTACACTACTGTACTGTTACGTTTAATCAAATGATCAACAATTTAGAACTTTTTAGAATATTCTTAGAGACTCTCTGACGCCAAAGCTGAAGTTGAGAATCCCAGAATTTGACCTCAAGTGAAAAACTGCTTAGTCATGGCACGTAGCCGACCTTGCGGAGAAGAGGCAGGCAAACGAACAACCGATACTACACTTGCCGCTTTACTCACGTACACTAAACCTACCGAGAGAAAGGTGACGTCACGATTTGGGGGAAGAAAGCGATCCCTAGGATCAGTAGCAGTCAGTACTCGGATCCGATCAGTGAACATCTCGTGGGGGGAGGGAAGAAAATTATTCCCAAGAAGAAAGTTACCATGATTAAGAATGCCATATAAAGAAATAATACCCGGAGTAGTCATTCAGACAGAAGATGAATCAACCGTAAAAAAGATAAGTGCAAACTTCTTTCGTTGTGAATATTTGTAAATTGATTTGAAGAAATAATTCCGCCAAATGACATTATAAATCCTAGCCTGTCGGCGTCCGTATCGTGACCTCCCAGCTTACAAATTTGAATTAAATGTTATGTTATAGATATATATATTGCATTTGTTGTTGTTCATTGCCAAGTCTCTTACATGTATCCTCTCATTTTTCTTTTGGTAATCTCTGATGGAAAACGTTGTATAACGTCGAAACGATAGGTGAATGTAACATGGGGCTCGTCCCGGATGTGAACGTAACAGTACATAAATATTAGGAATCTAATAATTATTTAACATGAACATCCAGTTTTTGTGGAGACACTGACAAGTGCGGAGGAAATTTATTGGGATTAGTTTTCTGTAAATTTTTTTCTCCCCCCAAAAAATGATCTCACCTTACGAACAAAATCTTTTCGGTATTCATTCATTTCCCCAATTACTGCAAAACATGTAGAAATAATATCCAAAGAATTTTCATTTTTTCTCTTTAGGTTGAAATAAATCATCTAATGTCTGCAAATGAAAATAAAAAATGGAAGATTAAAACAGAAACACATCAAATAGAGATAAAACAATGGGAGGGTCAAAGGCTGAAAAGTTCTTAGGCTGACCAAGATACTCTCATGGAATGTGACAAAATGAGGTTTATATGAGGGTCAGCTGAAAAGTTCATAGGCTGACCAAGATACTCTCATGAAATGTGACAAAATGAGGTTTAGATGAGGGTCAGCTGAAAGGTTCTTAGGCTGACCAATACTCTCATGGAATGTGACCAAATGAGGTTTATATGAGTCAGCTGAAAAGTTCATAGCTGACCAAGATACTCTCATTGAATGTGACAAATGAGTTATATGAGGGTCAGCTGAAAAATTCATAGGCTGACCAAGATACTCTCATGGAATGTGACCAAATGAGGTTTATATGAGGGTCAGCTGAAAAGTTCATAGGCTGACCAAGATACTCTCATGGAATGTGACAAAATGAGGTTTATATGAGGGTCAGCTGAAAAGTTCTTAGGCTGACCAAGATACTCATGGAATGTGACCAAATGAGGTTTATATGAGGGTCAGCTGAAAAGTTCATAGGCTGACCAAGATACTCTCATGGAATGTGACCAAATGAGGTTTATATGAGGGTCAGCTGAAAAGTTCATAGACTGACCAGATACTCTCATGGAATGTGACCAAATGAGGTTATATGAGGGTCAACTGAAAAGTTCATAGGCTGACAAAGATACTCTCATGGAATTGACCAAATGAGGTTTATATGAGGGTCGCTGAAAGTTCTTAGGCTGACCAAGATACTCTCATGGAATGTGACCAAATGAGGTTTATATGAGGGGTCAGCTGAAAAGTTCATAGACTGACCAAGATACTCTCATGGAATGTGACCAAATGAGGTTTATATGAGGGTCAGCTGAAAAGTTCATAACTGACCAAGATACTCTCATGGAATGTGACCAAATGAGGTTTATATGAGGGTCAGCTGAAAGTTCATAGGCTGACAAAGATACTCTCATGGAATGTGACCAAATGAGGTTTATATGAGGGTCAGCTGAAAAGTTCATTGGCTGACCAAGATACTCTCATGGAATGTGACCAAATGGTTTATATGAGGGTCAGCTGAAAAGTTCATAGGCTGACCAAGATACTCTCATGGAATGTGACCAAATGAGGTTTATATGAGGGTCAGCTGAAAAGTTCATAGGCTGACCAAGATACTCTCATGGAATGTGACCAAATGAGGTTTATATGAGGTCAGCTGAAAAGTTCATAAGACTGACCAAGACACTCCATGGAATGTGACCAAATGAGGTTTATATGAGGGTCAGCTGAAAAGTTCATAGACTGACCAAGATACTCTCATGGAATGTGACCAAATGAGGTTTATATGAGGGTCAGCTGAAAAGTTCATAGACTGACCAAGATACTCTCATGGAATGTGACCAAATGAGGTTTATATAAGGTCAGCTGAAAAGTTCATAGGCTGACCAAGATACTCTCATGGAAATGACCAAATGAGGTTTATATGGGTCAGCTGAAAAGTCATAGACTGACCAAGATACTCTCATGAATGTGACCAAATGAGTTATATGAGGGTCAGCTGAAAAGTTCATAAGACTGACCAAGACACTCCCATGGAATGTGACCAAATGAGGTTTATATGAAGGTCAGCTGAAAAAGTTCATAGACTGACCAAGATACTCTCATGGAATGTGACCAAATGAGGTTATTATGAGGGTCAGCTGAAAAGTTCATAGGACTGACCAAGATACTCTCATGGAATGTGACCAAATGAGGTTATATGAGTCCGAAAAGTTCATAGGCTGAATGAATGTGACCAAATGAGGTTTATATGAAGGTCAGCTGAAAAGTTCATAGGCTGACCAAGATACTCTCATGAAATGTGACCAAATGAAGTTTATATGAGGGTCAGCTGAAAAGTTCATAGGCTGACCAAGAATACTCTCATGAAATGTGACCAAATGAAGTTTATATGAGGGTCAGCTGAAAAGTTCATAGGCTGACCAGATACTGATGTCTCACTGTCAACAAGCATGAAAAGGAGTGAAACAGAGAGGAAAGTAGTCTCCACAGCCAAGAGAGGCAGAAGGAAAAGAGACAACAGCAGAACCAGCAACATCATTGTTTGTGTGCAGTCAGTACACCAGAGACTGCCATTCAAGAATTGGCCTGCTTGACCACTTGTGTAGGTGGCAGATAAAAAAGTTGACATTAACATCATTTCTCTAGAGATGGAGGATGCCATCAATATAATTGAGTAGAAGACTCAGATTGCGAATAATAATAGGACTTTATTTGAATAGAATGAGTTCTGAGGTGAATAGATAGTGAACTTTGAAAGATCCCACACACAGGCATTAAAAATACCAAGAAAATTTGGTATAGTTATAGGGAGGAATTTGGTAGGCAAAGAGTAACAAACTTGACCTCTGTGTTCAAATCCTGCTCATAGCACAGGCATTGAATAAATACATACATGAAAACATTTTCTATTTTCTCCATCATTTATTTTCAATATTCTATTTTGCATATTTCAAAATTTACAAAAAATGATAAAATAAAATCGCAGAGTCGATGATTATTTTAGAGAGGAAAGTAAACAAAGAATAATTTATTAAAATTCATTACTTTTTGGGTAAATCAATATGAAAATTCTTGAAGACCGTCTTCAAGATCCGACTTGGAAAGACATCCATCTCTCACGGATAACGATGACATATGTTCCTATAGTGTTGACCCAGTCCGTCAAAGTCGGATACCACGTCTTTTTAACTTCTGACGAACAGTTTCTAATAAAACAAAGAAGAAATATTTATTCAGTCTGTGATGACACCCCCTTCACCACCACAATCAGCCATATTGCAGAAAAAAAGAATAATAGAGAATGTGTGTGGGTTTTGGGTTTGTAGGGAATGTTGTTGTGAATTAATGTTTACCAAGTTCATAATGAATGTAGCAAGGAGTTTTTTTCTGATGCAAAGGAGTTTTTTCTGAGTGCAAAGGAGTTTTTTTCTGAGTGCAAAGGAGTTTTTCTGAGTGCAAAGGAGTTTTTGTTCTAGTGCCAGGAGTTTTCTGATGCCAAGGAGTTTTTTCTGAGTGCAAAGGAGTTTTTTTTCTGGTGCCAAGGAGTTTTTCTGAGTGCAAAGGAGTCTTGCAAAGGAGTTTTTTTTGAGTGCCAAAGGAGTTTCTGAGTGCAAAGGAGTTTTTTTGCAAAGGAGTTTCTTTCTGAGTGCCAAGGAGTTTTTTCTGAGTGCAAGGAGTTTTCTGAGTGCAAAGGGAGTTTCTTTCTGAGTCCCGAAGGAGTTTTTTCTGATGCAAAGGAGTTTCTGAGTGCAAAGGAGTTTTTCTGAGGCCAAAGTTTTTTTTCTGAGTGCCAAGATCAAAATGTTAAAGGTAAAATGATCATCAATAAAACAATCTACATGTAAAAAGTAAACAAAGTTTGAGTTGAAACAGAAATCGTCTTTATATATATATATATATATATAATTCATTATTATTATTATTATTATCATTATTAATGAGTAACAGGTTACAAAAATATGTTGTCTGATTTATCAATTTGTGAATGTAAATGCTTTGATATTATTAAAAGTTTACTTGTTTATCAGTCCCAAAGTTCTTAAGGATAAATCTTAGTTACTGCTGTAAAGTTCTTGGATTGATAACTTTTAGATTTCTTTCAACAATGATCTGACTGTTACTGTCTTGTCTAGGGATCTTTTACTAACCTTTTCTCTCTCTTCCTCTTCTTTTCACCCTACTAAATTATTGGATCCTTTCTATCAATTCCTCTAATTCTGTTAATTCTATCCCTAAAGTGATATGTCTATTATCTGGGAGTTTTTTTTTTAATCAAATTTGGTGTTAGTTAGTCTGACTAATGTCTATTTCTGGAATTTATGATATATGCTTTTTTTAAATCTGTTTGGTTAAAACGATTTTATTTAGGAATCATTACAAAAACCAATATTAGAAAATGTTTTAAAAGATTAGGCATATGTTATATGAAAAATAGGTTATCCCCCCCCCAAAGTTAAGGATGATTCCACTCATAAAAAATTGGTATTCTTAAATGAGAATTTTAAAATGAGAATTTAAAAAAAAGTTAGTTACTGTGAATTTCTGCTAACAAGTTGTTTTCTGTCTGTCGTTTTTATCTTGAGGAATGTGCAATTGGTGTAGACTTGTTGTTGATCAGAAGTCTCACACCAGATAATCTGAAATCAAAATTAAATTGAAATGAACAAAACAAAAAAAAAAAAAATTCTTATTCTTTGTTTTCCTGTTTTTTTTCAATTAATTTTTTCTTTTCTAACTGAAACCAAAACACTAACTTAGTTGTAGGTGTAAATTTTCAACACATTTAAAACATAATTAAAAAGTTTAAGATTTGGATGTTTGTTTTTTTGTTTTTTTTTAGAAGCATTGTGAATAAAGTATATCATATTTTTGCTTGAAGGCAATTACAATGCATGTTATCACAAGTGTAATCCCGGCAAAGGACGCTCGGTGTGTAGAATATCGTATAGACTGTTTTGAATTATAAGTCTCATCAGCGATGCAACTAACGACTTCCTCCGCAGAAATCGAAACTGACCTCAGCAGGCATAGTCAAAGACCATATCGCTTCGGCGACAGTACACAGCTAACAATCCCTGCAAATTAACCTTGTCAAATGATACTTACACTCCCTACCATAATAAGGTAAGTGACATTGAGTGAATAATAACTGATGAGACTTAATAAGTCAAAACAGTCTGTACGATGTTCTACACACCAAGCGATCCTGTGCCAGATTACACTTGTCAAGTTCATTTTCTATAAAAAAAAGGTTCAAATTTTATGCGATACATGCATTGTAAGGGCTTCAAGTAAAAATATAGTATATAAAAAGTTTAAAGTTTCTTGGTTTGGGACAACCGATTATAAACTGTTAGTTATAAATTCCCTGAATGTTAATGACCCCAACAAAAAAACTCCAATGGCTGAAATTTTATAATATAACAATCAAGATGAGATAACAGTCTGAGGAGATGCATTTATCCAACCCCTCTGCAGGGATGTGACACAAGGTCAATATCATAAGCAAAATTTAACAGCTATCAATTCAGAGTTTCCTTCTCCTAGTTGGGTTGGTCTAACCAAAATTAAAGAGCCCAGTTCACTTTACTATTTACCCATAATCGATAATCGTGTCGGTTGATAATTATTTCTTGTCAAAGATTTTTGAAAAAAAAAAAAAAAAAAAATAAAATGTGAATAATCAAAATGATTCATTTCAAAATTTCAGAAATTGAAAACTTACAAAATATCAGATTTTTCCTTTCAGCAACGTCTGTCACACGGAAAATGACGTTTGATTTTGTTTTTAACGTTTCAGTTAAACAGGTTTGATTTTCTATACTCAACACCAAATTCGATCCCTGACAAAACAGTAAACAAATATTAATCAGTTATATTTTAACATTTTTTCTTTTATATTATTAAAAGATTTTTTTTTTTTTTAAAATAAATCAATTTGAACCTTTATGAATGTTCATAATTGAATGTTTATAATTATTTACAAAGCATGTGACACTCAGTGAGGATCAATCTCACATTTGATTATGATCTTCAAGTTGGCTAACATTACATAGAAATAACCCAATTTAATCTTTAAACGATTTGACAGAACGTCCAGTTCGTACGATGATTAAACTGATCCTTAAAATTCATTCTTTAAAATCAGGATTTACTTTGTTAAAGTTCAGTTAATATTTTCAATTCCAATAAGAAGAGTCTGTGTTATAATTCCATAGTAGGTTCATGAATTATGAACAGACCCTGTAGCTAGAATTAAATTGAGGTCTGTCAAATTTAGAATCAAGGCTCCATGGAAAAATACCGGGACTGTTGGTAACCCTTGGCTCCAAGGCACGGATTTCATGCACTATAACAGACACATGACAATTTAGTTAGAATTTAAATTCGAACCCGGTTTCAAGTGAGCTTAACATGCTCCGGGTTTGGTTCCTGCAGTGATCTCAAATATGCGGGCTAGATAAATAAAAGCTTGATCAATTAACACTTAATCAAATTAACAATACTTTATGTTGCTTGATCAAGCTTTTTATTTATCTACCATATTTGAGTCACTTGCGGAGACCAACCCGGAGGCATGCTAAGCTCCCTTGAAACCGGGTGAATTAAATTCTAACTAAAATTGTCATGGTGTTTATTAGTGCATGAATCCGTGCCTCTTGGAGGCCAAGGGTTACCAACAGTCCCGGTATTTTTTCCATGGAGGCCCTTGATTCTAAATTTGACAGACCTCAATTAATTCTAGCTACAGGGTCTGTTCATATTCATGACCCTACTATGAATTATAACAACAGACTCTTCTTTTGGAATTGAAAAATATTAACTGAACTTTAACAAGTGAATCTGATTTATAAAGAATTGATTTTAAGGATCGTTAATTCGTTACGAACTGGACGTTCATGTCAAATCGTTTAAAGATTAAATTGGGTTTTTTCTATGTAATGGTTAGCAAACTTGAAGATCATAATCAGTGAGATTGATCCTCACTGAGTGTTCACTGCTTTGTAAATAATTATAAACATTCATTATGAACATTGATAAAGGTTCAAATTGATTTATTTAAAAAAAAAAAAAAAAATCTTTTAATAATAATAAAAGAAAAATGTTAAAACTATAACTGATTAATATTTGTTTTACTGTTTTGTCAGGGATCGAATTTTGGTGTTGAGTATAGAAAATCAAACCTGTTACCTGAAACGTTTAAAAACAATCAAACGTCATTTTCCGTGTGACAGACGTTGCTGAAAAGGAAAAAATCTGATATTTTGTAAGTTTTCAATTTCTGAAATTTTGAAAGGAAATCATTTTGATTATTCAATATTTTTTTTTTTTTTTTTTTTCAAATCTTGACAAGGAAAAATTAATCAACCGACACGATTATCGATTATGGGTAAATAGTAAAGTGAACTGGGCTCTTTAATTTGTTAGACAACCCAACTAGGAGAAGGAAAACTCTGAATTGATAGCTGTTAAATTTGCTTATGATATTGACCTTGTGTCACATCCTGCAGAGGGGTTGGATAAATGCATCTCCTCAGACTGTTATCCTCATCTTGATTGTTATATTTATAAAATTTCAGCCATTGGAGTTTTTTTGTTGGGGTCATTAACATTCAGGGAATTTATAATAACTGTTTATAATCGGTTGTCCCAAAACAAGAAAAAAACTTTAAAACTTTTTATATACTATATTTTTACTTGAAGCCACTTACAATGCATGTATCGCATAAAATTTGAACCTTTTTTTATAGAAAATGAACTTGACAAGTGTAACCCGGCAAAGGATCGCTCGGTGTGTAGAACATCGTACAGACTGTTTTGACTTTATTAAGTCTCATCAGTTATTATTCACTCAAGTCACCTTACCTATTATGGTAGAGGAGTGTAAGTATCATTTGACAAGGTTAATTTTCAGGGATTGTTAGCTGTGTACTGTCGCCGAAGCGATATGGTCTTTGACTATGCCTGCTGAGGTCCCAGTTTCGATTTCTGTCGGAGGGAAGTCGTTAGTATGCATCGCTGATGAGACTTAATAAATTCAAAACAGTTATAACGATATTCTACACACCGAGCGATCCTTTGCCGGGATTACACTTGTGGATACATGCATTGTAATTGCCTTCAAGCAAAAAAAATATGATATTAAAACTTTATTCAAACAATGCTTCTAAAAAAAACCAAAAAAAACAAACATCCAAAAATCTTAAACTTTTTAATTTAGTTTTTAAAATGTGTTGAAAATTTACACCTACAACTAGTTAGTGTTTTGGTTTCAGTTAGAAAAGAAAAATTAATTGAAAAAAAAGGAAAAACAAAGAATAAGAAATTTTTTTTTTTTTTGTTTTGTTCATTTCAATTTGATTTTGATTTTCAGATTATCTGGTGTGAGACTTTCTGATCAACAACAAGTCTACACCAAATTGCACATTCCTCAAGATAAAAAACGACAGACAGAAAAACAATCTTGTTAGCAGAAATTCACAGTAAATAACTTTTTTTTTAAATTCTCATTTTAAATGAACATTTAAGAATACCAATTCTTTTATGAGTGAATCACCCTTAATTTTTTTGGGGGGATAACCCCTATTTTTCATATAAACATATGCACTAATCTTTTTAAACATTTTCTAATATTGTTTTTTGTAATGATCCTAAATAAAATCGTTTTAACAAAAACAGATTAAAAAAAGCATATATCATAAATTCCAGAAATAGACATTAGTCAGACTAACTAACACCAAATTCTGATTAAAAAAAACTCCCAGTAATAGACATATCACTTTAGGGATAGGAATTAACAGAATTAGAGGAATTGATAGAAAGGATCCAATAGTTTAGTAGGGTGAAAAGAAGAGGAAGAGAGAGAAAAGGTTAGTAAAGATCCCTAGACAAGACAGTAACAGTCAGATCATTGTTGAAAGCACATCTAAAAGTTATCAATCCAAGAACTTTACAGCAGTAACTAAGATTTATCCTCTAAGAAACTTTGGGACTGATAAACAAGTAAACGTTTAAATAAATATCAAAGCATTTACATTCACAAATTGATAATCAGACAACATATTTTTTGTAACCTGTTACTCATATATAATAATGATAATAATAATAAAAAATAATGATTTATATATATATATATATATATAAAAAGACGATTTCTGTTTCAACTCAAACTTTGTTACTTTTTACATGTAGATTGTTTTTATTGATGATTCATTTTACCTTTAACACATTTTGATCTTGGCACTCAGAAAAAAAAAACTCCTTGGCACTCAGAAAAGAAACTCCTTGCACTCAGAAAAAACTCCTTTTCCGACTCAGAAAAAACTCCTTGCACTCAGAAAAAAACTCCTTTGGCACTCAGAAAAAAAAACTCCTTTGCACTCAGAAAAACTCCTTGCACTCAGAAAAGCACTCAGAAAAAAAACTCCTTTGCACTCAGAAAAAACTCAGCACTCAAAAAAAAAACTCCTTTGCACTCAGAAAAAAACTCCTTTGCACTCAGAAAAAAACTCCTTGGCACTCAGAAAAGAAAAACTCTTTGCACTCAGAAAAAAACTCCTTGGCACTCAGAAAAAAATCCTTTGGCACTCAGAAAAAAACTCCTTTGCACTCAAAAAAACTCCTTTGCACTCAGAAAAAACTCCTTTGCACTCAGAAAAAAACTCCTTTTTGCACTCCCCAAAAAAACTCCTTGCTACATTCCATTATGAACTTGGTAAAGATTAATTCACAACAACATTCCTACAAACCCCAAACCCCACACACATTCTCTATTATTCTTTTTTTCTACAAATACGGCTGATTGTGTGTGAAGGGGGTGTCATCAACACCAGACTGAATAATAATTCTCTTCTTTGTTTTATTAGAAACTGTTCGTCACAAGTTAAAAAAACGTGGTATCCGTACTTTGACGGGACTGGGTCAACACTATAGGAACATATGTATCGTTATCCGTGAGAGATGGATGTCTTTCCAAGTCGGATCTTGAAGACGGTCTTCAAGAATTTCATATTGATTTACCCAAAAAGTAAATGAATTTTTATAAATTATTCTTTGTTTACTTTCCTCTCTAAAATAATCATCGACTCTTGCGAATTTTATTTTATCATTTTTGTAAATTTGAAATATGCAAAATAGAATATTGAAAATAAATAATGATGGAGAAAATAGAAAATGTTTTCATGTATGTATTTACTCAATGCCTGTGCTATGAGCAGGATTTGACACAGAGGTCAGTTGTTAACTCTTTGCCTACCAAATTCCCTCCCCCTATAACTATACCAAATTTTCTTGGTATTTTTATGCCTGTGTGATGGGATCTTTCAAAGTTCACTATCTATTTCACCTCAGAACTCATTCTATTCAAATAAAGTCCTATATTATTGCAATCTGAGTCTTTCTACTCAATTATATTGATGGCATCCCTCCCATCTCTAGAGAAAATGATGTAATGTCCAAAACTTTTTATCTGCACCTACACAGTGGTCAAGCAGGCCAATTCTTGAATGGCAGTCTCTGGTTGTACTGACTGCACACAAAACAATGATGCTTGCTGGTTCTGCTGTTGTCTCTCTTTCCTTCTGCCTCTCTGGCTGTGGAGACTACTT
>CM042159.1:74690019-74812932 GCA_023376005.1 Doryteuthis pealeii | reverse complement strand
AAAAAAAGAAGGAGGATAAAAAAAAAACAAAGATTCAATGATAAATTAATTAGTAAATGGTAAAGTAGTCAATGTTAAAAGATTTCAGTTTTTATAAAAACCTTCATCGGGACAAATTTTAATTTTGAAAAGAATTCTTCAAATTAAAATTTTGAAAAGAATTCGAAACTCAGGTTAGACAATAGTTAACTCATCCAATTGTCCTGATGAAGGTTTTATAAAAACCGAAGCGTTTAACGTGACTAACTTCACCATCTACTAATTAATTTTTTCTTTGGAATGTTTCTTTTGTTTTTTGTTTTTGTTGGTTTTTTTTACTACTTCCATTTCTACATAATGTCAGAATTATTTGTATATTTTTTTTCCAGCCAAATAACAAAAATTTTAAAGTCAAATTAACTAAAAATTGGATTAAGAAATTGAAATGAAATTTCTTGAGGTTTTTTTCTGCTTTGACTTGGCAAATAGTTTTTCATTTATTTAAACTTTTTGTTTTGGGTTTTTTTTCTTTTGCATTCCTCTTGTTCTGATGTCTATGAAACCCGCAGGTTGGTTTATTAATTGGGGGGGGGGGGTTATCATCTTTATTAATAATTGGCAACTTTTTTTTTTCTTTTTTTTCTGTTTATAGAAAGTAAAACAATTTGATATGTAGATGTATTTGATCTTAGGAAAAGTGGTTTTAGGGGTCGGGGAGGGTGTGCCCCCCCCCAACAGATCTAAATAATTATATAATCTTCTTGCTTACGACTGACAAATAGTCTTATTGTTTATTGTTTAGTTAGGACTGACAAATTATAGTCTTATTACTTAGTTAGGACTGACAAATTATATAGTCTTATTGTTTAGTTAGGACTGACAAAATTAGATAGTCTTATTGTTTAGTTAGGACTGGCAAATTATATAGTCTTATTGCTTAGTTAGGACTGACAAAATTAGATAGTCTTATTGCTTAGTTAGGACTGACAAATTATATAGTCTTATTGCTTAGTTAGGACTGACAAAATTAGATAGTCTTATTGTTTAGTTAGGACTGACAAATTATAGTCTTATTGCTTAGTTAGGACTGGCAAATTATATAGTCTTATTGTTTAGTTAGGACTGACAAATTATAGTCTTATTGCTTAGTTAGGACTGGCAAATTATATAGTCTTATTGTTTAGTTAGGACTGACAAATTATATAGTCTTATGGCTTAGTTAGGACTGACAAATTATATAGTCTTATTGCTTAGTTAGGACTGACAAATTATATAGTCTTATTGTTTAGTTAGGACTGACAAATTATAGTCTTATTGTTTAGTTAGGACTGACAAATTATATAGTCTTATTGCTTAGTTAGGACTGACAAATTTGAACAAAAATTAAAAATGTTTAACTCAATAAATCTCTATCCCACACATAAATTAAAAATATTTCTCTAAAAAACTATTATTAAATCCTTTCACTACACAATGTTAACTTCATAAGATAAAAATTCTAAGTAGTAAATTTTTTTTCTTCAGAATAACAATTATTGTTCTTAACCATTTTGTAGGAATTTTAAATTGACAACAAAAATGGTAAAATAACCAATTTTAATCCAAATCTTAATCTCTAATCTGATATAGATATTTATTTAAGCTAATAATCGTGGGAAAGGCATGAATCCACTTATTTCCTTCCCCCTACTATATGTAAATAGTAGGGCAGACTGAACTTTTTAATTTTGATCTAAGAGAAGGAAAACTCTGAATTAGAACCTGCTAAACCTCTGCTTAAAAATTGACTTAATGTTGCATCCTGGCAGAGGGGTTTGGGCAAATACTTAAACAATTTTTTTTGTTTATCATAAAATTAATTCTTCTTTTCAGCCCCCCCCCCTAACCTCCTCTTACTATGGATTAAATTGTTATACACTTCCGTTGGGTATATACATAGAGAGAGAGAGACAGCATTGTGAATAACTTGTCTGTTATTTCTTCCTTTCTACGTCTCGTCACCATTTACGTTTCTTCTTTCTTTTGGCCAGTCGTCATCTTGTCTCTTCTTTTTCTTCTCTGGTTGCCGTCTCTAACTGAGGGCTTCTTTTTGGTAATTTATGAGGAAGTGCGTCCCGGTCTCCTGCCTCAAAAATTGCTATCTGGTGACTAATAAATTAAGGACCCAGCTCAGTCTATTCAAAACTATCCATCTTCATATCTATCTATCTATCTCCCTATCTCAATTTGTTCATATTTATCTATATTACTTTAAATACTAAGAATTTTTTTTTATTCATGTTTGTTTAATGTCTTGTTTTTAGTTTAAATAAACAAGAATTACGACAAAAAAAGATGCGACCCCCCCCCCCAAATACATTTACTTGTTGAAAATATCTATCTATCTCCATTTGTTCGTATCTATCTATATTATTTTGTTTGTTTATCTATCTATCTCAGTCTATTCCAAACTATATATCCATCTTCATATCTAAACAAGAATTACGACAAATTACGATAAATAAACAAGAATTATGACAAGCTGGGGTCATTATTTTGATAGTCACCGGGTAGCAATTTTTGAGGCAGGAGACCGGGACGCACTTCCTCATAAATTACCTTCTTTTTAAATCATGCAATTAATTAACAAGACTTTGATTTTCTTGTACAAGATTTTATTACTGCTCATCCTGATTCACCGCACCTCAGTAGAGAGATAGACATCCTCTCTGCCTGACGTCTGGTTGAAAACTGACTTCCTAACTAGTGCGAGATTCCCGTCTTTACCAATGGTCTGGTATTTTTCCAACAGAGGCCTGCCCACCTATGCTCTGATTTGAAGGCTGATGGACCCTTATTCTACAGGTGTTTGTCAATTTATTTTCCCACATAAACTATGCAACAAAATGATGGCTTTGGCATTAAATAACCCACAAAGGTTGATATACCATTAAACAAAGAAACCAAAACAAACGCTTAATAAATCTTATCTATTTAGTTTTTAAATGAGAGAATTCTAGTTGTAAGAAATAAATACAAATCTGAAAACTTTAATAAAATCATTAAATAGAAATTCAATAAAATTCAAATCTTAATAATGTTTACAGTTATTTTTAGTTGAAAATGGGTAATTTATGAGGAAGTGCATCCCGGTCTCTATTAAAATAACGTCCCCAGCTATGTCGGTGTTACTTGAAAGAAAACAACCAACTTAGAGCATTAAATGTATTTTAGAGGGGGGAGGGCTTCTCTTTTTTGGCGTAATTCTTATTTATTTATCGTAATTTGTCATAATTCTTGTTCATTTATAGAAATTTGTCGTAATTCTTGTTTTAAATGTAATTTGTCGTAATTCTTGTTTTAAATGTAATTTGTCGTAATTCTTGGTTAGATATGAAGATGGATATATAGTTTTGAATAGACTGAGATAGATAAACAAAATAATATAGATAGATATAAACAAATGAAGATAGATAGATATTTTCTACAAGTAAATGTATTTGTGGGGTGTTGCTTCTTTTTTGTCGTAATTCTTGTTTATTTAAACTAAAAACAAGACATTAAAACAAACATGAATAAAAGAAAATCTGAGACGACATAGCTGGGGATGTTATTTTAATAGTCACCGGGTAGCAATTTCTGAGGCAGGAGACCGGGACGCACTTCCTCATAAATTACCGAAAATGTCGTCCTCTTTTTAAATTAAATAAGCTGTGTCTATAATCAAGTATATACACATGTTAAGATACGAAATGTTTTTCAGAAATTAGGTGGAAATTTTGGTGCTTTTATTAACAAAGAATGTGAGAGAGAGAGAGAGAGAGAGAGAGGGGGGGGAGAGAGAGAGAGGGTTAGCCTGCCAGTCGTGTTGGGGGTAGGGGAATTGAATTCAAAGTTTTCCTTTTCCAAGATTGGTTGCTTTTTATCAAGGCTAGAAAGCTCAGTCCTACTATTTACTCATAACTGAACTAAAACGTTGGATTCATGCCTTTCCCAAGGGTATTAGTACAAAGTAAATACAATTTGAACTTGGTTTGTCAAGTTCATTTTTTAAACCCCCTCTCTCTCCCCCCCCCCATAATTTCCATGACGGTCAAGAGTTTTATTAAAATGATTAAAATTAAGTGCATCTGAGCCGGTCACTTTTACGTCAAGCAAAATTAGATGAAACTCATTATACAGGTGTTTTTTGTGCTTTTTTAAAAAATTAAATGACATTTAAAAAAATTTTTTTTTTGTAATTTTTTTTTTTTACACCGGTGGGGGGGGGGATATCTTTTATTAATTTGTTTTAAAGAATAAATAATCTAAAATATAAAACAAATCTTGGACATTTTGGTTCAATTATTTCAAATATTTTAAGTTTTCAGGTTTTTTTTCCTTTTTTTTCTTCTTTCATTTAAAATTGAATTTTATATTTGATTAAAGATTTTTTTTTTTTTTTTTTTTTCATTTTCGAATTTCTAAAAAAACCAAAAAAAAACAGTTTTTCTCTTGTGCCAATTCTCTGAAAAGCCAAAATGATTAATTTAAAAAAAATTCTTTCATTTAAATTTTGTATGCGACAAAAGAGAGCAACAGTTATAAGAAGTTATGAACCATGATTTTTGTGAATTTAATACAATCACCCACTTTTCTTCAAATTTTACATGTGATCAATGATGGATGTGTTTTGTGTTATATATATATATATATATATATATATATACAAGATGTGTCAAAAAAGTATTGAGATTTTTTGTACTTTTTTTACATACCTGGTATTCTGAAAAAAATAAAATAAAATAACGTTCCATTCATTAATTTTTTTCAGAATACAAGGTGTGTCAAAAAAGTATTGAGATTGAAGCTGTATTTACCAAGATAGAAATATAGAATGAATCGAACATTTTTTTTTTTTTCAGAATACAAGGTGTGTCAAAAAGTACAAAAAATCTTGATACTTTTTTGACACACCTTATATACATATATATATATATAATATTGCTTCTAAGTCTACGCTTTGTAGGTGTCTAGTGAATATACAGGTATCTTTTCAACCTGCTAATAAATATGAAAGATGTTAAAATGTGGAAAGTTTGTTGTTTGTGAGTTAACGATTATGATCTGATAAAAATCCGAATGACAATTTCATTAGCAGAAACATTGGGAGAAACATTAAAAGACGACAGTGTGTGTATGCATGTGCATTTTCTTTTTTATTTGTTTTTGGTTATTATTGACGAAACCACACTGTAGTGCTAGGAATGATTTTATTGTAATATCCTGACTACTACATTGTGGATGTCATTGTAGAATGTGAAGATATGTAAAACATTGTTTTTATCTTCACTGATTGTCTTTTAAATAAAACTAAATAAATTTTAGAATATCAAATTTTGTCTTCATTTTTATTTTTTCAGTTGCAATGAAATCCCAACAAGAATTTCATTTCAACAATTTCCATTTGCTGCACTGGAATTAATAATCTTATTGTTAATTAATGTTAATGTCATGGAACAAAGAAAGATAACTTGGGTTATCTTTCTTTAAGAGAACTCTTCTCTTTTATGAAACCCCTTTCGCGTGCCCATGTGTTTTCGTGTAAAGAGCGTTGCTTAGCAACCGACTTTGAACGTTGAGAAGTGAAGCCAACGGACGTGTGAAATAAACAACCGTAATACATTTATTGGCGTTTGTGTTTATTAGCGTTGGTTGTCAACTGTGCCCCTTGTAGCGAGTTTAACACTTTTATTATTTATTAATTAATTAATTTTCAAAATTAGGTATGACTCCAATTAAGCACTTATTCTCCCAAAAATTGTCGGCAAAAAGCCATTCCAAACACACCGTATTTACAACTTATCATATCGTCGTGTAATAAAAAGTCACTAGAAGAGGAATATTAACCTACTCTAAACAAATCGTAAAATCTAAGAAGTCCGTTTGGTGTAGGGGTTATGGTATCGGCCTGTCAGCTTGGCAGTCCGGTTTCAAATCACGCACAGGGCGGTCTTCCGATCTATAGCTCTGCTGATGAGGCCTAATAGGCCGAAATGTACATATAGAGATTGATTTTTCTCGATTTGTTTAGCCATACATTTAAATAGGTATTCCCGCCTAATTCATTATTAATTAATTAATTTTCAAAATTAGGTACGACTCCAATTAAGCACTTATTCTCCCAAAAATTGTCGGCAAAAAGCCATTCCAAACACACCATATTTACATATATATATATATATATATATATATCAAAATGGGTACAAGAGATAACCTACTCGAGTTTCACCATAAGGATCTTCAGGGTTAAATCCACTGAAAACAAAACAATATAAATAGATTTGAACACCGCCCCCTTTTTTTTTCTTTCCTTTTTTTTTAATGAAACCGCTTTTAAACATTATGACACATACAATTGTTAGACAGCTGCATCCTAGTAAATAGATTAACACAAATCAATTCTAACTTATTGTTTACTTTTCGAATCCCATAAAAAATCAACATCCGGTGTGAGATCTTTTTGAATCGAAAGTCAGCGTTCTTTCGCAACGAACATTTCAATGCAATGACCACACACGTGAAAACGACTGCTATTAATCGGTGTCTCGATTAATTCACTGGATTTAACCCTGAAGATCCTTATGGTGAAACTCGAGTAGGTTATCTCTTGTGCCCATTTTATAATAATTTTGCTCTACTTAGTATTGAGCACTTTGTATTTGTTATATCGCTGACTTACCCCTCTGAATTCTACACTTACTAACCATCGTGACCAAATTCACCGGTAAGTCAACTTTTCCTTTATAAATATATATATATATATATATATATAATGTCATATAAGTTTTTGTGTATGCTTCTAAATTATTCAGTTAAGAATTAATGGTAAAATGAATGAATGGATGAAATAAACATGAATGAGATGAGTGGAAGAAATGAAAAATCCTTTAATTTTTTTTATTTTGTTATTTTTTTAAACTTTTGAGAGAGAGAGAGAGAGAGAGGACCCCTTGGAAAGGATTTTTCATTTATTCCATTTATCTCATTCATTTTTATTTCATTCATTCATTCATTTTGCCATTAATCCATAACTAATATATATATATATATATATATATATATATATTTGAGAATAAAAAGGCCTTAAATACCATGGGTATCGTGGTTATGGACCATTTGGTTATGGACGATACCCATGGTATTTAAGGCCTTTTTATTCTCAAATAACTTTGCTCTGTTTACAATAATTGAACATTGAGCTCTCATACGGAACCTGAACTCTACAACAAACTACGGGTAGAGAATTAGGACCCACCTAGAATCACCTTGTACCAAGAAACTTGGTACCGCACCAAAGTATATATATATATATATATATATATATACACACACACACACACACACACACACACACATCAGTCCCTCCACACAAGCAGGATGCGACATAAGGTCAATTTCTTGAGCAGAGTTTAACATGTTTGAATTCAGAGTTTTTCTTCTCCTAGACTGGTTACCTATACACGGTTAAAGAGCCCAGTCTGCCCTACTATTTACCCAGAGCTGGAGGGAGAATATATGGATTCATACCTTTCCCAAGGGTATTAGTGCTATGTGAAATGCAAACAGCCTTTTCCAGGATTTGAACACTGGTCAACGAGTCCATTTCCTACGACTCTAACCATTACGCCACACACACCTCCACAATAAATATTCTTATAAGTTGTTGTCACTCTGCATTTAACTCAGAGAAATTCTAAAATTTAATTCTTTCAATCAATTAGCCTCACATTTTGGGCTGAGCACTATTTCAGGTTCAGAGAAATAATACCAGCTAATAGTAGTAATAATAATAATAATAACAAGCAGAACCTGTGGATATACCACAGTATGATATTTAATTATTACATTTGATATGTTTAGTTAAGAGCTACTGCTCAATAGTTCAATATGTAAAAAAGTATAATAATCTTGATTTAACTCTCTCTCCCACTCTTTTTTTCTTTCTTTCCTTCTTCTCATCTTTTCATTATGTTCGATTGAAATATATGAATGTTATAGCTTCTGCGCACTCAACCCCTCTCTCTATCTTTCCTCTACTCTCTTTCTTTCTTCTTATATCTTTTCTGTGTAGCATGTCCTTTTTCTTTCCTTTCTTTATAATAAAAACAGAATGGTCCATTATTTAGCTGAGGTGACAACATTCATAAGAAATAAGAATTCAGTGGAAATCAACACCAGATAATCAGGATTTACATTTTTGCATTTCATCTTGGATGATTTGGTCAGTCTCATTTTTAACCAGAGGGTGTTGCAAGATGATAACGATTGTACAATTAAGGAACACAAGTATTAACATATAGATAATTGGCATGTCAACCCTTGTTGGATTATTTTATGCCAAAGATCTTTTGTTTATTCATTCTTGAAGGGTATTCAATTTAAAAAAAACCCCACATTTTTAGAACACATTTTGTTCTATTTAACCCATAGATGGGACCCTAACAGGTACTACCACTCCAGGTCAGGGTGGACTTGGGAGTAATGGTGTTGCATAGCGCTCGACTCGGGCCACAAAATCGTACGTTATATACTGTTGCTGGGTCGTATGTGTTAGTAGTGGAGTATAAAGATTCATACGTAGACATATGTAGTAGAAGATTGACTTTTTATTTAATTCCCTCGTGGTGCGTGTGGGTGATGGGCGTTGACAATAGGCACTACTACTGCTCGTGTGGTGGAAGGTGGTGGGCGCGCCTCACTGCTCGCTGGCAGTGATCGACCGTGTCAACGGTCACTCCGTCCGCTCTGTTTGCTGTCTCTCTGGGGTCTGACTCTCTAACTGCTACTGCTGACCCCTTAAGTAAAGGCAACCCGCCCACACATCCTTTTGTTCCTTTGACCGGAAGTTCTTTCTTCCCCTTCCAGTCTCTTTGTTCAAATTCCCGTTTGTACAGAGGAAGTCTTTTGTTACCCCAGACTTTCTGTCTAAGCTATCTATTATTTTCTTTTGTTCAATTTCTTCTTTGTCCAGGTTTCGAATTTGCCATGCAA
Source organism: Doryteuthis pealeii (assembly GCA_023376005.1). NCBI lineage: Eukaryota > Metazoa > Mollusca > Cephalopoda > Myopsida > Loliginidae > Doryteuthis > Doryteuthis pealeii. Next base: position 74,803,941 of record CM042159.1, on the reverse strand, counting down.
AATAAATGCGACGATCCTAAAACATAACAATGGCAATGAAGGGGTACTCCATACTTCGCTCCAAATTTGGAAAATTTTCCATTTTTCAAGATCAACAAGACATTTGACTTTCTTTTCATTTTTATTTTATAAATTGATTTTTTTTCCCCTTTTATTACAATTTACACAAAGATATTTTATCAAAATCTTTCATGTATACATTTTAGTTTTTGATAAAGATTACAAAAAAAACAAACAAAAACAATAATCACTTTTGATGAAGAACAAAATGCAATGAAGGAAATTGTTTTTCTGTGCAAAATTGTTTTTTTGCCACAAAATAAATTTCGCCTTTTTCACATTTTTTAAAAAGATCATCAGAATTTCCAACAACGTTTTACACACACCAAAGATTTTTGAGAATATTTACAAATTCTTGATCTAATTCAATTCCAATGCTCAAACCTTCGTAAAATTCTTCCCATTCAAAATATTCTAAGATTTCATTTTCTTTGTTGGATTTTTTACAAACTCCCAACATCAATTCGAATGCATCAAACAAAATTCCACCTGAAACAAAAAAAAAAGAAACAAAAATTACCACAATTTACAAGTTGGATTTTTTAAATTAAAAATATTGAGACATTAATGTCTGAAATTTACGGCTGGTTTAGCTCAATTTTTTTCTGGTTCAATACCGGCTCTTGTCAACTCAGCGTATGAGTAGCACAAGGGGTCAGTGCAGTAAAGTGGGGAACCAAAAATAATCTCTTTAGTCTAGTGCTAGTGAAAAGGAGATAGACTCCCTTGCTGTTTGGCTGATACTGACTTTAGGTCACCCCAATGACTTTACTTACTTTGCTTAATTTTACAAGTTACTTTATGTTGGCAAATAATTCAATTATTTTGGAGGTGTTAGCAGCGTAATGATGTCCCACCCTCGGTCGAGTGGAGTGGAGTGACCTTCTGCATATTCTTTAGAGCATTATCTTACTTGCATTTTACATTTTCTGGTTCTGGACTATTTCTCTGTCCATCGTCTTGTGTCGTCTGCTAGCTTAATTTTAGGATTTCTATTGTTGTTGTGTCAATGACAAAAGCACCTACCCCCACCCCACCCCCGAAAGGGGAACAATTGTTGTATACTCTTCTTTTTACTTTCTTACTTCTATTTTTCTTCGGTTCATCTTTGATATTTTACGTTCTTCTTCTAGCATCTAAAACGCCTACCAAATGAAGCCTCAATCTACAGTGCAGAAACTACAGCCATTGATCTAGCTATGAATATCATAGCAAATCACAAAGCTTCCAAATTTATTATATGCACGGACTCTAAATCAGTCCTATTAGCACTACATAACAAAAACACATCATCTCCTCTGATCACGAAGCTCCTAAACAAACTAAACACCCTCTCTGAAAATAATAACATTATATTCTTCTGGATACCAAGTCACATTGGTATCCAAGGAAATGAAAAGGCAGACAAAGCCGCAAGAAAGGCACTTCAGACACATATGAGCAAATCTAAAATCCCATATACAGATCTGAAACCAACCATAAACAAATTTATATTAGACAAATGGCAGAAATCATGGGACAATCTGACTCAAAACAAGCTCCATGAAATACAGGAAGTTATTGGAGAGTGGCCGATAGCCCACAGAAGTATTAGAAGAGAAGAAGTAATACTCGCCAGATTGCGTATTGGGCACACCCACATTACCCATTCGTACCTGTTAAAAGGGGAGGTGCCCAGTGTGCCCAACATGCAAAGTACAACTTACAACCAAGCATATCCTTCTAAATTGTAACAGACTTAAACATATCCGCGCAAATTACTATCAAGCTAGAAAACTGAAAGACATCTTTAAGAATACAAACCCTGAAAACATTTTAAATTTTATTAAAAAAAGCAACCTTTTCAACAAAATATAACAGAACATAACCAATTATCTCCATAGAACCACTACCTTAAAGTCTGAAATCCAAAATAACCTTTTTGGCATTAAATGACCCACAGGGGTTGATATGCCGTTAAACAAACTCAAACTCAAATTCTAGCATCTGGACTTCATCTTGGGATTTTGTGTCTGGTCTTCCATTGGGATTTCTCTTTATCAGAAGCCCTGTGTCATTGGTAGTTTTTAGATAATAACACAAGACTTCGATTTACTTAGATCATATTTTATTTTGAAATCCCACCAGACTACCTATACAGATTGAGTCGGCAGCGTGCATAACACGACTGACCACCATCGTGGTTTGGCCGATACTAACTAAAATCTCTTTCTAATCTAAACCGGAAGAGGGTCTTCTCCCCCGATTCTCATGGTATCCACTGAAAGGAGGACCAGGACTGAGGTCAAGCCTTGTCATTCAATCCTTCAAGGCCGCCGGCTGAACTTATAACAGCCATTTTGGTTTCTACACTACTGTACATAAGTATTAGGAATCTAATAATTATGTAACACAATTAATAAACAAAGAGAGAACAAACAAAGACAAGACAAAGTCAGGTGAACATCCAGAATGACAAGAGGGATGGTGTAGACTCGCATTCATTCTTCTCCAGTCATTCATCCAATCTTCTACTTTGTACTGTCGCCCGAGAGGAGGTGGGGCGGGTGCACCCCCCTCTCTGTTCACTGTCAAGACCTCTGCTAAAAGTTGAACTGATCTGCTTACTTCTCCCGCTCCTAAGTTCCAACTGACCTGGTCAATGGCTCGATTCTAACTGACTTGTCCGGTCCCCAACAACAAACTCACTAACTTTTCAAAAAATCCCACTACCCCTGCCAATTCTCATCCAAGTCTCATTCTCTGAGATTTCACACAGGATTTCAAATCCTTTGTTCAAGAAGAGACCACCAAATTGGTTAGAGTTTATTGCTGATCCTATCTATTCAAAGACAAACCAAATTGTCGATGACCGAGCAAATTCATATAGACAATACCCAAATTGCTCGCTTATCACCAGTGATCTCTCGAGCATGCTCTCACATAATACGATCAAGCTTTGCCTGATTGAGATTGTACACCACCTAGAATCAGTACACACCACACCATATATATATATATATATACCCACAGATATACATGCACACACATACAATCCACTATCTCCAGTCTACACACGCACACATATATATACTTATATGTGGCTGGTCTCACTACTTTTTCGTATAACTAATTAAAGTAATAAAGTCGACGGGGTGGCCTAAAGTCGGTATCAGCCAGTCAGTGAGGGAGTCTATTCCCTTTTCAATAGCGCTAGACCAAGGAGATTGTTTTAGCATCTGAGGTGGAGCGCCACACCTACCATCAGCTCCTTTACCGCACAGATCCCTGTGCTACTCATACGCTGAGTTGGTGAGGGCCGGTATTGAACTAGGAACCTTGTGGTTTCTAGCCGAACGCTCTACCGACTGAGCTAACCTGGCCCAAATAACTATAACTAACTAATACACCTTATTATATACACACACACACACACTTGCGTGCATCTAATTGCATTTTTGTGCCGCATCATAGTGGCACAATGGTTATTGTTGTAGGAAATGGACTGAGTGAAGCGAGTTCAAATTCTGGATGAGGTTGTTTACATTTCACTTTGTGCTAATGCCCTTGTGAAGGACATGAATCCATCTCCATCCAGCTATGGGTAAATATTAGGGCAGATTGGGCTCTCTGGGATTGGGATAGCAACTCATTTAGGAGAAGGAAAATTCTGACTTCAAACCAACTGTACCCTGCATAAAACTTGACCTTGTGCCACGTCCTGCTCATCAACTTCAATTACTGTGACAGTTAAGTATAAAAAGAGTTAACCGAACAATTGTGTGCTGCGATCCGATTATATAAATGGAATTCAAGGGATTTGTGGATCTTGTTTTGACTGGATCTATTCACTATTGAAGCACACAAAAAATGAATGTCTAAAAACAGAACACTCCATATATAAACGCAGAAACTGGATTGTATGGATTAAAAGGGGGGCTGAAATGGCATCATATGATGGTGTCATATCAGCTGTTTATCACTTTTTTAACCAATGGGATCCAAGCACTGCAACACCAATAGAGGTGAAATTCCATTTTTTTTATTCAATAAATTTCTAATTTGAAAATGAATTGTGAGCATGTAAATTCTCACACACATGTGGTGGAGTGCCTCACCTACTGTCAGTTCCCCACTTTACAACACAGATCAATCTGTGCTACTCATGTGCTGAATTGAAGACGGTCAGAAATGAACATGGAACCTCGTAAGTTTTAAGGTGGATGCTTTACCAACTGAGCTAAACCAGCCCTAAAAAATAAAAGTGTAATCAAATGAGAGTTTCTTACCTGACATAACTTTTGTTTTACTTCCCGCATGATAAAACTTTCTCATTTCTCCAACAGAAATGCTTCCACGATTTGCTCCTCCCATTTTCTGGAAAGTCTATAAATATAAGGAGAGAAATAAAGTCTATAAAGAGAGAAAATAAAGTCTATAAGAGAGAAAATAAAGTCTATAAATATAAAGGAGAGAAAATAAAGTCTATAAATATAAAGAGAGAAAAAAAAATGAAATTATTTACAGAATTTGGGGGAAAAATATAGAAAAACACAAAATGTCCCAAAGGATGAATATTTGTTCTTGATAGTAATGTTGACGCTATAAAGTTTCGGTTTTTGCAACCTTCTTCAGGACACATGGTGAAATCTTGAGTTGGAGATGTTAAGGGTTATGAGTCGTGTTGGTCATATCTTGGTAAAGGAAGGGGGGGTAGTAGTCAGTGCCATCCAGTGTAGTTATCTTGGGGGGTAAAGGATTGAGGGAGGGGGAAAGAGGAGTGGGGGAAGAGGATTGAGGGAGAGAGGGAGGGAGGAGTTGAGGGAGGGGGAAGAGGATTGAGGGAGGGATTGAGAGAGGGGGAAGAGGATTGAGGGGAGAGGATTGAGAGAGGGAGGAGTTGAGTCGATAGGTTTGTTAAGAATGAGATGTGGGTAATGATTTTAAAAATGTAAATCAGGAGAATTCATGTGAAACTAGCATTGTCTTCTATTGGAAATGGAATTATATATGTATACATATTTACCAACCCCTCTGCACAAATAGGATGTAACACCTAGTCAATTTCTTAAGCAGAGTTTAACAGGTTTGAATTCAGTTTTCCTTTTCCTAGACTGGTTACCTAACCAAGGTTAAAGAGTCAAGTCTGCCTAACTATTTACCCATAACTGAAGGAAGAATAGTTATATTCATACCTTTCCCAAGGGTAATAGCAATATGTGAAATGCAAACAGCCTCATCCAGGATTTGAACTTGGTTAGCCATGTTCATTTCCAATGGATTGGCCCAATCTCCCTCGTCTTTTTTTTTTTTGACTCACTCATTATAACTTTTGTATTTTTCAATTTCCTCTCTTCTCTGTATTACTTTTTAAAACATTTTTTATTCTGAAATCTCCACCAGACTACCTGCGCAGATTGAGTTGGCATAACACAACTTACCATTGTCGTGGCTTTGGCCGATCTGACTAAAAACCTATTTCTAATCTAAACCAGAAGAGGGTCTTCTCCACCGATTCTCACGGTATCCACTGGAAGTTTCAGGATGAGGTCAAGCCTTGTCATTTAATCTTTCAAGGCCGCCGGCTGAACTTATAACAGCCATTTTGGTTTCTACACTACTGTACTGTTACGTTTAATCAAATGATCAACAATTTAGAACTTTTTAGAATATTCTTAGAGACTCTCTGACGCCAAAGCTGAAGTTGAGAATCCCAGAATTTGACCTCAAGTGAAAAACTGCTTAGTCATGGCACGTAGCCGACCTTGCGGAGAAGAGGCAGGCAAACGAACAACCGATACTACACTTGCCGCTTTACTCACGTACACTAAACCTACCGAGAGAAAGGTGACGTCACGATTTGGGGGAAGAAAGCGATCCCTAGGATCAGTAGCAGTCAGTACTCGGGATCCGATCAGTGAACATCTCGTGGGGGGAGGGAAGAAAATTATTCCCAAGAAGAAAGTTACCATGATTAAGAATGCCATATAAAGAAATAATACCCGGAGTAGTCATTCAGACAGAAGATGAATCAACCGTAAAAAAGATAAGTGCAAACTTCTTTCGTTGTGAATATTTGTAAATTGATTTGAAGAAATAATTCCGCCAAATGACATTATAAATCCTAGCCTGTCGGCGTCCGTATCGTGATCCTCCCAGCTTACAAATTTGAATTAAATGTTATGTTATAGATATATATATTGCATTTTGTTGTTGTTCATTGCCAAGTTCTTACATGTATCCTCTCATTTTTCTTTGGTAATCTCTGATGGAAAACGTTGTATAACGTCGAAACGATAGGTGAATGTAACATGGGGGCTCGTCCCGGGATGTGAACGTAACAGTACATAAATATTAGGAATCTAATAATTATTTAACATGAACATCCAGTTTTTGTGGAGACACTGACAAGTGCGGAGGAATATTATTGGGATTAGTTTTCTGTAAATTTTTTTCTCCCCCCAAAAAATGATCTCACCTTACGAACAAAATCTTTTCGGTATTCATTCATTTCCCCAATTACTGCAAACATGTAGAAATAATAATCCAAAGAATTTTCATTTTTCTCTTTTAGGGTTGAAAATAAATCATCTAATGTCTGCAAATGAAAATAAAAAATGGAAGATTAAAACAGAAACACATCAAATAGAGATAAAACAATGGGAGGGTCAAAGGCTGAAAAGTTCTTAGGCTGACCAAGATACTCTCATGGAATGTGACAAAATGAGGTTTATATGAGGGTCAGCTGAAAAGTTCATAGGCTGACCAAGATACTCTCATGAATGTGACAAAAGTTTAGATGAGGGTCAGCTGAAATAGGCTGACCAAGATACTCTCATGGAATGTGACCAAATGAGGTTTATATGAGGTCAGCTGAAAAGTTCATAGGCTGACCAAGATACTCTCATTGAATGTGACAAAATGAGGTTTATATGAGGGTCAGCTGAAAATTCATAGGCTGACCAAGATACTCTCATGGAATGTGACCAAATGAGGTTTATATGAGGGTCAGCTGAAAAGTTCATAGGCTGACCAAGATACTCTCATGGAATGTGACAAAATGAGGTTTATATGAGGGTCAGCTGAAAAGTTTTAGGCTGACCAAGATACTCTCATGGAATGTGACCAAATGAGGTTTATATGAGGGTCAGCTGAAAAGTTCATAGGCTGACCAAGATACTCTCATGGAATGTGACCAAATGAGGTTATATGAGGGTCAGCTGAAAAGTTCATAGCTGACCAAGATACTCTCATGGAATGTGACCAAATGAGGTTTATATGAGGGTCAACTGAAAAGTTCATAGGCTGACAAAGATACTCTCATGGAATGTGACCAAATGAGGTTTATATGAGGGTCGGCTGAAAAGTTCTTAGGCTGACCAAGATACTCTCATGGAATGTGACCAAATGAGGTTTATATGAGGGTCAGCTGAAAAGTTCATAGACTGACCAAGATACTCTCATGGAATGTGACCAAATGAGGTTTATATGAGGGTCAGCTGAAAAGTTCATAGACTGACCAAGATACTCTCATGGAATGTGACCAAATGAGGTTTATATGAGGGTCAGCTGAAAAGTTCATAGGCTGACAAGATACTCTCATGGAATGTGACCAAATGAGGTTTATATGAGGGTCAGCTGAAAAGTTCATTGGCTGACCAAGATACTCTCATGGAATGTGACCAAATGAGGTTTATATGAGGGTCAGCTGAAAAGTTCATAGCTGACCAAGATACTCTCATGGAATGTGACCAAATGAGGTTTATATGAGGGTCAGCTGAAAAGTTCATAGGCTGACCAAGATACTCTCATGGAATGTGACCAAATGAGGTTTATATGAGGGTCAGCTGAAAAGTTCATAGCTGACCAAGATACTCTCATGGAATGTGACCAAATGAGGTTTATATGAGGGTCAGCTGAAAAGTTCATAGCTGACCAAGATACTCTCATGGAATGTGACCAAATGAGGTTTATATGAGGGTCAGCTGAAAAGTTCATAGCTGACCAAGATACTCTCATGGAATGTGACCAAATGAGGTTTATATGAAGGTCAGCTGAAAAGTTCATAGGCTGACCAAGATACTCTCATGGAATGTGACCAAATGAGGTTTATATGAGGGTCAGCTGAAAAGTTCATAGACTGACCAAGATACTCTCATGGAATGTGACCAAATGAGGTTTATATGAGGGTCAGCTGAAAAGTTCATAAGACTGACCAAGACACTCCCATGGAATGTGACCAAATGAGGTTTATATGAAGGTCAGCTGAAAAGTTCATAGACTGACCAAGATACTCTCATGGAATGTGACCAAATGAGGTTTATATGAGGGTCAGCTGAAAAGTTCATAGCTGACCAAGATACTCTCATGGAATGTGACCAAATGAGGTTTATATGAAGGTCAGCTGAAAAGTTCATAGGCTGACCAAGATACTCTCATGGAATGTGACCAAATGAGTTTATATGAAGGTCAGCTGAAAAGTTCATAGGCTGACCAAGATACTCTCATGAAATGTGACCAAATGAAGTTTATATGAGGGTCAGCTGAAAAGTTCATAGGCTGACCAAGAACTCTCATGAAATGTGACCAAATGAAGTTTATATGAGGGTCAGCTGAAAAGTTCATAGGCTGACCAAGATACTGATGTCTCACTGTCAAACAAGGCATGAAAAGGAGTGAAACAGAGAGGAAAGTAGTCTCCACAGCCAAGAGAGGCAGAAGGAAAGAGAGACAACAGCAGAACCAGCAAGCATCATTGTTTGTGTGCAGTCAGTACACCAGAGACTGCCATTCAAGAATTGGCCTGCTTGACCACTTGTGTAGGTGCAGATAAAAAAGTTTTTGGACATTACATCATTTTCTCTAGAGATGGAGGGATGCCATCAATATAATTGAGTAGAAAGACTCAGATTGCAATAATAATAGGACTTTATTTGAATAGAATGAGTTCTGAGGTGAATAGATAGTGAACTTTGAAAGATCCCATCACACAGGCATAAAAATACCAAGAAAATTTGGTATAGTTATAGGGGAGGGAATTTGGTAGGCAAAGAGTTAACAACTGACCTCTGTGTCAAATCCTGCTCATAGCACAGGCATTGAATAAATACATACATGAAAACATTTTCTATTTTCTCCATCATTTATTTTCAATATTCTATTTTGCATATTTCAAATTTACAAAAATGATAAAATAAAATTCGCAAGAGTCGATGATTATTTTAGAGAGGAAAGTAAACAAAGAATAATTTATAAAATTCATTTACTTTTTTGGGGTAAATCAATATGAAATTCTTGAAGACCGTCTTCAAGATCCGACTTGGAAAGACATCCATCTCTCACGGATAAACGATGACATATGTTCCTATAGTGTTGACCCAGTCCCGTCAAAGTACGGATACCACGTTTTTTTAACTTCTGACGAACAGTTTCTAATAAAACAAAGAAGAGAATTATTTATTCAGTCTGGTGTTGATGACACCCCCTTCCACACACAATCAGCCATATTTGTAGAAAAAAAGAATAATAGAGAATGTGTGTGGGGTTTGGGGTTTGTAGGAATGTTGTTGTGAATTAATGTTTACCAAGTTCATAATGGAATGTAGCAAAGGAGTTTTTTTCTGAGTGCAAAGGAGTTTTTTTCTTTTTTTCTGAGTGCAAAGGAGTTTTTTCTGAGTGCAAAGGAGTTTTTTTCTGAGTGCCAAGGAGTTTTTTTCTGAGTGCCAAGGAGTTTTTTTTCTGAGTTTTCTTTTTCTGAGTGCCAAGGAGTTTTTTTCTGAGTGCAAAGGAGTTTTTTTTCTGAGTGGCAAAGGAGTTTCTTTTTTGAGTGCCAAGGAGTTTTTTTCTGAGTGCAAAGGAGTTTTTTTCTGAGTGCAAAGGAGTTTCTTTTCTGAGTGCCAAGGAGTTTTTTCTGAGTGCAAAGGAGTTTTTTTCTGAGTTTTTTTCTGAGTGCAAAGGAGTTTTTTTCTGAGTGCAAAGGAGTTTCTTTTCTGAGTGCCAAGGAGTTTTTTTTCTGAGTGCCAAGATCAAAATGTTAAAGGTAAAATGAATCATCAATAAAACAATCTACATGTAAAAAGTAACAAAGTTTGAGTTGAAACAGAAATCGTCTTTTTATATATATATATATATATATATAATCATTATTATTATTATTATTATCATTATTAATGAGTAACAGGTTACAAAAAATATGTTGTCTGATTATCAATTTGTGAATGTAAATGCTTTGATATTATTTAAAAGGTTTACTTGTTTATCAGTCCCAAAGTTTCTTAGAGGATAAATCTTAGTTACTGCTGTAAAGTTCTTGGATTGATAACTTTTAGATGTTCTTTCAACAATGATCTGACTGTTACTGTCTTGTCTAGGGATCTTTTACTAACCTTTTCTCTCTCTTCCTCTTCTTTTCACCCTACTAAATTATTGGATCCTTTCTATCAATTCCTCTAATTCTGTTAATTCCTATCCCTAAAGTGATATGTCTATTATCTGGGAGTTTTTTTTTAATCAGAATTTGGTGTTAGTTAGTCTGACTAATGTCTATTTCTGGAATTTATGATATATGCTTTTTTTTAAATCTGTTTTTGGTTAAAACGATTTTATTTAGGAATCATTACAAAAACAATATTAGAAAATGTTTAAAAAGATTAGTGCATATGTTTATATGAAAAATAGGGGTTATCCCCCCCCAAAGTTAAGGGATGATTCCACTCATAAAAGAATTGGTATTCTTAAATGAGAATTTAAAATGAGAATTTAAAAAAAAGTTATTTACTGTGAATTTCTGCTAACAAGATTGTTTTCTGTCTGTCGTTTTTATCTTGAGGAATGTGCAATTTGGTGTAGACTTGTTGTTGATCAGAAAGTCTCACACCAGATAATCTGAAAATCAAAATTAAATTGAAATGAACAAAACAAAAAAAAAAAAAAATTTCTTATTCTTTGTTTTCCTGTTTTTTTTCAATTAATTTTTCTTTTCTAACTGAAACCAAAACACTAACTTAGTTGTAGGTGTAAATTTTCAACACATTTTAAAAACATAATTAAAAAGTTTAAGATTTTTGGATGTTTGTTTTTTTTGGTTTTTTTTAGAAGCATTGTTGAATAAAGTATATATCATATTTTTGCTTGAAGGCAATTACAATGCATGTATCACAAGTGTAATCCCGGCAAAGGATCGCTCGGTGTGTAGAATATCGTATAGACTGTTTTGAATTTATTAAGTCTCATCAGCGATGCATACTAACGACTTCCCTCCGACAGAAATCGAAACTGGGACCTCAGCAGGCATAGTCAAAGACCATATCGCTTCGGCGACAGTACACAGCTAACAATCCCTGCAAAATTAACCTTGTCAAATGATACTTACACTCCTCTACCATAATAGGTAAGGTGACATTGAGTGAATAATAACTGATGAGACTTAATAAAGTCAAAACAGTCTGTACGATGTTCTACACACCAAGCGATCCTTTGCCAGGATTACACTTGTCAAGTTCATTTTCTATAAAAAAAAGGTTCAAATTTTATGCGATACATGCATTGTAAGTGGCTTCAAGTAAAAATATAGTATATAAAAAGTTTAAAGTTTTTTTCTTGTTTTGGGACAACCGATTATAAACTGTTAGTTATAAATTCCCTGAATGTTAATGACCCCAACAAAAAAACTCCAATGGCTGAAATTTTATAAATATAACAATCAAGATGAGGATAACAGTCTGAGGAGATGCATTTATCCAACCCCTCTGCAGGATGTGACACAAGGTCAATATCATAAGCAAAATTTAACAGCTATCAATTCAGAGTTTTCCTTCTCCTAGTTGGGTTGTCTAACCAAAATTAAAGAGCCCAGTTCACTTTACTATTTACCCATAATCGATAATCGTGTCGGTTGATTAATATTTTCTTGTCAAAGATTTGAAAAAAAAAAAAAAAAAAAAATTGAATAATCAAAATGATTTCATTTCAAAATTTCAGAAATTGAAAACTTACAAAATATCAGATTTTTCCTTTTCAGCAACGTCTGTCACACGGAAAATGACGTTTGATTTAGTTTTTAACGTTTCAGGTAAACAGGTTTGATTTTCTATACTCAACACCAAATTCGATCCCTGACAAAACAGTAAACAAATATTAATCAGTTATAGTTTTAACATTTTTTCTTTTATTATTATTAAAAGATTTTTTTTTTTTTTTTTAAAATAAATCAATTTGAACCTTTATGAATGTTCATAATTGAATGTTTATAATTATTTACAAAGCATGTGACACTCAGTGAGGATCAATCTCACTGATTATGATCTTCAAGTTGGCTAACCATTACATAGAAATAACCCAATTTAATCTTTAAACGATTTGACATGAACGTCCAGTTCGTACGATGATTAACTGATCCTTAAAATTCATTCTTTATAAATCAGATTCACTTGTTAAAGTTCAGTTAATATTTTTCAATTCCAATAAGAAGAGTCTGTGTTATAATTCATAGTAGGTCATGAATTATGAACAGACCCTGTAGCTAGAATTAAATTGAGGTCTGTCAAATTTAGAATCAAGGGCTCCATGGAAAAATACCGGGACTGTTGGTAACCCTTGGCCTCCAAGAGGCACGGATTTCATGCACTATAACAGACACATGACAATTAGTTAGAATTTAAATTCAACCCGGTTTCAAGGGAGCTTAGACATGCTCCGGGGTTGGTCTCCTGCAGTGACTCAAATATGGGCTAGATAAATAAAAGCTTGATCAAGCAAACATAAAGTATTGTTATTTGATTAAGTGTTAATTGTAAATTATCAAGACAATGACTAACCGAGACCAGACCAGCCCATTAGAAGAATTAGCAAAGAAAATTGAAAAACTAAAAAAGAAGTCAACCTCTAGATAAGTCAACTAGTCAGGAAAATGCTGGCTGAAAGAGTCAGCAACAAGCAAGTGAAATTAACAAGTAATAAAGTAAGACCATCCCATCTCTAAAGTAAGTCTCTCTCTCTCTCTCTCTCTGTGTCTCTGTGTCTCTCTCTCTTTGTGTCTGTCTGTCTGTCTGTCTGTCTGTCTCTTTCTCTCTCTCTGTGTCTCTGTGTCTCTCTGTCTGTCTCTCTCTCTTTGTGTCTGTCTGTCTGTCTGTCTGTCTCTTTCTCTCTCTCTGTGTCTCTGTGTCTCTCTGTCTGTCTCTCTCTCTTTGTGTCTGTCTGTCTGTCTGTCTGTCTCTTTCTCTCTCTCTGTGTCTCTCTGTCTCTCTGTCTGTCTCTCTCTCTTTGTGTCTGTCTGTCTGTCTGTCTCTTTCTCTCTCTCTGTGTCTCTGTGTCTCTCTGTCTGTCTCTCTCTCTTTGTGTCTGTCTGTCTGTCTGTCTGTCTGTCTCTTTCTCTCTCTCTGTGTCTCTGTGTCTCTCTGTCTGTCTCTCTCTCTTTGTGTCTGTCTGTCTGTCTGTCTGTCTCTTTCTCTCTCTCTCTCTGTGTCTCTCTGTCTGTCTCTCTCTTTGTGTCTGTCTGTCTGTTTGTCTCTCTCTCTGTCTCTTTCTCTCTCTCTGTCTTTCTCTCTATCACCGAGATGAACTCTCACTGATCACGAGTAAAAAGGGGTATATATATATATATATATACCAACCCCTCCGCACGAGCAGGATGCGACACAAGGTCAATTTCTTAAGCGGAGTTAAACAGGTTTGAATTCAGAGTTTTCCTTCTCCTAGACTGGTTACCTAGCCATGGTTAAAGAGTCCAGTCTGCCATGCTATTTACCCATAGCTGGAGGGAGAATTGGATTCATACCTTTCCCAAGAGTATTAGCGCCATGTGAAATTCCAACAGCTTCGTCCAGGAATTGAACTCGCGTTGACGAGTCCATTTCCTACGACTCTAACCATTAGACCACGCGCCTCCATTAAAGGGCTATATAACATCTGCTGCTTATTTGAAATTCTATTTTATTTTTGAATACCAAGTTATCTAAAGATAAAATCAAGTTTTGAAGGATTTTTTTATAACTTACAGGGAATATGTTGCACAATGTGTAATGTTGTCTTGGATTGGCCGTTTCTGCCGGGGAATATTGTCCCTTTTTAATAAATGGCAAAGCTTTTGAGCTGAAATGAGAAAACAAAATGGTAAGAATTGAAATTTTAGGTAAATTTCAATTATTCTGTCTTTTCAATTGGGCAAAAGGAATTGGACAGAAGTTTAAACTAAAATGGTGATGAAAGGAAAGAGTAAATAAAAAAAACTTGAGACAATAAATCTATACATAAATAGACGATAGTGTTGTATATCTCTTTCTTTCTTTACTTCTATTCTTCTTCTGACATCTTTTCTATCTTACGTCCTCTTCTAACGTCTCTTCTAGCATCTGGACATCGTCTTCGGGACTTTGTGTCTGGTCTTCCATTGGGGATTTCTCTTTATCAGAAGCCCTGTGTCATTGGTAGTTTTTAGATAATAACACAAGACTTCGATTTACTTAGATCATATTTTATTCTGAAATTCCCACCAGACTACCTGCGCAGATTGAGTCGGAGCGTGTATAACACAACTTACCACCGTCGTGGTCTTTGGCCGATCTGACTAAAATCTATTTCTAATCTAAACCGGAAGAGGGTCTCCTCCACCGATTCTCACAGTATCCACCGGAAGGTTAGGACTGAGGTCAAGCCTTGTCATTCAACCTTCAAGGCCGTGGGCTGCAACTTATAACAGCCATTTTGATTTCTACACTACTGCACATAAATATTAGGAATCTAATAATTATGTAACAATAGTTGGTGTGTATGTATACATGCATGTATGTATGTCTGGAGGAAACTACGAAAATAAAACAATTAATGACAAAGTAAATATATATGCACATTCACTATCACCAGATCTTGCTTTTTGTGCAGAAATAATGAAGATTTTATTTATATCTGTGAAGATATCTAAAAATTAGGATTTGAATTGTAGAGAAGGGAAAGTCATTGGTTGTGTTTGTGTTTAAAACATAAATCAATTATGGAAGACCAAAACAATCAATGGATCTGCGAGACTAACTTTTTATTATCCTCCCCTTCTAGTAGAATATATAATCTCTAATGGTATAATGAAATGGGTTATTTCCTAACAATAATAACAATTTTCTAATAAAAATAATAATAATTTCCTAATATAAACAATTACCGACAATGTAAATATATATACACATTCACTATCACCAGAGCTTGCTTTTTGAGCAAAAATAATGAAGACATTTAAAAATTAGGATTTGAATTGTAAGAGAAGGGAAAGTCATTGTTTGCGTTCATGATTAAAACATAAACCAATTATGTAAGACCAAAACAATCAATGGATCTGCGAGACTAACTTTTTATTATCCTCCCCTTCTAGTAGAATATATAATATATCATATAATATCATCATCATCATGTCGCGCAATCAGCACGGATATCCATAACAATCTCTCATCAACCCTCCCTATCATTCATTGACCCAGGAAGGTCATCCTCGCAGAGTTGGTCAATGTAGATCCTTGGTGGGCGGCCGACACTAGCATGCCCATGTGTTGGTTTCCATAGGAGAACATCACTTATGAGCTCGTCCTTGCTTCTCCAGCAGTGTCCAGCATGCCTTGTCCATCTCACTCGGATGGCTTGTGAGATGGGAGGCAGGTGGCCATACAGCTGTTTCCTTGTGGAATGTTGTTTCCATGATTTGTTCAAGACAGCACGCAACATTCTCGTGCAGCTCCCATCTAGCTTATTTTCAAGGTGCCTTGTTAGGGTCCAAGTGGTGCAGCCATACAGCAGCACTGATACAACCACAGCCTGGAAGAATTGTCGCTTTAACTTGTCAGTGAGATCGGATTTCCATATGACTGATGATTTGTTTGCGGCTGACCATGGTCGGTCATATAATATGAAGGTTAGGTATTATTAAACAAATACATCTAAGGAAGAAAAAGAAAAAGTAAAGAAGTGTTGAACATTCTCCATTAATCTCAAAATTCTGAGAATGTCTCTTTCAAGATTAAAGAATAATTGATGGGGGGGGCGCGGTAGGGTGGCATTAAGGTTCATATTCTACCTTTTCAATTTTGAAAAGAAATTGGTCAGTCGCTTAACGAAATGGTGACGAAAGAAAAACAATGAAATAAAAATAATACAAAGAAAACTCAAAACAGTAAATATAATATAAAAGTGAAATATTATCAAACAAATACATTTAAAGAGTAAGTAAAAAAGTAAAGTCGTCGGGCGGCCTAATGTCGGTATCAGCCATGCAGTGAGGGAGTCCATCCCCTTTTCACTAGCACTAGACCAAGGAGATTATTTTAGCATCTGAGGTAGAGCGCCACACCTACCATCAGCTCTTTACTTTACCACACAGATCCCTGTGCTACTCAAACGCCGAGTTGGTGAGGACTGGTATCGAACTAGGAACCTTGTGGTTTCTAGCCGAACGCTCTACTGACTGAGTTAACCTAGCCCTATTTAAAGAAGAAAAGGAAAAAGTAAAGAAGTTTTGGTTAAATCGAACTTAAGGGACCTAAATTCCACCATCAGATGTTATCTCGCCGAAAGAAAGAACATACCAAAGATCAGGGAATTAACTGAATTTAATGAAATTTTCAGTGTTGATATATTAACAAAGAGGGGGGGGGTAGGAAAGGAAAAAAAGAGAAAACAAACTTACCACAGCCGTTCTTCCTGGTAGTGAGACCAAACTCGATTTTTAAAATTAAAGCAATATATATAAGAAGAACTCCATTGGTTGGGGGTCAGATGATGAGTACAATAAAAGCTATGATCAACAGGAGGCGAGGTTAGTGAAATCCATTTGCTGAGTAGGGAGGGTCAGGGTTTGATCAGCCCTGATTGGTCCCCTGGGGGAGGAAATCTGATGTTGAAAGACCAGAAATTTCCAATGATTCCAGGGATATAACATCGCTGATGACTCCCCCCTCCATCATCTTATAGATGTATTTTACGAGATGAATGAAAGATATAATGCACCAGTTATTTTATTTAAAAACTTTTAGGTTTTTTCAGGTCAGTTAACTTTGAACCATATATCTTTGAGGCATAACACAGATTCTCAAAGATACGTGGTTCAAAGTTACCTGACCTGAAAAAATGTAAAAGTTTTTAAATAAAATAACTGGCACATTATATGTTTTATTCATTAATATATCAACACTAAAAATTTCTTTAAATTCGGTTTATTCCCTGATTTTGGGGATTTTTTTCTTTCAGTTGGGTGAAATACAATAGTGGAATTTAGGTCTGTTAAGTTTTGAATATTCTCCAATAATCTCAGGGTAAAAAAAGATTATGGGAATGCCTCTCTCAAGAATTGCGTTCAAGTGTCGGTGCCTTACCACAAAAATCAAGGAATTGAAATAGTCTTGAATAAAGCATCAATTTGATGACATGGTTGTTGCTAAGCAGGTTTCAACCTTTGAGTCTGAGACTGTGACCTTGGATAGGATGGATCTAAAAGAGATGGGGGTATGTGTGTGGGGAGAAGAGGAACATTTGATGAGGGAAGAATATTCAACAGAAACTATTTAAGAATCACCAACCTTTTACCAAATTGTCGGAATTCATAAATTGTCAAAGAATTATCAACATAAAAGAAGAATCCAATCAATTCTCGAAGAGCATCGTGACCATTTCTAATTGGAAATAAAAAAGAAGAAAAGTTCATTCAATCATTAATAAGTTTTTAAACGAAAGGGTGTTCTGAAAGTTTTGCCTACAGTAGATATTACATCATCATATGAAATTTTCATCCTACCCTAATATATTAAAATTACTGTAAGATTCAAGGTTATAATAATGTTATAACTTGATGAAACGAACAAACTCCGACAAGGGTGTTAAACATATAACAAGATGGACTTTATTACAGGCACATGGAATAACATATAACATGGAATACACATACAAGATACATAGTGGAGATACAAACAAGATATAATAAAAGACACATTCAATAGTTACGTACATGTACATATAAAATATAGAAGGAGTTATGGATAGTCCATAGGGTTGAAGTCACTTACTGACTTAGTCCGTACGTGGGGGATAGAGGCCCCCACGAGGGTGGGGTGTAGACACAAATGTCTAACCCATGTTGTTCAGCCCGAGAAGGAGGAGAAAAGAGGGCGAGAGAGTTTGAATCAGGCGCTTAAATACAACAGGCTCTGGTGGTCGGGAACGGAAACCCAGCGGGAAGATAACTCTTTCAGACAATCCCAACATTAGTTTCATTTTTAGTGAGGGGGATAAAGTGAAGGATCAATTTGATGAAGACTTTTTTGGGGGGGGGGTCAAAGATTATTTGTATACTGTTGTTTAGAGCAGCCTGCACAACATTATTAAGATCATTACTTGCTGCACGTCACAACTGCAATCCTACTGTAAGCCACTGACAGTGGATCTTGCATGTGTCACTTGCTTACACTGAAAAATCCCTACGTAGGACTTTATTTGAATAGAATGAGTCCTCAGGTGAAGAGATAATGAATTTTGAAATATCCCATCATGCAGGTAAAAAATATCAAGAAAATCTGGTATATCTGTGTGTGTGTGTGTGGGGGGGGGGGAATTTGGTAGACAAAGAGTTCAAATTCTTACCGTGTCAAAATTCTCACTCCAAATCGAACTCTTTTGGAAAGTAAGTTTTCAGTTGAGGAACCAGGAGTTTGGATGCTGTTAAATCAAAAGAAAAAGAAATACAAATGAAATGCACGTCATTCAAAATCGCTAGTCAGAAATCTTGCGGTTATTTCCTATAAGTCCAACATAAACAAAGGGGAACCACACTTGACTGATAAATCATTTATTTATTTATACGTGTTAAATGTGTAGGTATGTGTTAATGTATGGATGTGAATGGTAGTGGCAAAACAATGATTAATAATCAAAAGGAAACCATATTGCTGCAAGACAGAATTGAAACTTATAAACATAATTAATAGATTGTCCTACTAAAATAATTATTGATATCAAAGCAAATATTATTAATTTCAATTGATATTAATTTTTGTGAAAGAAAGGAAGGGGTTTATTTAATTGTTAGCTACACCACTGGAACTGACCATTGAAAGAAAAAAGGAGGCAGTGATTTAAGCATTAATAGAAAAAAAAAACTCATGAATTTTATAAATTTATTTTTTAAGCTTATAATTTTATTGTTTACCTGGATTCATGCAAAAATCTATTTGCTCCACGACGTTGATGGGCCACATATATATGAGGTTCTGTGGAATGTCTATTCTGTTCAGGATCACATATTACACTTCTACAAGGAAAAATAAATCTGTTAAACTCTGCTTAAGAAATTAACCTTGTGTCATATCCTACTCATCTGGAGGGGTTGGTAAATATATAAAAGAAAAAAAATCAAAGTTTGGTTTGGTTTGGTTTGGTTTTTATGGCATATCAGCCTCAGTGGGTTATTTAATGCCAACAAAGTTTTGAAATAAACTCATTCTTAATGGATGCTCAATTTTTTTAATAAATACATTTTCCTTTTTAACCTATAGATGGGACGCTAACAGGTACTACCACTCTGGGTCAGAGTGGACCAGGGAGCAATAGTGATAAAGGGTGCTCCACATTCCCCAGACCTCCAGAACTGGAACCTCACCATCAGTTAGAGTTTAACGTCATTCCCAGGACAGGAAGACCCTCAGTCACCGCCTTCTAGCACATATATAAAAAGGGTTGGGTGTTGTTATAAGGGCAATAGGTTGGGACAATCATATAGGTCCTAGGGCTTGACGTGACCGACCGATTCATAAGAGGGGGCCTCTCTGACCACTCGTCTAGCCGAAGTAAGGACTAAAGTGGAGTGTTGCAAGTCATGGGCTGCTCAGTCACCAGGATTCAGTCCTTAAGCATCATGGGTCAACACCTACAGCCAACAGGTGATTCCATCGAGGGGGGGGGGTCTTACCCCTCTGCAGAGGTGTAGTTGGTGTATTCTAAAGCCCCAACTGACAGGGCTTAAAAAATCCAAGTCTTGGGCTTATGGTGTACAGCAACCTAGTGCTCAGTCCTAAATATCAGGCCTATGGATTTAAAGGGTTGAAATAAACAGATAAATAAGCAAATTCCGAAGAAAAAAAATTGTAATTTCTTAGAAAATCTGAAAATTAAATCTGTTGTACTAAAAAAATCAGAGAAAATTTAATTATTTTAAAAACAAAAAAAAACAAACAAATCAACCATTATGCAAATTAGTTTCTAAACTTAATTAAATATTCAAAAATATTTTGCCTTACCTTGATAATTGATCAATCATCACCGTCTCAATAAGTTTTTCTTTCTTTTTGTTATCTTCAGATTTTTCCTGGAGGAAGGGGGGAAGAAACACGATTATTAAAAAGAAGCATTTAACTAATTATTAAGATTTTTTGTTTAAATATAGGGTTTTAAATGTTCATAAATCTAATATTTATGAATTAGGCTGGAAAGAAAGTTTTGTCACTTTTGTTTGCTATGACAACTTTCAAATTGTTGTTTTATTTTTCAAGGCGAAGGAAATTGAAGAATGAAAGAGAGAAGGGAAATAAACGAATAAAGAAAGAAAGAAAGAAAGTGAGAGAAAGAGAAAGAAGGATGCCATTCTTGCACTTCACCCTGGTGGGTGTTGAGCCACCTTCCTCTCTTTTATATATATATATATATATATATATATATATATAAAGGAAAAGTTGACTTACCGGTGAATTTGGTCACGATGTTAGTAAGTGTAGAATTCAGAGGGGTAAGTCAGCGATATAACAAATACAAAGTGCTCAATACTAAGTAGAGCAAATTTATTATAAAATGGGTACAAGAGATAACCTACTTGAGTTTCACCATAAGGATCTTCAGGGTTAACCCTGATTATCCTCATGGTGAAACTCGAGTAGGTTATCTCTTGTACCCATTTTATAATACATACATATATATATTATATATATATATACCTGCCTCTTTGCACAAGCAGGATATGATAGAATCAGAATAAGCGGAGTTTAACAAGTTTGAATTCAGAGTCTTCCTTCTCCTAGACTGGTGACCTAGCCAAGGTTAAAGAGCCCAGTTTGCCCTACTATTTAACCATAGCTGTATGGAGAGTAATTGGATACATACCTTTCCCAAGGGTATTAGCACTATGTGAAATGCAAATGACTTCATCAAGGATTTAAACTTGGATCGATGTGTCCATTTCCTATAACCATTACACCAGGCGCGCCTCCATACATATTGCATAAAGCAATGATCGTCTGTTGTTTACAGATTTAATTTCTCTGGTGATCGCTAAATGTATACACAGATGTATGTATTCAACAGCTAAAACACCACTTCTTAATGGCAGCTGTTGATGGCTGAGAGGTTAATGAATCGAGCTGATGAAAAGTCAGTTGGGTTTCGCTCCTGGTCAGAGGCTGTTGCTATGTCTAGTCACACTGATAAGACATAAAACGTTGAAACATTGTGTCTGTGGATGACTTATTATACACATATATATATATATATATATATATTTATTTATAGTCACCAATACAATTTAAAAGATCGTCTTACCAATGGTTTCGGAACATCACTTTTAGGTGATTATCCATCATCAGAAACGTTGACTTTTTTCAACGTTTCTGATGACGGATAATCACCTAAAAGTGATGTTCCGAAACCATTGGTAAGACGGACTTTTAAATGTATTGGTGACTATAAATAAATAAATAAATACAGCTCTTACAGAAGTAATTGAGCACTTTATAATCATTTCTCCAATAATAATAACAAAGAATTAACTATATATATATATATATATATATATATATATATATATATATTTGGGGGGGAGGAGAATATGTGCTTAATTGAAGTCGTACCTAATTTTGGAAGTTAATTAATTAATAATTAATTAGGTGGGCATACCTATTCAAATGTAAGGCTAAACAAATCGAGAAAAATCAATCTCTGTATGTACATTTCGGCCTATTAGGCCTCATCAGCAGAACTATAGATAGGAAGACCGCCTTGTGCAGTCAGGGTTCGAATCACGCACAAGGCGGTCTTCCTATCTATAGCTCTGCTGATGAGGCCTGATAGTCCGAAATGTACATACAGAGATTGATTTTTCTCGATTTGTTTAGCCTTACATTTGAATAGGTATCCCCGCCTAATTAATTAATTAATTATTAATTAATTAACTTCCAAAATTAGGTACGACTTCAATTAAGCACATATTCTCCTCCCACCCCAAATATATATATACATATATATATATATATATATATATATATATATGCTTTTGTAAATTGCTTAAGATTTGATCAAAGATGATTCATGTTTTGATGTTCCTAAATTATCGGACTCCAAATTCAATTTCCAACAAAAAGAAACCACTCAAGAATGTTTTAACATAAAAAGTGACAAGATTTTCTTTCCAACTTGATATTTATAAATTTATACAAAAATTAAAATAAAGATTTATTAAATTCAATAATTCTGAAGAAAATGTTATTTTCCCAATATGACTGAAAGAAGAATTTTTATTTTATTTTCATTTGATACTCCCCCCGCTCCTCCCTCCCTTTCCATCAACTAAAAATATGAATTGAATTATCAACTTTTTCTGGTTAAAAGTGAGCAGAAATTGTTTGGAGAATCATTCAATGTCTTCTTGTTGCTTGGTGTTTAATGGCATATCAAACCTTGTGGGTTAACTAATTCCAAATCTTATTTCTTTTATAAAAATGATTTCTTTAACTTCTTGTGTATTAATAAATTAGTGGAAATAATTTTCATTAACTTGCAAACATATTCACCCTAACGGGTACTACCACTCCAAATCAAAGTGAACCTAGGAGGAATGGCAATGAAGCAGTGCTCCACACTCCCCAGAGCTCCAAAATTGGAAGCTCACTATCAGATTTGCAAATGGCTGCTTCCCGGCTTTTATTTATATTTTATCTGACAAGGGCAGATCACTCTGTTTAGACTAAACACAGGGGCAGATCACTCTACTTATACAATCTCATTTCTTTATACACTTGAAGAAGGCCAAAGAATGAATCTGCCAAAATGATCATTTGTTCAAATGACCAAACAATTTTCTCTTGTATTTTCTGTTGTCTTTTCTTCTTAAAATTATTGTTGCATAACAAAACGTAGAATGTTTCGGTATACTAGTACACATAGATTACTAGTTCACAGCAAGGTGCTAAATATTGGCATTACATAGACGGTCCTCATAAAGTTCTACATAAGTTTCTGCTACGGATCTAAACAGTAGTAAACAAGTAGTCATGGACCAGTTCATTTACTGCCAGAAAAGGTATGATAGGTTAGTCCACAACACAATTGACAATAGACAATAAATGTTTTGGTACTAATGCACAATAGTGCGCAAGAGATAATATTATAATTGTATTTTACGTAAAAGTAAGTAAAGTCGAAGGGGCGGCCTAATGTCGGTATCAGTCAAACAGCGAGGGAATCTATCCCCCTTTCAATAGCGCTAGACCAAGAAGATTATTTTAGCGTCTGAGGTGGAGCGCCACACCTACCACCAGCTCCTCACTTTACCGCACAGATCCCTGTGCTACTCATACGCTGAATTAGCGAGGGCCAGTATCGAACCAGGAACCTTAGGATTCCTAGTCGAACGCTCTACTGACTGAGCTAAACCGGCCCATTTTACGTATAAATGGTATTAAATGTTGGAAACTACCAAAGTAGCCTAACCCTAGTACTAATCCTAACCTGATTAATTAAACTCTGCGGTCCACAGGCTGATGCCTCTAAACTGGAAACTATAGAAGGTCTCTGTAAGTTTCTAGCACTGCTCTAAATAACAGTAAACAAATAGTCATGGACCAGTTCATTTTCTGCCAAAAAAGGTATGATGGGTTAGTCCTGTGATGGAGAACGAGAAAGGAAAAAGAGCAAGAAAGAATTTTCACAACACGACGTTAAGGAAGTGTTTTACTACCTAAAATATCATTTTTGGATACAATACAATAATGGGGGTGTAACTTTTTTTGTATCTTTTTTTTCTTTCAACTGAATTTGCCATTCTCTCATTCGACTCATTTCGGCCGATGTCAGGTCACTCAAGTCGTCACTTTCGGACTTGAGGGCTGATTCACTCACCGTGAAAAGAGCAAGAGCCCTGGAAACATCACGCCCGGCAAAAAAAAAAAAAATACAAAAAAAGGCTGCCCCCACCCTGCACGTTTTGTGATGAGGACATCAGGGGGAGTGTGACGGAGAACGAGAAAGGAAAAAGAGCAAGACATTGTCTTGCCTGCCGGGATCGAACTCGCGTCCTCCTGCATGCAAAAACAAATGCGTTTTGGGCACTGGACGGACGCGAGGTTCGATCCTGGCAGGCAAGACAATGTCTTGCTCTTTTTCCTTTCTCGTTCTCCGTCACACTCCCCCCTGATGTCCTCATCACAAAACGTGCAGGGTGGGGGCGGCCTTTTTGTTCTCCCGCTCCCTTGAAGTAGGAGAACTGTTGCTTCTCCGTCACAAGTCCACAATAGTTATTGACAATAAAAATTGAATTGGAACAAATATTTTACCACATCCAATTTTTTTTCAACACAAGTTTGGAAAGATGATTTTAGTTGAGCAAAACTTTGTTCTAAAATTGAATCATCTTCATCGTTCTCTTCTGCTTTATGATCGCCATCTTCAAATGAATTTACAAGGACAGAATTCTTGGACTCCTGTTAACATTTAAAAAAAAAAAGAAATATATTGATATAAAATCTGAGCTAAAAAGATGTTTTAAGGGCTTGACAAGATTTTATGGAATTTAGAAGAAATATAATAATGAACAAGACAAATTTGATTTTTACAGGAAAAATAAATAATTGAAGTTAAATTAAAAATGTTAAATCTTATTATAATGGAGATTCAATGTCTGTTTGTAATTGAAACTACGTCACAGTTTACGTCACAATACCCACCAGCAAATGTGTAAGTTTATCAATGAGTATTTCATTTATAGTCAAAATCATTAATACATAGAATAAAATAAATCTTATTTATTAACGATGTGAAAATCTGAGTTAGATTTACCTCAAAACAGCCCATGTTATTAGTGCATTTAAAATCTTGTAATGTATCTTATACATCACTAAGAAATAAAGATTTACATAATATATGGTATGTTTAATTTACAGACTGGTTTTAACAAAACTGGGTTTAATAAATAATCACTTGGTGTTATTGATCTCTAATATTATTGTTTTATTCTCCAACAAATTAAATTCAATCCTATGAATGATTTTATATAGAAACCAATTAAAATACAATTAAGATAAGCATAATCTTTTTATATGCATTCTTATTTACTTTCATTAGTGTTTCTAATTTAATATATTTCATTACATTAAAACTTAAATACTTATATCTGGTGGAGGGTGTATATTCTTGCTACTTTAATGAAATAAAATAAAAACATATATTTACTTACATTGATTTGTTTTTTTTCGATAAGAGTTTTTCATTTCTTCTTGATATTGTTTATACATATGTTGGTGTTTAATTGATGGACCAGGCAAATCTTCAGGAACAACAGCATTATCCCAGACGTCCTAAAATTGGAAAAAAACAGTGTGAACAAATCATTGGAATATACAAACATTTAGGATAATAATTCCAAAGTTATGTACTGTGACACATCGTTTTGTTTAGCTGTGAATTTTTAGCTTTGGATGCTCTGAATAGGTAAATAAAAAAAGGCAAGTCGTCGGGGTGGCCTTAAGTCAGTATCAGCCAAACAGCAAGGGAGTTTATCCCCTTTTCACTAGCACTAGACCAAGGAGATTGTTTTTTAGTATCTGAAGTGGAGCATCATCAGCTCCTCACTTTACCGCACAGATCTCTGTGCTACTCATATGCTGAGTTGGTGAGGGCCAGTATCAAACCAGGAACCTTATGGTTCCTAGGCGGACGCTCTACTGACTGAGATAAACCGTCCCTCTGAATAAATAACCAGCATAAAATCAGTAAAAATGTCAATGACTACCAAATTTGGAAGATAAATTAAAATTGTGTTTTCTATAATTAAATATAAGAGATTAAGATTCGATTTGAAAAAATTTAATAAAAAAATTTAATCTGATTTTTATTTGAAATTGTCTAAAGAACAATAATTGGCTTCTATATCCAGTAATTATGGATTTAAAATCAAACGTAAAAAGTTACCTTAATTGATCTGTGGATTATGAGTTATCTCCCTTGGATCATTTCGTTTGGATGAAGGAACTCTTTGGCAAAAGAGGAAGAAAGTGAACATAGCACCTGTATTTAAGAATGAATGACAAGCCCACAACTATAACAATGCTGCCAAAGAAGCTCTTTATAAGTGTTCTATGTAATTTGTAAATTATCTTATCTTATATGACCACTAAAAGAATATGTTTTTAGCAACTTATGCACAATAAGAAGCTTTACCCAAACAGATAAGTGTTCTATGTAATTTGTAAATTATCTTATCTTATATGACCACTAAAAGAATATGTTTTTAGCAACTTATGCACAATAAGAAGCTCTTTACCCAAACAGATAAGTGTTCTATGTAATTTGTAAATTATCTTATCTTATATGACCACTAAAAGAATATGTTTTTAGCAACTTATGCACAATAAGAAGCTCTTTACCCAAACAGATAAGTGTTCTATGTAATTTGTAAATTATCTTATCTTATATGACCACTAAAAGAATATGTTTTTAGCAACTTATGCACAATAAAACCTCCTTTGAATCATTAACTTGGTCTTTATCTTTGTTCCTTTCTTATCATTCATTTGAGAGAACATTAAATTTCCATACCACCAAATGCTAAACTTTGTTTTTTTTTATCGATCAGAGGAAAAGTAATATTTGTATTCTAACCTTTTTAACTTCCACAATTGGACGAGGTGTTTCTCTTATATCCAATCCTAAACTTGGAACATCGGGATGAGGAGCACAAGATGATTTAGACTAAACAAAACAAACAAACAAAATAACAGTTTTTTGGGGGGGTTTTTTGTTCATTTAAAACAGAAAATAATAGATCAATGGGATATTTTTGGTTTTATTTTTAACCTGACAAAATTTGTTAGAAAAATATGCGAAAAATATGAAAAAAAAAAAGAGATTGCTAAGTTGGGTATAACTATAAAAAGATGAAAAATTATCTCTTATAAAATAAAGTGTTGTTTAATCTTATATAAATATAAGAAAGAATGAAAATAAATAAAATTAAAAATATTAATTCTGAGATGAGATTGCAAAAAAGTTGAATTTACAATTTAAACATTTTTTTGTTGCAAAAAGCAAATAGAGAACATTTCATTGGCAATCAATCATCATCATCATCATCATCAGCAGCAGCAGCAGCAGCAGAAGAAGAAGAAGAAGAAGAAGAAAGTTATAAAATGAGAATTAACAAATTTCTGTATAAATTTTGAAAAATAAACACTGCCATTATTATTATTACTATTATTATTATTATTACTATTATTATTATTATTATTATTATTATTCACTGATGTGCTTAGATGAATATCTTCATCTGGATTGTTATTATAATTCCAGTGTTTTGACCATTGTACTCTCTGACCTTCTTTGGGTGTCTGTTGTTGCCTTCTAGGAATTTTGAACTGAATTCTTTATTCAACTTATGGGAACAACCATAAAATAATTCATGTTAACGACGCTACTTAGTGAGGATAAATAAAGTTAAAACAAGGGATGATTCCAGTGGAATTGAACAACCAATGTTTGATCTGATGCAAATCATTTTTTCTTGCTTAAATAATACCTCTTCACTTTTGTTTTCATTCTCTGGAATTTCCACGGGTTTCGCTAATTATGATACAAACACTACAATAAATCTACTGTAGTCTCTCATTGGGTGCTCCATACATCTAGCCTTGTGCCTCAACTAAGCAAAGCTTAGTAAATAATATGTCTTGGGTATGATGCTGAACTGCATCTAGTGGTGAAATTCCAATTCTGAAACTCTGGGGAATGTGGTGTACCCCTTTATTGCCATTACTCCCAGGTCCACTCTAATTCGGAGTGGTAGTACCTGTTAGGGTCCCATCTATGGGTTAAATAGATAAAAAATGAATATTAAAAAATGAGTTTGAAAAAAAAATTGAATACCCAACAAGAATGTATGGTACTCTTCGCTGAGAACTGTCCCGGCCTCCTGCCTCAAAAATCACTAGTCGGTGGCTGCTGAAAAAAACAACACCTGCTACGATTGAAGTTCATAGCCAAAGCGGTGTCACTTGCAAAACCCCCCAAAAAACAACCAACTTAGGGCGTTTCCCCCCCCCCCAGTTAAAATTAATAGTTTTATTACAAAATTTGTGGGTTCTGTTTTTTCAAAAAACAGCCCTAATTATTTATTTATTTTTCCATTAAACTAACCCTAACCCTAAACCCTAACCCCAACCCTAAACCTAGTTTTTTTTCAAGTGACACCGCTTCGGCAAAGGACTTCAATCGTAGCTGGTATGTTTTTCAGCAGCCACCAGTTAGTGAATTTTGAGGCAGGAGGCTGGGACGGTTCTCCACAAAGAGTACTGAATGTATAAAACAAAATATCTTTGGCATAGAATTGATCCACCAGGGATCCACCAGGGATTGATGTGATGCCAAATCTAATCCAACCAACAAATTGTGCAACCTACCAACTAAATAACATAGATCTTCTGTAGTTTAATTGAAACAGCTGACAAAATGTCATTAAATTCAAAGCTTCAAGTTACCATCACCGGATTATCCTAAGGAACAACGGTGAAAGTGGATATTCGAAATTACGTCACTGCTTACGTCACATTACCCAAAATCATCATAACATAGAATAAATACATTCAAAATTCGAACATGCAACATTAGACAGTCCGCGTTGTTTTTTAAAACAAGTTTTAATAAATACATGACTGGTATTATATATCTATATGTAGTTTGTTTTATTTTAATACATATTTAAAGTTTACATTTCAAATTGTTTTATTTTTTAATCCTTTAATGAATTTGATGATTTTACTTACTTAGGGTACAAACTCGCTGACATTGAATTTTTTACTCCCACCCCTCAAGCAATATGTTTCAAAAATCTATTTTTACATCGCCTGGAGGGCGTTTTTTATTTAGTACTAGTAATAATAATAATAATTGTATAAAGTCAATAATACTTTATCTCCTAAATAGTTTATTAGAATTTTTCTCATATCATTTTCTTGTTTTTGTGTTTCTTTAGTTAAAAGAAAAAAAGAAATACTTGCAATATAATTCCATAATTTATTATCGTATTGAGAATTCGATGCACTTTGACAGCTGAAAGAAAATGCAAGAAAAATTGAACTCTTTAAATCTGTTATATTTGTGTATGGGTAATGGGGGGTCGGAGGGAGGAGAGAAAGAGACAGGTGACTGAAAGGTTGTTCTAACAAAAACAAAACTGTATCACTTTCCATTTCAGCAAAATGGTAGAAATGATAAAAGAAATGATAAAGGACAAAGAAATATTTTAACAAATATTTGAAAAATACACAAACAAATATTAGGAATGTACAATAGGGTAGGTCAATTTTGGAACTGTAACATTTTCCATGTGGCAAAAGTTGCAAATTAACATAAAGAATTATCAGACAAAATATTTTTCTTTAAAACTTTGCCTTCATTTGAGGAAATAGATTTCAGTCTTTTAAAATGTTATCCCTGTTACAGCTTAATTAATGAGGTAAAAAGCAGCATATCGAAGGTGTCGATGATGTCAGTTTTAATTCTAGTTGTAATATCTTATTCATTTCATCTTAGTAAAATAAATTTCTGTTTTAAATACTGAAATTGCTAAATTTTTTAAACAATTTCTGGGCCAAATGTAGCAAAAATGAGGATTTTTAGTGCATTTTAACTGACAATCTTTGATGCTATTTCCTCAAACAATGGTGCAAGTAAGAGATCTATTTATTATACAACAAACAACTTTCACTATTTGAGAGAATTTGGTATTTTAAAAAAAGTGAAAAATCAACCTACCCTAATGTACAAGCCAAATGGTAGTCTAATTGTCCATTGAGGAAAAGTTCTATTTCAGAGTCCTTTAAGGTTGTGACAATACCTGCTTTGTGCGTGTGCACCTTCATTGTACAATATTGATAAGCCCACGTTGTAATAACTTGTGCTGGCCGGTTTTGAAAGGCACGAGCTAGAGACAGGTTCGCAAGGATAAGAAAAATGCGACAATACAAAGTCTGATGACAGGACACTAATGGAGAAGGAAGGTGTGATACTTTGTGCAGTTTGTGGTGGAGCAGAGGGCACTTAAATCTATGTCATCAGCTAGCAAGAAGTTCTCTTAAATCAGTTGCTAGAATAAACTACAAGTCTGACTGACTGACTGTCTATCGTGTGGGACTTTTCTTATTTTCTATCTATCAACTGCCCACTGGACAAGGCTCTCACTCCAATGGCTGGTCTTGATCTCTTTTTGAGACTTGAACCGGCTGAATATATGCAGAATTCTCCCCAACCCATCCCATTTGACCACACAGAAACTGGTACTAACTTTTTTGGCCACATGTCTGCAATTTCTCCTAAAATTGCACACACTAATTTATTTCTAGACTGCTGGATGCCAATTTTTCCAACCATTAAATTTTCGAGACCCATTTTCTCTTAAAACTAGTCACATTAAGATATTATCTTTAAATGGCTTCACTTCAAGGTGGTCAAACATAGTTTTATGGCTTTTCTGAACCTTATGAACCTAACTGATGTAGTGAACCTTTGTCATTTTATGGACACACACACATAGACAGGCCTAACATATTCAATTTTCTTTTTGTTTTTAGTTCTGAATCTACATAAGATCATTGTGTCACAAGGTATGGGGGGGGGTAGGGGGTTCTGGCCGTTTTTTGTAGTAATGGAAATTTGGTGGTCAGAGCATAGACTTGTATTTTTGTTCTTTCCAACATTCACACAGTTTTTAGCAATTACAGTCAAGAATTGTAGATCTATAGATTTAATATAAATGGCTGGAATAATCCAAAGATAATCCAATAATATAAATCTGTCTTTTAATAGAAATTATAGACTAGAAGATTCCCTACCTTCAAGAACTAAGTGCGTCCGTATATGTCTGGTCTGTTACGTAATTACGGCGTTTCATCAGAGACACAGAAAGGATTATAAGGCATGCACATAGAAATATAGCAATAACGACAACAAAACGTGAATATTTACTTTAATGTTTAAAGTCCTTTAGAATAGAAATCTAGAGTCTTTCTGAATCGAAGACTCAAATGTCAAGATGTCTGGTCTATCCTATGTTCGTGGTCGGTGCAAGAGGAGGAGTGTAGTGGGTGACTACAGATATTGAACTTGCAGCCTCCTCGTCATGTGTTGGGTGAGTGAACTATTGTAATATTGTAGCAGGCAAAAGACTTTGTCAGCAGATTTGTGCAGTTAGGGAAACTTCACACAAACAAGTTCAGAAATTAATTTTTATCAAACAATAAGTTAATTTTGTTGAGATTAAATATTTCCTAAAAATATAAATAAATTCTTAATCGTGATATTCAGAAAAAACTTACTCTATTGTAGAAATTGCGTCAGAATCCAATTCATAGTTATATAAATCGGAAAGGTTTTTGTTTTTTTTCTTTTTCTTGAAGATATCCAAGATCTAAAGAAGGAACACTGAAAAATCAAATCAAAAATTAAATGATCATAATTTGATATATATAATTTGTGTGTGTGTTATATATATATATATATATATATATATATATATACTTTGATTAAGAAAGAAAAATTTAACAAATTGTCATTTGGCCATTATAAATATATTTTAACCAGAACTCAAAAAATGAGCTTAGTCTCATCTGACAGACAGCTACATACAGTTAATGTAGATGTTTTTCTGATGAGACTAAGCTCGTTTATTGAGTTCTGGTTGAAATAAATTATATATATATATATATATATATATATATATATAAGTGAACTAACAATGTGTTTGAAATGGTGAAGGCTGACAATTTTTGGGGAGATTATGTGCTTAATTAAAGTCATACCTAATTTTTAATTAATTAATTATAATTAAATGAATTAGGCATGCATATC
The DNA here is from genome assembly GCA_023376005.1 of Doryteuthis pealeii. Lineage (NCBI taxonomy): Eukaryota > Metazoa > Mollusca > Cephalopoda > Myopsida > Loliginidae > Doryteuthis > Doryteuthis pealeii. Next base: position 74,771,781 of record CM042159.1, on the reverse strand, counting down.
AGTGTGTGTGTGTTTGTGTGTGTGTGTGTTTGTGTGTGTGTGTGAATAAAATGGTGAAAATCAATTCGATAGTATGTGGAAAAAATAGAAAAACACAAAATATTGATCCTTTGAAACACCTCACATTTTTCTATTTTTTCCATACACGCACACATATACATATACATATATGTGGAGAAAAGTAGACAAACACGGGATGTTATGGAAACCGGATGTTTATTGTCATTTGACAATAAACATCCAGTTTCCATAACATCCCGTGTTTGTCTACTTTTCTCCACATATTGTCGGATTAACCTCCTATATATATATATATATATATATATATATATATATATATATAATCCAAAGTTTGAGTGAAGAAACCTTCTTTACGACATAGTAGTTTTTCAATTATCGTAATTTAAAGAGCTCAAGTGTCAGAGTCACAGAGCAAAATTATATTAGGAAAAAATAACAAATAATATTTAGGTTGAAAGCATAATAGACTATTTCAGGAGACCTAGAGGAATTACCTTTCAGGTGCATCTGATGATGGGGACTGAAAGGTAATTCCTTTAGGTCTCCTAAAATAGTCTATTATGCTATCAACCTAAATATTCTTTGTTATTTTTTCCTAATCTATCTATCTATCTATCTCACTCACTCACTCTCTCTCTCACTCTCTCTCTCTCTCTATATATATATATATATATATATATATATTAGTGTATATTAACAAAACCTAAAACTAAAGTTGTATAGTATAATTAATTTCTTACTGTGCAGGTTTGCAGTGAAACAACCTTTCCTCATCTTTGCAAATATTTTTCTCGTTTCTTTCAGGTTCTTTACGAGCAGATTTCTACAAAAAAACAAAAACAGAAAAATAACTCAAGAAATGAACTTCATTTTAATTTCTTTTCTTTCAAAATTTCAACCAAATATTTTCTTATTGAAATCAACTGTGATTTGAAAAAAAAAAATCTACCAGTTTTAGATTTAGATATTCTAGTTCAAGTGTGTTATGATTTTTGTCACCATTTTCAGGTGAGAGCACTTTACAGTGGAGATTCCTTGTTTCCTTAGTGTTAGGCAGAGTCCTTGGTTGTTCCTCGGTGTTCCTTAGTGTTAGGTAGAATCCTTTGGTTGAGCAGAGTCCTTGATTGCATATCCATTCGTCTGTGTCGAATACATCTCCTCCTAAGTTCATTTATCTCAGTTGTTGAATCTATTGTAAGGCTGGATGGCACTCTTGCTATTTGAGTCTGGAACAATTAGGAATCTCTTGAGGATATCTTGTCTTGTGCTATTCATAGTTTTTAATAGCATCACAAGACGTTCTTGTTTTTTCTCCTCCTAAGTTCATTTATCTCAGTTGTTGAATCTATTGTATGGCTGGATGGCACTCTTGCTATTTGAATCTGGAACAACTTAGGAATCTCTTGGGGATATCTTGTCTTGTGCTATTCATAGTTTTTAATAACAACACAAGTCATTGTTATTTTTTTTCCTCATCAGCTCATTTATTTTATCCCAAAGTCAAAATGCATTGGGAACAAACATGCATCTTGCGTCTGTTCCTTTCCAAAGCTTCGTCTAAAACTAACCTTTCATCATCTCTCTCTTTCTCTCACTCTCTTCCTTGTATTGACCAATCAGAAATCGATAATTGGCCTAGTTACTTTCCACTATTAATCACTTGTAACTTCAATTTTTGTTTTTTTCCCACCTTATTATATTATATAAAGAATTTTTCAAATTTTAGCATGAACCCTCAGAAAATTTAATGAACTTTTTTTTTTTATCACAGCCAATACAACTGTGCTAACACAAACTGGAAATGAAATAGTCCAAAAATATGCAGCAATTCATTTTTTTTTCATATTGTAGGGGATTATCTCCCCTTTGCCTGGAAGAGTTATCTTCTCGCTGCGTTGCTTTTTTTTCCCACTAGGGGACCTTTGGTTTTTAAGTGTCTGATTTGAACTTGTCTTCCTCTTTTTAGCTGGATCTTCTCAAGAACTGCTATGGGCTAGAGTCTATCTACCCACTTCTCGGTGGGGCTTTTGCCCCCTCCTTACATTACTGTAAGTCCTTTATACAGCATGGGCTATCCTTTAGTTCCATGTCTATAACATTTATATCTTACGTACATTTGGGTATCTTGTTTATACCTAAATATTGTATATGTATTTACATGTTCTATTCTCCTGTACATTATGTACCTTATAGTTTCCATGTGCTGTTATATATATTAAATGTTTTGTCTCACAACGTGTCGGAATTGTTTGTTCATTAATTAACTTTGAATCTTACAATATCATCCTCATCATCATCAAGGTGTGCCAACAGCATAGATCCCCCTTGAATCTCTCTCCCTCTCTCACCATCTGTCCCAATTGGTCATTACTCCAGGCAAGTCCTCTAGACGGCATCCACTGTCTGCACAGAGGTGATCAATGTATTTTTTTGCTGGTTGGTCAACACTGGTGTGTCCATGTGTAGGAGTCCATAAGAAAATGTTGCGTATGTGTTTGTCCTTACTTCTCCGGCAGTGTCCAGCATATTTTGTTTGTTTTACTAAGATAGTTCTAGAATTGGTTCAAAACATCTTGCAGCATCTTTGTGTTTTTTCTCTAATCAGTTTGTTAGTGAACAAATGGTGCAACCATACAATAGTACTGACATGGCTACAGCTTGAAAGAATTCCCATTTTATTTCATTACAGAGATCACATTTCAATATAGTTGATATTCTGTCAATAGAAGTCTATGCTATGTGTGTTGACATTTATTTCAATAGATGAGATTTTGTTACCAAGGTATTAAACTGGTGTACTAATTTCAGAGGTTTGCTATTTAATGAAGAAAAAAACGAAAAAAAACTTGATTATTTGTTGTAACCTAACAAAGGTTACTTAATGAGAAATAACCGAAACGGACACTGGAAATGAAATAGAATCTTTATAACATTAACAAAATACAATACTCACCAGTGGCGTGAATAAGGTAAACCACTGCTGGCGGCATAAGACTACTCAGTCAGCATAATACTCCTGTATTTATGAGGATTAATGTTCATAGACAGGGTATATAACATTATTTTAAAAACAAACTTTGGTAAGAACTTTTGGTAATAACACAGAATAATTTAATATTTGGAATATTTAAAAGTCAAAGAATAAATAACTTACATTTTTTTTGTTCAAATGAAATCGTTCACTTCGAGGTGTATTTTTCTTGGGTGCTTCACTGCCACAAACGCTGAGATCCATTTAATATTCTAAACGAGGAAATCAATTCAGAGATTTATAGCAGAAAAAAAAAGAGAGAAAGAAAAAAAAAGGATTCTATGAATAAGACAATAGAAATCAGATTAGAGAAAGGTTTGGAGCATTTATATCCTTGGTAATGAGTCTTGAGTATTGGTAATCCTGTGTCCCTCCTCAATGAGCGCAATTAGAATTATGGCCAATGTGGGGGGGTATAAGTAGTGTATCGGCCACACAGTATGGTTCGTGATTGGCCTGAGTAATAAACCACATGACTTAGGCTACTCTATAAATCCAGGTGGGGAACTGGAGTACACCTTATATACCAAAATTATTCCAACAAGTTGGCTGCTAGAATAAACTACAAGTCTTACTATCATATTGGTCTTTACTTATTTTCTATCAACTGCCCACTGGATAAAGCTCTCATTCCAATGGTCAGTCTCAATCTGTTTTTTTTTTTTTTAGGTTCAAGCCGACTGAATATATGGAGAATTCTTGCATCCTAAACCCCATGCTGTCCAATGTTAATGGAATGAGAACAGTCTACCCCAATAGACTGAATAATAAAGGGTTCGGTTTGAAGATCTGTGAAGGCACCGAGTTTGACAAGTAGGTTCTCAAATTCAAAGTGAAGGTCCCCAAGTTCAAGAAGGATCCTTAGTTTGACAAGAAACAACTGAAGAAGACCGGATGGCACATCGTCCAAAATGTGTACATAACAATAAAGACGAGGACAATAGTCCGAAAAATCCAAATAATACATAATATCTCTTGTTTATCCTTTGTTTCAATCACAAAGTTTTTAGACTTTGATGGGGTTGGTTGTGAACAAACCCTAAAATTCAGAAATTTCAGCAGTGGTTGTGTCAGCTCCAGACAATCTCACTGTCACTGTTGACTGGCATTGCTCGCTGGTCCAGTATCTTACTGATTTGCTTGTTATTCTGTAATTTAAACGACCAGAGTGATTCTCACAGAAACTAAAAGACTTTGAATTAGATCCACTTTAGCCAATAAAGACAAAATTTGTTTATTAAACTCTCTTGGCTTAACAGACAGAAGAACTCTCTGAGCACATGTTGGAGAAGAGACCCATATCCAACCCCCAAGATAATTTATCGGCCATTTGAACTTAGGCTTGAACTGGGACAAGACACTACTACTGGCCAGCAAGATATTTCCTTACCATATGGTGGCTATGACCCGTGAATAAAGCCTAAATCATAAAACTACCTTTTGTCTTTGTCTCTTCTTTTTCTTTCCTTTAATTCCTTTTCAGCGCGACCACCAAATAAGATGGGGTTAAAAGCAAACCCTAGGAATACACACCAAGAATAACCAGCTACCTTTAAACCTTTTGCCACAATTTAAAAGTCATGTAAAAGCAAAATTAGTACCCATTTTTCTCACTCTGCCCCATTTACCAAAATTTTTCATGTTCCCCAATGATACCTGCATCAGAAAAATAAGGTCTAAAAAAGTTTGACTTCAGGTTACTCTTACTGTGTTTTTAACTTGGACTATCTATAATAATCTAGTTGAGACTGACTTCTCATTCCAGTTTTTTAGTTGGACAAAAAGAAAATATTAAATGTTTGTTTAGTAAAAATGGACAGAATACATTATGACCCTTTTGATCTGCGGTAGTTTCTCTCCGTGGATAATTAAATCCTCACAAACATTAAATGTTATTTTGCTATCTTTAAAGACGATTTAAGGGCGGAGGGGACATTACTCCCACCAAGAAATCTCTTTTGGAATAAAAGGCACACTAATTGTTAAAAGTGGCCCGGATGTGGGTGGTCACACCATGCTGGCGAGTGTCGCACGTGCTGCATGGACAATTATGACTGAAGAGCCCAGATGTGGTGAAATTGGGGTGTATTTAAAGGACTGATTATCACAGACCAGGGAGAACGACTTGCAGTTAAAATAACAATGAACACCTCATGCATAACAATAATTATCTAGTCTAGTAAAAGTTGTTGGGGTGGCCTAAAGTTGGTATCAGCCAGGCAATGAGGGAGTCTATCCCCTTTTTACTAGTGCTAGACCAAGGAGATTGTTTTTGCATCTGAAGTGGGGCACCACACCTACCATCAGCTCCTCACTTCACAGCACAGATCCCTGTGCTACTCATATGCTGAGTTGGCGAAGGGCCGGATTCGAACCAGGAAACTTGCGATTCCTAGTCAAGTGCTCTAACAACTGTGCTAAACCAGCCCTGAGGAGACCATTATAAGTAAGATTGATTCTCACTGGGTGCCCCATATATTTCTGGCCTTGCTTAGAAAATGACAATTATTAAAATAACAAAAAATATTTCAGTAGTCAATAAATTAAAATTTTTTTTAAATTAATTAATTTGAAAATTTTACAAGTTCTATGGGCTTTTCCTTGAATTGTTCACAGTCATTTTTTAAAAACCACAGAGTGATTGCCTATTGGCGGGATTTAAAACTGGTTGTCTCTCTTGCAAGAACAAAAGAAAAGAGGTGTTCTGAGTTTAGTACACTAAACTTCATATACTGGTGAGGCTCTAGTTCTGGAGCTTTAGAGTGTGTGGAATACCTCTTCATTGCCATTACTCCCAGGCCCACTTTAATCTGGAGTGGTAGTATCTGTTAGAGTACCAACAATAGGTCAAATAAATCTGTTTGAAAATTATTAGTATTCAGTGCCATATAACTAAATTATTTGTATAAAGATTAGTTACTTGAAGTTATAATTGTTTACCGAGGATTAGTTATTTGAAACCATGTGCAAACAAAAATGACTAATATTAAATAGAAGTAATTACTTGAAACCATATAATTATTTATATTAGAAAGGAATATTTGAAACCATACAACTGTAAGGAAATTATTTGTATTAGATAGGAATACTTGACACCATATAATGGTGTGCAAATTATTTGTATTAGATAGGAATAAATTATATAACTGTACTAAATAACCCTGGACAGGTTGACATGCCATTGAGGTTAATCAATCAATCATCACTAAATGAAACGGTGAATTTAAAGATGATTAATTTCATTTTATTTGATATTCTACATGTTCATTGAATGTAAAATTAGTCATGGAGTATTTTTTGCTGGGAGAAATGAACTAAAAGAAACAACACCTGAATACTTTAGTCAAACCACAACAGCAAAATGTGTTCCTAATACTTTCTTCTCTTTTAATGTAATGGGGGAGGTGCTGTCTAGAGATGGATCTCCAGTCCCAAGATTACACTTAAAATTCAAATATATATATTTTTAGGAGATTATGTGGTTAATTGAAGTCATACCTAATTTGTAAATTAATTAGTTATAATTAAATGAATTAGGCGAGCATATCGGTTTAAATGTAAGGCGTAAACAAATCGAGAAAAAGTCAATCTCTGTATGTACATTTCAGCCTATTAGGCCTCATCAGCAGAGTTATAGTCAGTGCTTTATAGTGCTTTGTGCGTGATTCGAACCTTACCTGTCAGGCTGAGACTCTAAACATTACACCAAGCTGGCTTATCCAGATTTCTCGTTTATTTTAAACTGATATATATATATATATATATATATATATATATAGCCCTTTTTTTGGTTGACTTACAGCACGACAGTAAGTCAATGTACATACAGAGATTGACTTTTTCTCGATTTGTTTACGCCTTACATTTAAACCGATATGCACGCCTAATTCATTTAATTATAAATAATTAATTTTCAAAATTAGGTATGACTTCAATTAAGCAGATAATCTCCCAAAAATTGTCGGCTATCGCCATCTCAAACAGATTGTTTGTCTACTTCATATATATATGTGAGGAAAGGAAGTGAATCCGACGGTATTATAAGCTAAGTATTTTTTTTTTTTTTTTTTTTAATCTGATGTTTCTTTAAAGAAAATGAAAAATAAAATTACCCACCCTGATTGTGTTACGATTTACTAAATAAATTTCAAAGTAAACATAAATGGATTTCACTGCAGAAAGAAAAAAAAAAGATCGTCATATAGAGATCGATAAAGGAGGCGAGCGAACAGGTTTCAAAATAAGGAGTGTCCTTTTAACAGAACTCAGACCCACAAATTGGACTCAGGTGAAAAACGGTAACGTCATTTAATTTTCCTATCAATAAAAAATCCGACTCGTTTGAGAATAAAATAAAATAATTTTGCATAAGTTAAAAAAAAAAAAAAAAAAAAAAATTATCATAGAAACATTTTTCTTATTAATGAAAAAGAAATAGGATCGTTTTTTTAAATATTACAATTAATTAAGAAATACAATTGGCGTGCTAAGAGTTACCTGAAGCCGAACTTTTTTTTCGCTTCGATGTAGGTATCATTGGGGAACGTGAAAAGTTTTGGGAAATGGACCAAAGAATGGCCCGCTTACCAAAACTTTTCTGATACCCAGCCTCCTCAATGATACTTGCATTGGAAAAATAAAAATGTTCGGCTTACCTTTACGGCGCCTTTTTAACCTGGACAATAAGGAAAAGGATAGTTTGTTGTTGTTTAAATATAACAATTTAGAAACTAAACAAAAATATGTATTATTTTGAAATTAAAAAAAAAAAGAAAGAAAAGGAAAATCACATGGTAACTTTAAAAATCAGTTTTCGTATATTTTTCCTTTTTTTTCTCTGACTATTGACCTCATCTTTATTGTGGTCGTTATTAACAAACGTTTCGGCCGATGTATCCTTCGGTCTTCCTCAGGTGTTTACAATGTATCCGAGTAAGTTGTATATTAGTGATGATACAATCTTACTCGGATACACGAGGAAGGCCGGAGGATACAGCGGCCGAAATGTTGACTCAATATCTACCACAATAAAGATGAGAATAATAGTCAGAAAAATCAAAATTATTCACATCAAGCCTAATCTAAAAAAATACAGACAAATAATTTTTTTTATTATAATAATTAAAATAACAATTACCATAGGATGGATTTCTCTGTTGGTTGTTTAAAATTGAAGATATCACTTGTTGGTTTGTAGAAATAAATTTCTTCATGGCTAAATATCACCAATTAAAATTGTTTCTCTCAACTCGAATAATAATAGAAAATAATAAAAATAGGAATTGCACAAATGATAGAAATAAGATTTCCATTAAAACAGATCCAAAAAGTAATGTGTTACTAATATTTCTTTAGAAGAGGAATAAAGTTTTTTTTAAAAAAGATGAAGTTATTGACGACTTCTTTTAGGTTGACATTGTTGAGTGACTGAATTATTTGTAATTTTCAAGTTGCCATGACAACGTGATGACCCCCCCCACACACCCATCTGCTACTCCCCACTCCCACAAACATCACATTTTTTTTCTTTCAATAATTCAATCGAAGTTTTTGGTATAAAAAATCAAAAGAAAAAAAAAAAAAAAAATGATTGTAATATTTTATTGAAAAAAAAAAAAAAAAAGTTTCTATTCTTCACGCATAAATATTAAATTAAATGAGATGATTACTTTATTGATTTTTACAATGAAGATCGGATTTAAAGTGGAGACAACTCTTCATAGTTACACCTATAAATATCTCGTTTGTGAAAGAATCTTTAAGTTAATCATATAGTAAGTTTGCGATTGACTAGGCTTTGGTTAATATGAATATATACATATAATAATTATAATATCTTAATAGCTACAAGATTCGTTGAGGGTTTAAACACAAATATCCCCTACAAATTTATACCACTATAAACGTTTAACTACTGAGCTGTTACGTTGGCTTGCTTGATAATAATGATAATCCAATCGATTATAAAGACTTAACATTTATTTCAAAGAAGTAAAAAAAAAAAAATATATGGAGTACTAACGAGGAGTCATTTTTTTTTTCAAATTATTTTTAATTAATTTTAAATGAACGTACGTACGTACATACATACATACATACATACAACTACAGTAAAATTGGTTTTAATTTTTTTTTTTTTGACAGGATGAAATTAGTTTAAAAAAAAAAAAAAAAAAATTAGGTTATTTCAAAGTTAATGTTTGTTTTAACATTTTTATTGGTTAATAATTACCATTACGCTACGCCATATTTGTAGATATCAAAATTGAAATTTCAAGGCTTAAAAAAAAAAAAAAAAAAAATAAATAAATAAATCTCCCAAAAATATTAAAACAGTTAAACGAATTTTTGTTTCTTTAAAAAGTAAAATTCAATGACTCCTCAACTAAATTATCATTAAGAAAATCCCTACTTTTTTTTCCTAATGAAAAACTTTTCTATTTAAAGGAAGTCTTTAAATGCCGAATTCATTGACAACCGCCGAGAACGTTTGTTCAGTCAAAAGTATGGGTGGCAAAAATGGACACAATTAACTCGGAAAAATGTAATTGGGTTTCAGAAAAAATAAATTAACCTACAATTAAATGCTGTTACTTTAATAAAATAAAACTATTACTAATTTTATTGTGAAAAGAAAACCGCCTAAAAGTAAAATATTTTGGGATAAAAACAAAAACGATATTGCTGTGTCGTACATAGTTTCAGTGAGGGGCCCATCCCCAGGCACAAAATATGCATTAACACTTTTTAATTATTCAAATATGTTATATTTAATATGCCTAAGTGGAGTGAAAAATATTTTCTTTTTCTGAAGCCCTAACTTTGAAAATATATCAATTAAAAGATTCTAATGATTTCATAAAAGGTTTGGAGAGAGAAATTTATTTTTACAAAAAGAAAAAAAAAAAAATTTAGAATAATTAAATTATTTAAATTTTTACGTTGCAGTGTATAATACACTGCAACGTAAAAATTTAAATAATTTAATTATTCTAAATTTTTTTTTTTTCTTTTTGTAAAAATAAATTTCTCTCTCCAAACCTTTTATGAAATCATTAGAATCTTTTAATTGATATATTTTCAAAGTTAGGGCTTCAGAAAAAGAAAATATTTAGCTGTTGATAAATTTTTAAAAAAATTTTCAGACGTCTAAAATATTTTTTTAATTAAATTCTTTTCTAGTTTTTCTTTTGAAAAGGTTTATGAAAGTTTTTTTTTTCTCAACAAAACGCATCAGTTGCCTTCGGGCCCTGTGTCCAGTAGCTTCGGTTATTGGACGGTAAGGAATTTAATACCAGCGTGATTCCAGGGAACCATTCTCCCAGACAACACCTGCACCCTTAATTTAAAGGGGCATGGCTGAGTTATTGCCCAGTGCCTGGAGCACCTCAAAAGAGGAACCCTTAAGGGATACAAGCAATTTTTGCACTAGCCACGCAGGAGTTTCACATTGTTCCCGACAAAGATCCTTGTGGTCAACTGGTAGGGTGGGATATCAGTAAATACTTAAAAGAAAAAAATCTTAGTTTTCATTTTAGTCCGGCTTTGGATTACCCTTACATCACTTTTAACCTGGACTATTTAATCAAATTGAATAAGGGAAAATTAGCCCTTTCAAAACGATTGGATTGAGATTTGTCTAACAGTGGCAACAATTTTATAAAAACATTCAGACCCCGCCCCCGAAAAAACTTTCGTTCATTTAGATGAGATTTAAGAGACCATACAAACCAATTTAATTTAAATCTATATTTTAGATTATTTCGTAAAAAAAAAAAAAAAAAAGTTTGATTCAAATTATTTTGTCACTTGTGTACCAAACGTTTTATTAAATTCCAACCATAAATTAAAAAATGATAATCAGTAAAGATATGAAGAATTACAGGTTTACACCCATTTTTAAAAATTCTGAGAAAAAAAAGCAGCCATTTGTGATTCCCAATTCCAATGAAGTCTTTAAAGATGGGTCAATCCTCTTAAACTCATTTGTGGATCAAAGATATCTGACCAAATACTGACCATTCACCCCCCCCCAAAAAAAAACACGTCATTTTAAAATTTTCCCCTCCTTGTTCAACAATTAACACTGTCCACAAGTCATTAACCAATGAATAAGGACTAAACTTACCTTAGTTCGAACACAAATCCAGAAGTATGAGACACCCAGTGAGAATTGAACCCACCAACAATGGTCTACTAGCCGAGTGCACCAGTACATTGCAACAAACAGAGGGGGAGAAAGATGGGTAGAGGTTCTACAGAAAATCCCACACAAAACCAAGTAGGTGTTGATAGCTAGCAAGTTATTTTTCACAATTTACTTCATTGCGATTGATGATTGCAGGTCACCAGTATTCTGGATGATTATACAGCCAAAAAGTAGGAATCTAATTTAACCAATGTTGTCTTGAGATTCACGGCGGTCTGAACTTGGACCAAGTTCTAAGACCAGCAGTTTCTCATGCAACTGGTCTTCCATCTTTGTGATACCAATGTTGTCCAAAGGAAGAGCAAGATATTTTATACAATTTGGTATTAAGTGTTACTGCAAGTTGCTTTAGGGACTCCAGCTCCTGATTTTGAATTCAGCTTCCCCTCCTCCTAGATTGTTTTTTTTTTTTTATTATCAAGACCAGATAGCCCCACCTGCCAGAGACTAACAGGATCAAGTTTTTCACAAGGCCTAACAATTTGATACAGATTAAAATATCTGCATGTCCATCTACATTTTAAAATGTTTAAAGCATTTCTCATTTTACGGATTTCTTGCTAAGAGCAATTTTTGTAAAGATCATTATATGAAAAGAGTTAATAAGAAAAAAAAAGTTATTTCAATACCATATCATTAAAACATTTCTTGGAGGTAAAAGAAGTTTGAAGATTGGCCCATCAAGTAACAAAGACAATTTATATATAAAAAGCAGCTTTGAAAAACCTGATAGCATTGGACCTCCAGGCAAACATATCAGAATCTACATTACAAACAAGATCATTTATAATTCTCATATATATGTAGGTGCACCTATATATGTGAACCTACTTGCAGGTTTTTTTTTTGTAGAAATGTGGGCTCTAGATGTGAGTAATGGTGACCCATCTCAGATAGCAGTCCTGAATTATTCCCATTCAATGCGATTGTCTAGACAATAAGCAGACACTTTCTGTACACTTGACAATTTACCCAAACCCATGGTAATGAATGCATATCTAATATATGTAGTATATATTATATACATACATAATATAGTATTGAATGAGAAAAATTATACACACAAGGGTGGGTTGAAAGGTTTATGACACCATATTTGCCGTTGATGACCTTTTTAATACATGGGATCCAAGCACTGCAACACCGTCACAAAAAGTGCATAGGACCACAAGGGGGGAACAATGTTGAAAGAATATCCTCATTTGATCAGCCTATGAACTTTTTAGCAACCCCCATATATATTTGAAAATGCAATACCCTATAATTAGAAAGTGCTTGCTTGTTGCAAAGTGCTTAAACATCCAATTTTATACCATCATAAGTTTTTGCAAAAAAGAAAAGAAAAGAAAAAAAAAGTGTCCATGTGTGCACATGTGTATAACAACATTTATCAGGTTAGTTTGAGTAGAGAATGCAACAAATAAAGTTAAATAAAAAACAAAACCATTTTCTTAATTGTATAAATTTTTATATTTATTTCACTGAAACAGTTTAAAACTGGATCATCTGGCCCTAAAAATAGAAAGAGAAAAACAAAACATTAGATTCAGAATAAAAATGTAACATTATGTTAAACAATCAAACTGTATGCAAACAGGAATTCTTAAGCATTTATAATCATTTGTAGCCAGACCAGCCAGAATTCTGTTACTTAACATTAGAAAAGAGGTTAAACAACAGAATCTATAACACTGAAATCTTGCTGTTATTCTTCTTCCCTTTGCACAATCCACATTGACATTATCCAACAGCCAATATTTTAAATACCAACTGTACAGACTACAACAGGACACAGGTGTGCAGGAAGATACACTTCATCTGACATTGTCATAAATACATTAAAATATTGCATAATATTTTGGGTGATTATTAGAATTGAAACGGTTTCAGTTTTGAGAGTCATATGTGGTTATTACACTGCATTTAAAATAAAGTAAATCTTGAGAAAATATGTAAACACCTAATCTGCCTGAACAGTGAAAGACAGATAAATAAATCCACCTCAAGACGTATATTACTAAGTTATCCGTATGAGGTAAAACCCTAACTTGACTGACCTAAATGCCACCAGTTTATGTCACCCCACTGAAAGAAAAAAAAAAATCAGGGAATTAACTGGAAATTTTAGTGTTGATATATTAATGAATATATCAATATGCACCAGCTATTTTATTTAAAAACTTTTACACTCTTTTCAAGTCAGTTAACTTTGAACCATGTAGGTTTGAGAATATGTGTTATGTCTCAAAGATACATGGTTCAAGTTAACTGGGCTGAAAAAAATGTAAATGTTAAAAAAAAAAAAAAACTGATGCATTATATCTTTATTCATTAATATATCAACACTGAAAATTTCATTAAATTCGGCCAACTCTCTGATTTTTGGTATTTTTTTCTTCTTTCGGCGGGGTGACATTAAGTTCAATTTAATCCCTTATGAAATGTGTAGCAACAAAAAGTCTTCCCTTCATAATTTAAACATTACATGATGCAAGACTTAATAAAGCAAAATGAACATAAAAATGATGAATTGAAAATACCCAAATTATCCTATGTGATTATTTTAAATTAAATAAGTGTAGCCAGACCAGCCAGAATTCTGTTACTTAACATTAAAAAAAGAGGTTAAAACAACAGAATCTATAACACTGAAGTCTTTCTGTTACATTATCCAACAGCCAATATTTAAAATAATACCAACTGTACAGACTACAACAGGACACATATAGAATTTGACTAATAAACAGACATGAAATAATAGTCATTATGTGTTAGGTAACTTGTATGTTTAACTTTATACAGAGGGATCCAAAAGTATTGATACATCTACATATTTTTTAAGAGGTAAAATAACTACAATGAAGTTAAAAACAATACAGGGATAGACAAGGCTCATACTGTTTTTTTTTTTTTTATATAGCTATTGTGATTAATATTCAGGCAATAATTACATAGCTACCATAATTATGGCCTTTTCTTTAAAAGGATAAAATACTAATTTCTAAATTAAAAGAATTTATCATTTGTAATGACAATGTTTATACTCCCCACATTTTAAAAATCAAGAAATTCATTAGTGTTAAGTTTTACTGATGTTTATTACACATAAAATTAAGATTAACCATTTCTATTTTCTTACAATTAAAGACTATATTTACATTACTGCAAGGTTTTAAATAAGATAAAGATTTGTCCATTTTTTCTATAGGTTGCATCAATATTTGGTTTAAATTGTGTTAGATATTAATTTATCTATATAAAAAAAATCCTTAAAAAATAGGAATTTTATAAAATCCTAAAATATTGATAAATTGAAAGGATCAAAATTATTTTAACATTTCCATGTGATTATTTTCAATAAAACATTTGTAGCCAGACCAGCCAGAATTCTGTTACTTAACATTAGAAAAGAGGTTAAAAACAACAGAATCTATAACACTGAAGTCTTTCTGTTATTCTTCTTCCCTTTGCACAATCCACATTGACATTATCCAACAGCCAATATTTTAAATACCAACTGTACAGACTACAACAGGACACAGGTGTGCAGGAAGATACACTTCTTAAATAGGTGTGTGTGTGTGTGTAAAAAAAAAAAAAAAAGAAACAATGTACGAACCTTCTTTCTCTTATCACCACCCAACTCAAAGTGTTTACAACGCTTAATGGGTAATTGTTTTCGGAATTTACATTCAGTGCATTCCATTCGAAGGACAATTTTCTTTGTGGTTTTAGCCTGAAAATTGAAAATAAATACAAATTTAGAAACTGCAGTTCTTAAAGAAAATGTTGGCAAATTAAAGCATTATATTTTAATTCATATGTATATTGGATTAAAGAATATTCTTTTAATTTCATGAAAAGTACTATAATTATTAAGATATATCACATTTCCTAAAACTGATTAACCTTTATCTCGTATATCATGAACAAAAATATATACACTGATTTAAATGAAAATTAAACCTTAAATTGATCATAGAATTTAAGCTCCAATCTCAAAAGATTGGATTAACAGGGTTGATAAATATGGAGTAAATTCTCAAAGTTAAAAACCTTTACATATGTATTTGTGGGTGTGCATTCTCGTTATAGCCAAAATTCATTGACTTTAATTTCATTTTTTCTCTCTTTAGAGCAATAATTTACCTTTTTGTGGAAAATAGGCTTCGTCTGACCACCATATCCTCTTTGTTTACGATCGTAACGTCGTTTACCTGAAAGAAAAAAAAAATTAATACAATTAGGTTTTGTAAAGCTGACACATGTGCCAAAAGAATGTTACTACAGTATCAAAAATTTGATATTCTGTAAAGTTTACCTATCATGTAAAAATGTCCAAGTTTGAATGGTAATAGAAAGGAAGAATAAAATGGAAGTAAATCGTTACTAGTTCTATTTTAATAAGAATTTTTCATTCATCAATAAAACCCTATCACTTTGCCTTTGTCACTAGAAACAAATAAAAAAAACATACAAATTTAAAAAAAAGACCCGGTGTCAAAATTAAGAATTTAACATTTTTATAACAGCAGACGAAACATTCATGGGAAATAAGAATTTTTAGAAGAAACTTAATGGTATAAGTAGAATTTATTTTCAGCACGAGTGAGTGCTGCAATCTTAAATTTTCTATTCTACCTCTTAAGATTATTCATTCAGGGTCTTCTGATTTATCTGCCCATATTGTACTTGATATTACAATGAGTGGACAAACTTTTAATGCAAGGGAGATCATTCAAACTTTAACCTGTTAATTTGGATTGACTCAACATATTTCATACAGTAAAAATTATTAAAAAATTCTACGCTTAGATCTGAAGAACCATAAAACTGATGTTCGTTCCTCACTGTGTGAATGTAAGATTTCCACAGCATTCGTGGGTAAAAATAATAAAAAGATTCGAAATTGGACTATTTGTAATAGTGTGTATGAAACCATTCTAAATTCAAACTTAAAAATAAGGTTAACACATTAAAACATTTAACAAAAATGCACATTTCACATTGTGATCCTTATTCAAAGTGAAAATAGAGTGGATTTTATTTTATGCAATCTTCTTTTAGACCCCCTATTTATCTGGTATATTCTTTAATTGGAAATTTAAATCAGTATGGAAATGATATAGGTTAAAGTTAGGGGTATCTACGATTTTTAGAATAATAGATAGACAATGCCGAAGAGGAAGAGATTTCTAATAAAAATTAGACTGACAAAATCTATCCGATACTCTAAAAGTTCATATTTTCCTGAACGTGTCCACATTTATCATAAAAAAGGAAGCCTTTAAAATACGGATAGAATTTTAGATTTCTCTAATTAAAACAAGTTTTAAAACTTCTCAAATTATTTGGCAAACTTTTCATGTCGATCTTTTCTCTTTACGTCAATTTTTAGGTAAATTTTTACCTTCATTTATATTTAGAGGGCGGGGTACAAAAAAAGTTCATTAGGATATAGAAAAAAAAGAAAAAGTATTACTAAAATAAGAAAATATGTAATGAGATAAAATATAATTTAAAAAATATCTTACCTTGAGCGTATAAAGAGGCTTTGCCTGCTTTGTACTGTGACACTTTGTGAAGAGTGTGTTTTCTGCATTTTTTTCCTTTGCAGTAAGTTCTGCGGGTTTTGGGTACGTTAACCTGAACACAAAAATAAAAACAATTATTAAAAAAAAGAAAAAAAAAAAAGACTGAAATTCTACGTTTATAAAGAATAATCAACGGAGTGTTTATTTTAAATTTACGAAAGTAATTTAACAGATTCTTAAATTAAAAAAATGTTCAATTAATTACAATACTTTCTTAATTAGAAAGAAAATGATTCACGTGGATTTATAAGACTTCAACCAAATAATTAGTGTCTTTTTTTTTTTTTTTTCAGGGTATTTTGGAAATACGTTAGTTCACACAATACTAAATAATAAGATACAAATTTGCTAAGTTTATGAAATATTTAGAATTTAAACAATTATATTTTTTATAAAATCCATTCATAATACATGAAGATCTTAATGCTAAAATTACTCTAGGTCGTTCTAGTGGTCTACCCATTTTGTCAACCAATTTTTTTCACAATTCTTTTAAAACATCTTTAACACCTAATTTATATTTAAGAATTATCGTCGGTATTAATAGATTGTTTTATTATATACAGAAATTGTATGAGTAGTTTTAGAGACACATCACATCTTTTTAGCGTTACAGTAAAGCTAAAAGAAACAACACGTGTTCCATTTATAATTAAGTTTTCAACAGATAATAAGAATAACGAAGTATCTAAATTTACTGTATTTAAAATGTCTATCAAGGACCGAATAAAATTTCATATATCTTTAAATAAAACAAACTTATTCAATATAAACTTACAACTTGAAAATTTACTTCGTGGTAGATATTAATAGGCAAAACGTGATCACAGTAAATTTATTCCTATTTTCAAAAATAATTAATAATCAAAAACCGTCAAATAAAGATATATAAGTCTAACATAGATAAATATATGTAACCAACAATAAAAAACACGAAAATGTGAAATAAAAATATTCGATGGCACTAGATTTGATAAAAGAGGAAAGGAAATCCACGACTTACCATCTTGCTCGGTACTCTGAAGAGGCCGGAAAGAACGATTTAGCTGTTGTCTTCCGGTTTAACGAGCAGCAAATATATCGTATTTATTGATATTTGAATTTTGCCATTAAAAGTCTTTTTATGAGGATAATAAATTTGAAAATATTTTTTAAAATGTATAAAAAATATTTTAGTTGTAATTATTGAAATTTATGTTAGTAATCTGATTTTTGGTTTTTAGCCCGAAAGGTCAAGGTCAACTCTGGCGCCCTTCTTGCTGCACTAGAAACATTTTCGTTTTTACCGGCCCAAATATGAGTTCCTCCGCTCGCACCGCCCAAACTGAAGCAAACAATGCGAAAAATAAGGTAAGCATTAGTATTTATTTTATTATTTATAATAAGCATTAATTTTTATTTGTTTCTTTTTTTAATTAATCATAAAAATTGAAAATATCTTCAATTGTGATCGTTTTTTTTATTTAAGCGCACCGAAAGCCATTGTTATTGTTATGGTAGTTTTTTGAAATTCCATATTTAGCGGCTAAATTTTTTTTCTTTGTTGGTTCATGAAAATAAGATATTTTTGTTGTTAATTTGTTGTACTGGTCATTTTTTCACATTAGGGGTGATTTATTTTGAAAAAATGAAAAAGAAAAAAGTGCGCTTTTTTTGAAAAAAAAAAAAATGAATAACAACAAACAGGAATTGTCAGTTTCAATTTGAAAGAAGAAGAAAAATCGGAAGATGAACAATTGGAACAGATTCCAACTTTAGTTTTTAAGGTTTTCACCAATTTATTAAATCTAATCCATAAAGAAATATTTCAGCAATAATTAGAAGTTATTTTTTGTTTGTTTATAAAACTCAAAACTTAATATTTCGCCTTTTTCCTTATTTAAAAAAAATATTTATTTCAAATTAAGAACGAAAATAAAATACAATGAATCATTCACTTTCTAATATATATAAAAATAAAAAAAAACAACTTTAATTTGTTTACTTTTTAATATAAAAAACTAATGTTTTTTATGAGAATTTATTAACCATTGAAATATAGAGATATAAAAAAAAAATAATGTTTTCCTAAATATGAAAAGGGTTGATAAATAAGGTCTCCAACAGCATGGCATTACAAAACAACAATGAAGAAGAAATATAAAAAAAGAAACATGTTGGATTGAAACAATTATTATTGTTTCATAAAGTCCAGTTCAAATATTCCTGTTGTGTCAGTTGATTGAATGAACTGCATCAAGTAAATAACTGAATGGTTAGTCATGAGTACTATATACAAGTTACGTATAAAGCAGCAATCGGTGATTGAATTTTTGGCGCTATAATGTTTTTAAATCAATTGAGATTCACAGAAGAATAAAAAGCAATTTATGGCGATATAGTTGTATGGATGTGAAAAATGTCTGCCGTTTTGGTTGAATGTGCTAAAAGTTGCAGTGGAGGAATCATGAAGGTGAATTTGTTTGTGATGAAGAAGAAGATGAGGATGATGAGGAAAAAGAAGAAGAATCAGCAAGGGAAACCAGGATGAACGGAATCATTTTCAATTTCTGTGACCCACACACTCATTCACTCGTATAACAAGAAGATGAGACTCAAAGAAGAACGGAGGAAGATGCCATGATTTAAAAAAAAAATCTTCCCTCTAAAAATAATCGGAAAATTAAGCAAGGAAGAAACATTGCTTTAAAAGTAGTGAATAAAAGATTTATTTGTACGGACTAAAAATTTAAAAACAAGTACAAAAACAGTTTTTAAAAAGATCTCCTATCCCTAAAAAAACAAACAAAAAAATAGTTTTATTTTTTAAAAGTTCGTTACCGAATCCAAATAGTTTTTAGTAATAAAACGGTTGAATTAAGGAATTCAGATAGTAGTAGTCAAATATGTAATTATAAGACAATATCAATTAGAATTTTTATATTTTAAAAACTTGTTTTGTTTTTTTCTTTTTCAAATGAATGTTAAGCAAAAAATAAACAAACTTGAAACTTCAAAAACAAAACTGAAAATAAGAAACATCTAAAAAAAACAAAAAAAATCTTTCTCTCTTTTTCCGATTTTAACGACGATCCTCAATTTCTTTCTTCTTGGATTTTTCTTTCTTTTTTTTTTTTCTGATCAAACGAATTTATAATGTTTTACAAAATGAAGGCGATTAATTAATTCATTTTTATAGAATTTTTAAATTTTACATTTTTGTTAAGAAATTTAAATCTAATTTTGTATTTTTCATTTGTTTTAAATATTTGTAAGTTAAATAGATTTTTATTTCGATCAATGCAAAAAAAGAAAAAAAAAGAAAAAAAGGCAAGTATCTTGTAAGTGTAAATTAGGGTCCAACGGGGATAATTATACTTTAACTTTTCTTTATTTTACTCGTTATTGAGTTTTTAGAAGGAAATCATCAATTATTGATTGTATTTAAAAAGAAATGGAAAACAATAATAAAAATAACAAACAAGTTTTCTTTTTTTTTTGTTATTTTGTTTCTCTTTAGCTCAACAACACCATCTTTCCTTTGTTATCAATTTGATTCTGGGACGAACTGGTTTTCTTTTTAGTTTTAGTTTTTTCTTTTTTTCTATTCAGTTTTATTGCTTCATTTAATAAATCAGGTTTCTTTATTTCATTAAAAACAAGCAAATTTCACATATTTGTTAGTTACCTTCTTTTTTTTAATCCCTTGTTATAATGAATCCGTTTTCTTGTTTTAATGTTTATTATTAAACACTGATAATGGCTTTTATGGCATTGTTAATATTTTTAATGTTAAGAGTTTTGTAATTATCACATTATTTAAATAATTATTTATTTTTAAGAAAAAGAGTTATATTTTTTGAAAATTTGCTGCTATACAAGTTCGCTTTTATTAAGAAAAATAAATAAAATAAAAAAAAGAGTAGCGATTAGTTTTCTTAAAGAAGAAGACTGCCTTTTAGAATTCATTTCTCCATTATTATCTTGGTCTAAAAAAAGAAATCTCCATTTACAGTAAAATCAGGAAAAAAAAAGCAAATGGAGTTTTTAGAACTTATATTTTAGTCACCGACCCACTTTTGTTTTTTTATTACATCATCCTTTTAGTTAATGATGTTATAAGAGACAATATTAGAACTTGGTTAATCTTATAAAAAACAACAAAAAACAATAAGGGATGGAGAAAATAGGGGGGGGGTTAAGAAGAACGGTTGTCCCATTTCAAATCTTCGCTTACTTTTTTCTTTTACCTTCCCCCTCCCTCTTCTTCTTTCTTCTTCTCTTCTTTTTTTAGATTATTTCGTTAAAAAAAAATCTAGGCGCGATTTTGACGAAACGAAATTACTTTTATTTTTCTTGTTTTATTTTTAACATCTTTGTTGATTAAAAACAAAGAAAAAAGAAGTATTTCCAATATTTGAAAGTAAATCGTGAATCTTGTAAGTTTGAGGTTTTTTCGAATCTAGGTCAACGTTCAACTGCAAAATGTTTTGCATTCAAAGAAACGAAGTGTTGTAGTATATACTTTTGTTTTTTTGTTTTTTATTAATAACAATGTTATAAAAGGAAGCAGGATTGTCAGTAGGAGTCAGTCCTACTATCTCTACTAGTAGTACTATTACTTACACATAGTTTTCATTCTTTATCTAGAAATAAATTTAAGATTTTCATCAATTTGGACATTACTCATACATAATCTTTGTTTTTTGTGTGTGATCTAATATTTTACATTTCGTCCTGACTCATGGCTCCTTTCATATTTTAGCATTAAAAAAAAAAGAAATTGTGAGGTTATAGAAAATATTCGTTTGGTTTTATTGCTTCAAATATAGTATATATATATATATATATGATGTATATATATATATATAATTTATAAGATTTACTTTTGTCGTGTGGTTATCAACTCTCCAAATTGCACAGATGATGCGACTAACATAAAAGGCGGGAGTGAGGGGGGGGGATGCTGCTGCTGCTGCTTTTTTTTACTTCGAAGAAGAAGATTAAGCTCAAAATTGTAGCATTCAATTTCTTTAATTGAATCTTTGTAGTAGTAATAGTTGTATTCAAACAAAATCATTTCTAGCTTTTATTATTTAATTTTCCCTATAATCTAGCGACTTTTAAAAACAAATTTATCAAAGGAAAAAAAATCATTTGAGAGAGAGAGGGAGAGTTTTAAAACAACAAAAAACTCTGCTCAATTCTAACGACTGGCATTTTCTTCTTGTTGATAATAATAATAATAATAAAGAGAATGAATACGTTTAGCGCCAACCGTCAGTTTTTCGTCATCCAGATTTTTTTTCTTTTCTTTTCTTTTTTTTTCTTTTTTTTTTTTCTTTTAGTACTTTTCTTTTTCAATATACCTGAAAATAATTTGAATATTCCTATTTTTTAAGCAAACTTTCTTTCTATAAAATTACTATTTATTTTTACAGCGGAGGTATAACAACTTTGTTGCAGCAATTCAGTTCATGTCGATTCAAAATTATCTTTTTTTTTTCTCTCTCGATCGAGTGACTAACAAAAAACAACAACAAAAAACCCCCAAAACTTTTCGGTTTTGTATTTATTGTAATAATTAACAGTTCGTTATATATTCTTTTCTACTATTAATATCAAGCATTTTTGATTTCACGAATCACGCTAAAATCAGTTAACAATTATTCATCTCATCGTTTTTCACTTAAATGAAATGCAACATTTATTTAGTGATTTTTTCCTGACTATCTTTGTTTAAAAAAAAAAACCCAAAAAACGAGCTTTCTTTGAAAAAATTTTAAATGAAAATATTGAATATATATTTGATACTCATTTAACCTTTTTTTTTAACTAAGAAACTTTGGCTCGTCGTGTGTTATTTTAGAATTAAAATTTGACATTTGTCGCTTACTAGTATATATTCGCTGTTAAGTTAATGTGGACATGATTGTTAAAATAAAGGTTAAAATCGATAATGAAATGATTTTTCTTGATTAAAATCAATGAAGAAGAAGAATAGAAAAGTCGAAAATGCCAAAGATTTGAGTCATTGATCATCACGTAGAGAAAAAGATCCAAGAAAGATGAAGAAGAGAAAAGAAAAAAAAGATTTTCATCTTTTTCCAATTGATTTTCGACTTCCGTGCTTTGAAGAAAACATTCATTTGATGAAACCTTTCACCCCCACCCACACCCGGATTTTTATTTTTTTAAACTTTTTTTTTTATCTGTAATGTTTTTTCAATTAGTTTTTATTTTTATTGAGTCACTATGTAATAAATAACCAAGTAGTAAAATAGATGATCCATTAAAAGAAGAATCATCATTCCAAAATGACTGGCCTATTTCTAGCTTTGATTTTCTGATCGTACCATTTTTTTTATAATTGCCCCCACTCATTTTTTTTTTTAATGTTCAAATGATTTTTTCCCTCTCCCTCTCTTTAAAATTTTAATCTAGTGATTGAAGAATTTACAAGGAAAAATAAAAAATAAAATATTTTTGTAACTGATGAAAATTTAGATTTCCTACCACATGATCATCATTTCAATTTCAAGGAAGATTTGTTATTCAATTATTCAATGTTATTTTGAAAAAAACAAAACAAAAAACAAACACACCGATTTTATTATTTGTACATTTATTAAACAGAAAGAATACAATAAAAGATGAAAATATTATTTTTATCTACAACTAAGAACTAATTTTGTCAACAGGGTTTTGTGGATAGCATTTTTTTTTATGTAAGCCATTTTTTTTTTTCTAACACTTTTAAATTAAAAAACCTGAATTTTTGGAGGTGGAAAAATTCAAGGTCAAGTTGGCAATTTTTAGATTTCATTTTCTTTTTTTAGATATTTCCTAGTGTATGTCTAGATATATATATATATTTCAATGAAATTTAATGAGATAGAATTAGATAGATGAAGATTTCTCTTTTAATGAAAACAAATTGAAATATTTACATGACTCTTAAAAGAATGATTCTTTTTAAGTATTTCAAACTTCTCTGGCCCCCACAAAATGAACCTGGTGACTGACCCCCACAAGGTTGTTGGTTAGGTACTGGCCCACGCCAACTCAGTGTATGAGTTGCATAGGGATCTGTGTAGTAAAGTAAGGAGCTGATGGTATATGTGGCACTCCATTTCAGACGCCACAACAATCTCCTTGGTCTTGCACTAGTGAAAAGGGGATAGGCTCCATCGCTGTCTGGCTGATACTGATATTAAGTCACCCCGATGACTTTACTTACATCACACAACTTATTGTAGTTAAGATTTTTGAATACCTCCCAAGAAATGGTCATCATTTTCATTATCATGTGATGATGTTGGAATATAAATCTTTAAAAGTTCTTAAATAATATTTAATATTTGAAACCAAAAATTTGGTAATTTTGTCTTTTTAAAGAAGATTCAATCCTTAGTGAATTTTTTTGATCTTTTTAAAACATGTTTTAAATCAATTTTAATTAAGTCTGTAAAAATCTAAAAATGATTTCATTAGGAATTGCTATATAAGAAATATTTGATCCAAATTAATAACCAGGGATCTTGATTGCTTCTTTTTTTTTTTTTAAATAAATGGGTCAGTTCTTCCCAGTTGAAAGTTTTATTTCAAGCACCACTTGAACTTTAAAAAAAAAAAAAATTAAAACATTTTATTTCAGTGCATGTTTATTTTTAAAATAAATGTTTCCACTTTGTTTTTATTTTATTTATTTATTTTTTTGAATATAGCAAAATACTTGTATTTATTCTTTTTCAGTTTTTAAAGTTTTGTTTTTATTTTGCATTTTACAATTGTGAATTCTGTTTAATAATAAAGTAATTATGTAATTTCTTTTTTTCTAACCACAAAACACTTGCATGATTTTTTTTTCAAGTCCCACATTCTGTGATTTACTTTGAATTTAATATCACCACAAATTGATTCTGTAAATTTTATTTGCCGAATCCTATAAATGTAAAAATAATAGAATAATTTCATTTTAATGTAGTTAATAATATCAGTTTTAAAAAATGCAAACCAGGGAAGGGGACTTAAAATAAAGATTAATTTTAATTTTGTTCAAATAAAATATCATTAAAAAGTTTATTTGCATTCTTAATTCAAGAATTTTAGAAAAATAATCTCTAAATATTGATTTCTTAAAATATCAAAGAGAACATTGTATTTCCTCTGATGTAACATACATTGATGTAACATACATTGATGAACATACACTGATGTAACATACATTGATGTAACATACATTGATGTAACATACATTGATGTAACATACACTGTTATATAACTGACTTGGAATTTTTCAAGGAATATTTAAAAACCAAACAAATAGCCTACAACATCAGTGAACCTCCTAGCTTTCCCTTCAGTTGGGTTTTGGTCCAAAATGATAGACTACTGGATATTTTAATGAAGTAAAACCACCTGAAATACTAGTGTATCTTTTATTCATAACCAATTTTGCTTTGTCTGGTTTATAGATTAACTCACAAACTACAGAACTCTTTGCATCTATCATGTGTGCACGTTCATAATGTAAAGTTACTTTATACAAATATTGGAATTATTCAATATATTATCTTTTTGATATTATCACCTGTGACTTAGCTGCTTTAAAAGTTGTGTAACTTAGGTAAACTGTCAGCCTATATATATATATATATTCCCAGTAATCCAGAATATACTATAAAGTTTGACAGTAACATCTGGCAGTGCCATAACAGTGCAATAAATAATCCCTTAATTCTAATATACTCTGTCTCTAATTTAGTATTATTAATTAGTTATATTCTAGTATGATGAATACATTAAGTGACATAACCTGTTTGATGTTTATAACCCAATGTACAGGATCATTAAACATTGAAACTTTTTAAAAATAACAAAAAAAAAAACGGGTGACATTCAGTTAAAAAAAAAAAAAAAGAAAAATCCTTTAGTATAATGGATAAGACATTCAGTTTGTTACAAACTTTGGATGTTTTGGTGTAAGGGTTCTTTCTAACACGTCTATGTTCAAAACATTTCCACTTTTGACTGAATAATTCCGCTGCTTCTATTTGAACTGCTGCAAAATTGCTGAGAGATCATCATCATCATCATCATCATCATCATCATCATCATCAGTAGGGCATCATAAAAGTTGATTTTAACATTATTTTGATTTGTAATCATTTAATGATTAATATTAATGATTATATACATTTCATTTTGGAATTCTTATGGAACTAGCATGTCTAATAGGGTGGGGGTGGGGGGGGCTTAGGTGTTAAGTCTTGTACTGATAACCTCTATTTCAACCTCCCTCCACCATCACCACAACCCAAATGAGAGTAAAGATGACTAACAAAAGGACAGTATTATTTGCAATAAAACAAACATTAACAGTGTCAATTTGGTGCATTCATACTTGTATTTCCCAAAATGTTTCTATTCATTCTCAACTTGAAAAGTTTTACAAGTTGTGAAATTTTCTTAATTCCAGTTTTTATTTTGATACTCACATGACTTTGCAATTTCAAATAAATGAATCTTTATTTAAAAATGCTCATCAGAATTTCCATCTTTCTCAATCACAAAGAGATGGTTTTATTTTAATTACCAAGTATTCATTAACTGCAGATTAATTTCAATCTTTTTATCATATTAAGAAAAAGAAGATTTGTTATTTTCAGAGCATTTTATTCAAGGTTATTTGAATAAAAACAATAAACAGACCCCCCCCAAAAAAAAAAAAAAAACCTAAAAATCAATTTAATGAAACTTTTTCAATTTGTTTCAAATCAGAATATTTCAAATATTCAAAATTCATTAATCCTAAAGATTTGAGTCTTTATGAACATCATACTTATTAATCCTAAACAATGTCTATTTTTTTTCCGTTGGAGTAATCAACTTTTGATGCAGTAAATAAGTAAAGTCATTGGGGTGGGCTAAAGTTGGGATCAGCCAGACAGCGAGCGAGTCTATCCCCTTTTCGCTAGCACTAGACCAAGGAGATTGTTTTTAACATCTGTGGTGGAGTGCCACACCTACCATCAGCTCCTCGCTTTACCACACAGATCCCTGTGCTACTTGTACAATGAGTTGGCGACAGCTGGTATCAAACCAAGAATCTTGTTGATCCCAGGTTGACGCTATGCAGTAAATAATTTAAAAAGAAATATTTTGAGGAATCATCACATAATGTTTGTAAAGTTTATTTTATATTTGACATTTCTTTTTTTGACTCTTATACAAACTACAGGTTGTTATTTTACTATTTGACTTTTATTAAAACCTCTAATGGAAATGTTGAGATAAATAAAGTAATGTTCTATTAGCATTTTCTTAAGTGTTTTATCTGAATCAGAAATGCTGAGACACAAAACTCTAAATGGACACAGTAAAATCATATCCATGCATCCCAGTGTTTTTCTTTTTTTCTTCCCTCACCATTTCAAGCTAACTGTAAATACATTTTAATATTTTCTTAGAAATGAATTACACAGGATAGGTTACAAGGTAGGAGTTAGATGGCTTAAGTTGGGACCCATAAATTTTCCCGGGAACTCATTCAAAGCAAATATGTGCACGTCCCAGGACACACTAAATCAAAAAGCTATCAGCATCACTGCTGAATAATTTTTCTTTTCTCTCTTAGAACACGTGTTACTTTCAAAATAATTATATTCAAAATGCCACTGTCTAATTCTGATGGTAAAAAATGATACAAACTTGTATACTAGACAAAATGTGAAATGTTGGGTCACTCATTGAGCTCTGGGTAGATAATTTGGATTAGGAAAAAGGGAGTTTGCAAAGTGAATTAAATTTTTTTAAAACAATAAATACGTCTGGAGAATTTTAAAAAAATATTAAAATCATTTTGTAAGATTTCTAAGAAAGGGAATTTTGACCTAATTTAAGCTATGGGTTAGCAGCTTTTGAAATTTAATGTACAAATATATTTCTCACTCTCTAAATCACTCTCACAGAAACTAACACATATAATGAGGTAATCAAGATATATATATAGAGAGAGAGAGAGAAGGGGGGGGTGATGAGCAGAATGTGAAGTAAGAGATGGATCAGTTTTTGACTTAATTGCAAAATATGACTAATTAGAATCAATTAAAATGCATTTTATTTTTTTATTTATTTATTTATTTTTTTCCAAATATAACTCAATCCTAGAACTAAGGAATATTTTGATATGAATTTTGTGTCATCAAACTATATCGGAAAAAGGCCTTTAGCAAACAATCCTTGATTCACTTAGCTTTAGTATAATATATATATATATATATATATATATATATATATATATATATATATATATATATTATAAGTAAACAATGCTTAATATCATTGATAGAGCATTTATATTTAAGTTAAGGTAGCGTGAACATGGAGTCAACAGCACCTGGTTACTGTCAATTTCTTGTCTATGTGATCTTTAGACCAAGTCTTGGTCTCAGTTTGAAGATTGCATAGGTGAGAAGCTGTTGACTGCATGTTCACATTATCTTAAATTTGGAAATTTTTAGAATGATCATGAGTCTAAGATTATTTTGCAAATATAAATTTGATTTCTTCTAATTGTAATTTTTTTATCGCTGCCAAATTTCCATAAATATTTAGAATCCAATGAAGAACTCCACTACCCACATCAGAAAATATTTTATACTCTATTTATCAAAAATAAAATAAAAATCCACTGTGTTGTAAACAAAATAAAGTTTATGCAGAATAATTTGATAGGAAATTCCACCAAAACCCTAGAAAGTGGATAAGATATTATAATTACATAAAATAAAAGTTTTATCTTAAATAGAAAATATTAAGATATATATATATATATATATATATATATATATATATATATATATATTAACTTCTTAGCTGTCAAAAGTAATTGGATCATCTCTTCTGCTTTGGATCTGAGTATCTGTATACTTCTGTCTTGATCAGAGTTTAGTATCTATTTTCCATAAAAAGTTTTACTATTCCTCTGAATGAGGCTTGAAGATTAGTATTATCTGCGTTATTCGGACTATTGTCCCCATCTTCATGGTTATTTGTACAACGTTTCGACCGATATGCCCTCCGGCCTTCTTCAGGTATTTCTTGTCGGAGAAGGTTCCCGAGTCCAACAAGAAATACCTGAAGAAGGCTGGAGAGGATATCGGCCGAAACGTTGTATAAATAACAATGAAGATGGGGACAATAGTCCAAATAACGCAGATAATAAAAAGTTTTATCCAAAAAAAAAAAAAAAAACGTTCCCATATATAAAGCAGTGTATCTATACTTAATAAAGTTGGGAATAAGAAAGAAGAAAAGAAAAAAAAATTTTGAAAAACAAATTGACATTTTGTTTTCTGATGACAAGAATCAGTCTCAGTCAATTTGATTTACTAATTTTGTTTGCTTTTCTTTTTATATAAGTCACTTTTCTCCGAGGCAGAAAGGGCTAATTCTTAGGTTAATAAAACCATCAATTTATTTATTTTTTTCTTTCTTTCTTTGCAGGTATTTGCAAGTATATATATTGATATATATATTATATTTTATGTGTGTACAACAGTTTAAGAGGGGATAAAAAGTTACATTAAAAATATTTTTCCCCCCGATCCACTTTTCAATCCTTTTCCTTTTAGATCAGATTAAAAGTATAAGGTTAACCCAAAACCAAATGTTTTTAGATTTTATTTTTCCAATGCAAGTCTAATTGGGGAACAAGAAAAGTTTTGGTAAATTTGTCAAAATCTGGCCTATTTCCAAAAAGTTTTCTCATACAATGATGCGTACATTGTAAAAATACATTCTAAAAATCTTCAGCTTTGGGTTACCTGGACTAATTGTTATAGTTTAATTAATTAATTTATTTATTTTAACAGATTAAAAATGTTAGTAAATCCTAGAATAATTTCCTAAGAATTCTCCATTCAAAGAAACAATAAATATTGAAAACTTCTTTAATTTGTTTCTCATAAATTTTGTTTTTGTCCATGAGAAAGATTCTTAATTCCTAAGAGAATTGGATAGATGAAAAGACAGGATGAAATCTTATTATAATGGAGATTGTGTGTTTTTCTCTCTGTAACCGAAACTATATTACTACTCAAGTCACAATTCCCTTAGTTATTGACATCACATTCTCAATGATTTTATTTTTATTTAAATCTCAATTATTAGTAAAATAGTTTTACATTATTAATGCTGTTGACCATATCCACATACTAATAACATGCAATTGTATTTATATATACAACAAAATAGCGGTTTACAGTGTGAAGGGGAAGGCTAATTTGCATATTGATATCAAAAATGTGATTTTAATAAATATGTGTTTAGTATTATTGATTTCTAATTGTTTGGTTTTATTTTAATGAATATAAGCAAAGATCTCTTCAATAAATCTTAAATGAAATCCATTAAGAAGAAGAAATAACTGTAATTTTATTCTTTACTTCCTCTTTTAACTAAATACTTAAATTAGAAAAAATAACAATGAAAGACGAAAGTGATGGAAGTGTAAATTTCAGTTGTTCTATTTTATTTTTCAAATCTTTTTATCTGCATTCTTATTTAGTTTCATTAGCCTTTCTAATTTAATACAATATTTTATTACATTAAAACTTAAATACTTGCAGCCAAAGGGTGCATATATTTGCTAGTAATAATAATAATAATTTGTAAAATCTTCACTTTATACAACAAAATGGCATCTTTTAAATCTATTATTTAAGGTCAAAGTTTGTCTAAATCGATAAGTAGTAACATAATGACCATCATTAAAAAAAGAAAAATATAATTACATTGATTCATTAAACTAACAATATTTGATATTTCAACTTGTTCTACAGATCTTTCTACATTATTTAATTCTATTAAAGGGATTTATTTTAAACTAGTGCTAATTAAAATATAGTATGAAGAACCTAAACAAAATGGACACGTAGAAATATGAATGTGGCTGTTTGTGTTTCACTTTGGAGTAATACACTTGGGAAAGGTATGAATCCATCTCTTCTGCTCTGATGGATAAATAGAAAAGTGGACTGGGTTCTCTAACTTTGGTATGATAACCAGTCTGAAAGAAAGAAAACTCTGAATTTAAACTGGCTGTACTCCACTTTAAAATTGCTATTGTGTCGCATCCTGACTATGACAGAAGGGTTGGTTAAATACATACTCATACTATGCTATTGATTACTAGTGCAAATATCTGCCTTCGTGGTTTATATATATATATATATATATATATATATATATATATATATATATATATATATATATAGGCACTGGCAAAATGAGCCTAAAATGTGTTTTTGACAAAATGACAAAATAATTTACCAAAAATCAGGGAATTATTGGATTTTAATGAAATTTTCAGTGTTTATTCATCAATGGATGATCTTTATAATGCATTATTTATTTCATTTCAAAACTTTCTGATTTTTTTCAGGTCACTTAATTTTGACCCTCCCTCCCCCCTTACTTTGGGAGTGTAAAATATTGGCGAGTTGTCCTTGATTGATAAAAAGATAAAAGACCGAAGTTGTAAATAGAAACAAAAAAAAAGTTTTTTAAGTGGAATATTTTATAAGAAAATAAGTACCGAAAATCGGAAATAAAATGTTAAAAAATAATAAATAATTAATTTTTTGGAGATTTCTTTTTTACTCATTTCAATAATTATTTAATTGGCTATTATTTTATAAAAGAAAAAAATATACATCAATATTTTTTCTGCTTAAAGGGGGGGGGGGCTACATTTTCAATAGAGTTTTTCATCAAAACGTATACTTTGATTGACTAAAATAAGGTTTGCATTAAATAGATATTTATTTCTAGAATCTAAAAATATAACATTTTAAACTTAAAATCCGAATATTTTTATTTGAAATGAATTCTATATATTAATTTTTCATAGCAAACATACTTAATTAAAGTTTTGAAATAAAATAACTGATGCATTATAAAATTCATTAATTGAGAAATCAATACTGAAAATTTCATTAAAATCGGATAATTACATGATTTTTGGAAATTTTTTGCAATCACGAATGTTATATTAAAATTGTAAACAAGCGCTTAAAACCCTTGAAAAAGAGACAGAATGGCGGATCGCGTCGAAATTGACCAAAACAAATCACTTTAAATGTATTAAAAATAAACTGCATATGTAATTATATTTTTCTTTTTTTAATGATGGTCATTATGTTACTACTTATCGATTTAGACAAACTTTGACCTTAAATAATAGATTTAATTATTTCTAATTCGCTTTTAAAACTCGTATCCGATTTTTTTGCCAGTGCCTATATATATATATATAAATGTAGCAAGTCAATAAAAGTGGAATATAAATAAGTTCAAAACGAACAAAGAATCTGGGATAGGCCAGCTGGTGTAGTGGTTAGAATCCCTGCCTGTCAGCATGGCAGTCGAGGTTTGAGTCACACACGGAGCAGTCTCCCATGTATATAACCTTGCTGATGAGACCTAATAGGTCGTAATGTACATTCAGGGATTGACATTTTCTCGATTTGTTTAGCTTTACATTTGAACATATATGCCCGCCTAAAATTCATTAATTATTAACTAATTAATTTTCAAAATTAGGTATGACTTCAATTAAGCACATATCCTCCAAAAATTGTCGGCTAAAAAAAGCCATATCAAATAAACACATTGTTTATTTACGTACTCTCATATATATATATATATATATATATATATATAAACTAGACAATTTTCTTGGCCATGATTATTATACAGTAGGGAAACTATATAAAGTTCTTACAATGCCTAAATGACATGGCTTTGTCATATCTTTTCCAATAAAAAATGAACATTATTATGAATGTTCAATTAATCTTTTACTGACCCTATGGTATATATATTCTATTGGTCATTGACTGGTCAGTGGTAAAAGATTTTGCTGGTTTATGTCATCCTAATTCATCTTATTTCTACAAACACCATCACCTTCCAAAAAAATGAGGGTTACAGTTTTAATGTTTTAAATTCTCAGACACATTCGTCCATTTGCAAAAAAAAATTCAATTATCATAGAAAATCCATTTCCAAAGTTGAATGATGATTTTTTTAATTCATTTTTTTTATTGATTGGTTGGTTTTGTTTTATGGCATATCAAACCTTTCCGGGTCATTTAATGCTGAATCAAGTCATTTTGCTAAACAAACGACTCTGGTTGCTTACAGTACCTGCTATTGCTTAAGTGGTCACCCAATTGAGTATTGAACAGGATCATCGCTGCTTCTACCAAGAACTGGGGCTTTCAATGTGATTTGATCATAATCTCTTATTGAACAAGATTGAAAAATTCTTTGCCTAAAAATCTCATCAAAATGAATGAAATTAAGAAAAGATTCTTACTGAATAATCTTCAGTAAAAAAAAAAAAAAAAAAAAAAAAAAAAAAAAAAAATTTTGGAAAATAAAATAAAAATGTCAAATTTCAAACGTAATTTCATGTTAATCTACTTCCACTTATTGTCGAGGGTTTAGCTAATTTCTTTGTATTCAGTAAAGACAAATGATAAATTTTAGACTTAATTATTGTGTAATATTTTATTAGGAATTTTAGTTTTAATCATTTTCTATAAAATTAAGGTTGAAAAAATTTTTTTTTTTTTCCATGACATTTCAAAAAAGAGGGTTTGATTTTTTTTTTTTAAACTTTTTAGACCTTTTTTTTTTTTTTAATGCTTTTTATCATCAGGTTTGGAAAGTTTATTCCACAGCATCATCATCGCCACCATCATCATCATCATCATCATAATTGTTTTCTAATTTGAATTTGACTTGATTTCTTTCAGGTGTTGAGAAATGACAAAACTTTTTTGTTTTGTTTTTTGTTTGTGTTTTTTTTTAATCAGAGAAAATGAATTTGTTTTCTTTCAACAGGAGCAACCTGTTGTGGGGAAAACTTTCAAGATTTTTGTAATAATATTACTACAGGGTGAGAACAAAACACACATTTCTGTGGGGTTAGTGCCCTCTAGCAGTCGGAGGGGTGTACAGAGATTCTGCTGGTGAGAAATGATAATATTACTACAGGGTGAGGACAAAACACACATTTCTGTGGGGTTAGTGCCCTCTAGCAGTGGGAGGGGTGCACAGAGATTCTGCTGGTGAGAAATGATAATATTACTACAGGGTGAGGACAAAACACATTTCTGTGGGTTAGTGCCCTCTAGCAGTGGGAGGGGTGCACAGAGATTCTGCTGGTGAGAAATGATAATATTACTACAGGGTGAGGACAAAACACACATTTCTGTGGGGTTAGTGCCCTTTAGCAGTGGGAGGGGTGCACAGAGATTCTGCTGGTGAGAAATGATAATATTACTACAGGATGAGGACAAAACACACATTTCTGTGGGGTTAGTGCCCTTTAGTGGGAGGGGTGCACAGAGATTCTGCTGGTGAGAAATGATAATATTACTACAGGATGAGGACAAAACACACATTTCTGTGGGGTTAGTGCCCTCTAGCAGTCGGAGGGGTGTACAGAGATTCTGCGGTGAGAAATGATAATATTTACAGGGTGAGAACAAAACACACATTTCTGTGGGTTAGTGCCCTCTAACAGTGGGAGGGGTGCACAGAGATTCTGCTGGTGAGAAATGATAATATTACTACAGGGTGAGGACAAAACGCACATTTCTGTGGGGTTAGTGCCCTCTAACAGTGGGAGGGGTGCACAGAGATTCTGCTGGTGAGAAATGATAATATTACTACAGGATGAGGACAAAACACACATTTCTGTGGGGTTAGTGCCCTCTAACAGTGGGAGGGGTGCACAGAGATTCTGCTGGTGAAAAAAGAAATATTTTGAGTTAATGTATGTGTTGTCACCATATTTATAAATATATTTCAATAAGTTATGACTATTTGGATTTGGATTATTCGTACTATAATCCTCATCTTTATTGTTATATTTACAACGTTTTTAGCCGATGTGTCCTCTGGTCTTTTTCAGCTGTTTCTAGTTGAACTTGGGAATCTTCTCTTCAAACTCGAGAGCCTTCATATCGTAATTAGGGGCCTTCCTCGAACTTTAAACCGAACCCGTTAATCAATCTACGGGGGTAGACTGTTCTCATTCCGTTAATCATGTATACAAATTATCAAGCCTCACCTCAAAAATTCAGACCAAAATTTATGACTACTTGAAATTGAGGATTGTTTTTGTGTTCGGCTTGTAATTTTGGCAAATAGATTTCTTAAACACAACAGATTTTGTCGGTTTGTTTAAAATTCTAGATTTTGTTATGTGACATTTTAAGAACATTTTAAATTTAAATGTTCCAAAGTCTTGGTCACTTGTTTTCAACTTTTATTTTCACTCAACAATTCAAAGAACAGTTTACAAATTTTCTGGTAAGGATATTAATTTGTGAATTATGAAAATAAAAATAAACTGAAAGAAGTTATTGAAAGTTGTTATAAAAACTTTATCATTATACTTGGCTATAAACTAAATTAGAATTTATTCTTATTTTTGATATCATATCAAAAATAGAATTATTCTAATTTATTTTTTTCCTGTATATAACCCCCCCCCCCCAAAAAAAAAAAAAAAAAAAAAAAAAACAAACCCCAAATCATTGCAGTGCTTGAGTAAAACCAAGTGAAAACCCCCCCCATTTTTTTTTGGGGGGGGTGCAAAACAAGAAATTTTAGTCTAGGTTGAAAGTGCGGTAAAAGTAACACAAAGCGAAACTTTTTTAGACCTTATTTTTCTGATCCATGTATCATTGGGAACTTTTCTTTATTCCCCAATGATACTTGCATTGGAAAAAATAGTGTCTAAAAAGTTTGGCTTTGAGTTACCTTTACCTCACTTTTAACCTGGATTAGTTTATTATTCTTTATTTATTCAGAAATTTAAAATGAACTTTGAAAAATTATAAACAGATTTTTAAAAGACAAAATTGTTAATGTTTCTGGGAGTTTAGAAAGCAAACTTTTGAAATTGTGATTCCCCTAAAGTAAAAATGATCTTAGTTTGTCTGTAGATTATTTTTTCTTGGCATTTTGAGGGTTTTTTTATTTTTGTCTTTTGATTTTTATCTGACAAATTTGCCTGCACAATAATTTTTATTTATTTATATTAAGTGTTAACATGGACGTAGTTCTTTCAGTAAATCAGATATAAAATGTTTTTGGGATTTTATGTTAATTTGTCCAAAGGAAGAAATAAATAAAATGTGAATTTTTCTACAAAAGTAGAGAAATAAAACTATTGAATAAGCAAGGTATCTAGACCAGACATGCTTCCACATTTGTTACAAAATACAACACCATCAAGAAGGGTTGTATTTTGGAACAGATACACAAGTGTGGCTTGGTCCTTTATTGTTTTGTAAGATGAAAAGTGTGATATTATACTTGATGATACAAACTCCGACAAAGGTTTGATAAACAAAACATTTAATACGTATACAGAACATGGATAAAAGGGTACATAATACAAAGTGTACATACATAAAGATAAAGACACATTCATGAATGGTAAAAAGATATACATAAAAGCCACAGACATGAGACTAGGGATAGTCCATGCTGTGAATAACTTACAGTAATGTAAGGGGGGGACGAAGCCCCAACGAGAAGGGGTAGACCTTAACTAACCCATGTGTCTCGTAGTCTGAGGAACAGGAAAAAAGAGAGAAGCGTTTGAACCAGCCGCTTAAATATAAAACGGCCCCCTAGCGGGAACCAGCGAACTAAACGGGCAGACAACTCCCTCAGGCAAATACGAAACTAACGCTACAGTTTGAATAAGCAATGATATTGTTTTGTTTTGTCACCAGTGATAAATATTTGGGAAATATAGATATTGAAGTTATTTCATTCTAATAGTTCACACCCCTAATTTGTAGTTATCAAACTGGATATTTGCGGTTGACCTGCAGGTCGCATTATAATATGGTTAGTTATACAACGTATTCGGACATAAAACTTATCAAATATTTTGTGTATACTCATATATATTTAGTGTATACTCAAGGCTTCAAAAGCTTTCAAATGTATATTGTACACATTTCACATCATTGCAACTTAATGATAAATAAAAATGAAAGTAGTTCTGTTTTACATTTATGCCAAATGGATTGGTTGCACCACTGTTTTTTTTAGTGGGATTTTGGGTTTTAAAAAAGTGCAACCTATCCACAAATATATACAATAATTATTGGATTTCTATAAAAATTGTTGATACCTATTCATTTATGAACAAAGGCTGGTTTGGTTTTTATGGCATGTCAACCTTTGTTGGGTTATTTAATGAAGAGGTCAGTCTTATTTCTTTTACCATTATGTAGATTTGAGTAACAATTCCTATTTAATAATAATTCGAACATGGTCCTCATAGGATTTTAAGTATTCCTATCAAATACAAATAATTTTCATAAAGATCTATTTGACCCATCAGTGGGATACTAAGAGGTCAGAGTGGACCTGGGAGTAATTACAATAAAAGGATACTTCTGCATTCCCCAGAGTTTCAGAATTTTTTGCTTCACCATCAAATGTAGTTTAATGTCATAGCCAAAACATTTCTTTGGAAGTTCCTTTGAGGGGATGAAGTTTGCTAGTATCCTAAGACCCATTGACAGGGCAGACAAAATGTTGTTTTTTTTTTTTTGTTAGAAACAATTTATGGAAATATATTTTTAAATTAATCATAGCACACCCATCTTATTTCATTTTATAAAATATCTATAAAAAATAATTTGAACTCTAAGAATATTTCTATTTCTGTAAAGATCCTTGTAGAAATTAAATCAGAAGAAATATCAACTGAAAAATTAATTTTAAGATTTAAAATTATTTTATTTTGACTTATTAAGTAATGATTGTTTTAATAATCAAATCATAATAATAATAGCATTAAATTGGTAATTAATTTTTTCTTACACTTTTATACAAAATGTTAAATCTTATCCTGTGTCATTGAATTTTAAGAACTAATATTAATGATCTGAATGAAAACAATTTTTTTTTATATTTACTTTTTGGTTAAAAGTATTTTGCACTAGATCAAGGGTGCCCTCACTTTTTTGGCTTGTGAGCAATTTTTAAAATAACCAGGTTAAAAATTATTTACCTAAATTTAAAATCTGCCATAACTTGGCACCTTTTCAGTGGTTGGGGGAGAGAAAGACTATAAAATATGGCTGATGGTTGAATTGTAGCTGACTGCAGTCATAATTTTCATATTCAACTTTTCAGTAAAAAAAAAATTTACTCTTACTTGGATGGTGAATGTAGGTATAACATTTCTATGTTTTTTTGTCCATTAACTTAGAACAGGGCTGTCCACACTTTTTCGGTTTATGAGCTACTTTTAAAATTGAGTTAAAATGATCTATGTGTATTAAAAAATGCTAAATATATTTATGTGTACTGAGTATACTTAATATTTACAATATGTTTGTGTATCTTGCCTAATTGCGTAATCCTTTACATAACAATTCAATTGAATACATTTATGGTCACTACCTTTCTAAATAGAGGATAATAATAATAATGTAATTTATTGTGTACAGTGCTCAGGTGCACCACAACTCATCAAAGTCTCATGTCAGGTACACAGAATAATGTTGTGCCAGGAACATGAACAGTTCACAGTAGTAATATGGATGTATGTGTGTGCATATGTATGTGGAGAGTGGCATCAGGTATAGTGTTGGCGGACTACGGGAAGCATGGAGGCTTTGAAAGTTTCAGTGCTCCGGCAGGCTACAACAGATGCAGGCAGTTTATTCCATGTCTCCGCAATTCTGAGCGTGAAAAAATGTTTCCGAAAGTCACGTGAACAGTGCTGTTTTCTGACTTTGTAGGCATGCCCGCGTGTATTGGAGAGATGGAGATCAAAAAGGTGCTTAAGGTTGCTGTTGTTGAGATGATTAATGACCTTATGAGCATTTACCAGGTCAGTTGCCAGACGCCGAAGTTTCAACGAATCCATTCCCAGGGCTGCGAGACGTTCAGAGTATGGCAGATTCCTGGTGGAGGGTACTCGCCTGGTTGCACGTCTCTGTACAGTTTCTAGGAGGTTAATATTCTGAGAAAGGTAGGAGTTCCAGACTGGTGATGCAAACTCCAAGTGTGGCCGTACCATAGCTTTGTACAGCTTCAAATAGATAGCCGGTGAGCGGCTGACAAAGGTCTTGCTGAGTGATGCCAGGACGCCCTCGGCCTTTTTGGCAATTTTGGAGAGATGATAGAGACTAATATCTTTTTAAAAAAAAACCCCAAGAAAATTGAATGGCATGCAATCTACCTGCACTACCTTTGTGGTCTATCGGTTGATTGTAATCAATGGATTAAGCCCCCCTGGACTAGATGACCCTATCAAAACATAAGAAAGTTTACTGTTTATTGTAAAATCTAAACTGATATGACTTTTGTCTCCTTTTTATGACTTGGATGTTTTTGAAATCATCCCTACAAAAATAAATAAATGACTTATTTTCTTGACTGAAGAAATTCAATTTATTTTTCTACCTAAAATATATCGAGTAAGAAAAACAAAATGAAAAAATTATTTTCTTCTGTTGCTGCTGCTTAGCCAATAAAAAAAGGGAAAAACTGGAATAAGATCCCAAATTAGTTTGGAACTCTTTTTTTTATTTGTTCATTTTTTTTCTTTTTTTTTTTTTTTTTTTTTAAATCCATGAATTGATAATATTTTAAAAAATCACTGAATCCCCCAATTTCTGATTTTGTCTTCAAACTTTTTCTCATCTATTCATTAAAAATTCCCCGCTTGATTTTGGATAAGTCAGTTCTGTCAGTTTAGACTACCAACTCTCCCCTCAAAACCTCCAAAAAAAAAAACTTAACCATCATCGTCATTCGATTCTAAGTAACCTGTAAAGTAAATTGTTTTTGTCACATTTCCGTAGGTTTTATCTGCGAATAACTGGGAAAGTGCAGATTTTGCAGGAAATGAAGATCGAAAACAAAAATTCCTTCGTTTGATGGGTGCTGGTAAGGTAAGGAAACCTTGCTTTGTTTGGGATTTTCAATAAC
Source organism: Doryteuthis pealeii (assembly GCA_023376005.1). Taxonomy (NCBI): domain Eukaryota; kingdom Metazoa; phylum Mollusca; class Cephalopoda; order Myopsida; family Loliginidae; genus Doryteuthis; species Doryteuthis pealeii. The sequence continues at coordinate 74,731,892 of CM042159.1, read as the reverse complement.
AATCACGATGATGATGATGATGATGATGAAGAACAAGAAGTGACTATTTCTTGGCTATTGAAGGTAGTATTTTTCATATCTGAAAATTTGAAAGAAATGCCATTTTCATTTTCTGCTTTGAATCTTTATAAATATCCAAATTTAAGACAAATTATTTTTTTTATTCTGAAAGAAAATATTTCCATAAATTGTAGTGTAAAGTCAGTTATGAAAAGGAGAGAAAAAAAGGAAATATTTTAATGGCATATCAATCTTTGTGGGTTATTTAATGCCAAACCATCCTTTTAGAAGAATAGTAGTGGTACTATTTAACCCATAGTTAGAGGGGGGGATGAGGAGATCCACACCTTTCCCAATGATATTAGTCTGAAAGTGAATGTAATAGCGTGACTTGCTTACTACAATGTAGCAATTCAGCATGTTAGCCACTACGTCCCCCCCCCCTCCTGAAATTATTTGTTATTAGTTGGTTGTTGTAGAGTTTCCCACTTGCACACAAAGGCATATATATATATATATATATATATATATATATATATATAGGCAAAGCTCTTTAGTTTGTTTTTTTTTTTTTTTTTTTTTTATTAAGTTAAAAATGATAACTGTTTCTTTAGCGGTTGATTGATAAATTCAGTTTTGAAATTACTGGATAACCTTCTAACAGGGACTTACTGTAGCGCAATGGTTAGAAAGTTTGTAGACCAATTTGCTCACCAGTTTGAAGTTTACTTGGAGCTCCTTTATTGTGGCCTTATATCTGACTTAGGTAAGATTAATAAATAACTTTTTTTTTTTTTTTTCTTCTTTTTTTTTCTCTTCACATAAGTGATAAAAATCTCTTCATTGGACAAAGTTGCATAAATGACAATTTTTTGTTTTGATGAAATGTTGAAAAATCTTTTAAGAATAATCCATTTTCAATATTGTCTAAATTGAAGTAATTGATATTGGAATTCTCTCAGAACAGTTACAAGAAGAAGAAAAAAAAGAATTATAATTTACTTTTTCTACAATTTATTGTAATTTGGTTGCGTTTTACATTTTGGAAGATTTATTTTCTTTTATACTGAAGCTCACTTATGTTATATTGATAATGATAATTTATTTACTTTTAATCCCTGAATCAACAAAAACAACAACCAACAAACGTACTGTTGTGCCTTTTAGTATTTGTAGTTTAGAGTGGCCAAAAGATTTCCAATTTTCTTTCATTTCTTGAAAAGAAAACTTTTTATCTTACAACTATTATATTTAAATAACTCTAATCTGACCATTTTGATTTCTTTTGAGTAGACAATTTATTTCAATACAAATCCATTTAGATGGTTTATTTGTTAAATGGATTGTTACTAGATCAGATTTTTTATTCTTTCAGATTTTCATTCACGTGAATGATAACTTTAAAAAAAGAAGGTTTTTTGTTGCTAACAATCTTAAGCTTGACTTTATACACTACAATTTATGTTTGATGAAAATCTTCTTCAATATTTTTGTCTCTTTTCTTTTTCTCTAATTGAATCGATGATTCAAAATGAAAGTTTTGAATGTTTTTGATTTTGGTGACATATATGATTGGTCTCCTCCTCCTCCTTAATCTGAAAAGATGATGATCTGAATCACATTAACTTGTTTCTAAAAATTAATAACCAAAAATCATTTTAGGTTTTATGTAAAAATGAAGACATTTTACTGCATTTGTTGCTTTGCTTTTTTCATTTTGTCATAAAAAGAAAAAAATCTGTCATTTGTTGAATAAATTTTGTAGATTTTTGAGCAAGATATTAATCTTATTGAATATTATTTGATTTTTGTCCTTTAAGAATTTTATTATCATTATTCAATATAATTATCAAAGATTATGTAACAAAATAGCAATGCCATTATGTCATGTTGGCACCATTTCTATAAACTCAGTCACAGATTTTTATTTGGGGAAATTTCAAAATATTTTCTCCTGGAAAGTTGATTAGCTGCAATCAACAATTGTTGTTTATAATATTAGAGTTGAATTAGAAGTAAATTTAGATTTATTTTATTTTCTTATTTAAAAAAAATTTATTTCTACAAAAATATTATATTTGTATTATGTAGATCTTTTGGACTGTTGCCCTCATCTTTCTTGTTATATATACAATGTTTTTGGATGATGTCCTCTCTGGCCTTCTTCATGTCTTTCTTGTTGAACTTGGAAGCTTCCATGTTGGAATGTTTAAAAAATTCAGGCAAATAAAAATGTTCAAAGTTTTTATTTTTTGTGATATTAGTTTTATTGGTATAGGGTTAAATTTATAGCGAGTATTTATTGAAGATGAAACTCCTTATTGAAATCATGAATGGTTAAACCTGCACATCATTTTAGTGAGTACTCCCTTTGGTGAGTACTCCCTTATTAAATGGAATGTTTGAAAAATGATAGAAAAGATGTATTAAAGGATTTAAGATTTCTACTGAGAGAAGAAAAAAAATGGTGAATTTAGTTTGACTGAAAGATTAAAATAGAATTGCAGTTTGAAGTTAAATTAATTTCTCTTTTCAGATTGAAATCTTTCAAAATTAATGTTAAAAAGAACATTTTATTTGGGGATTGTTAACTCAATTTATTTGAATGTTAAAAAGAACAATAAACTAATAGAAAAATAAAAAATACTTTTATAGTTTCAAAAGTTTTAAATAGATTTCTATTCTTCTTGGAAATATTCATAAATAAACTTTTGTCAAGTTAAATTTATTCTGAATTTTGTCATTAGTGAGCGTTATTGAGTTTACATTAAGGTTTTTTTTATTTTTTTTTTTACTTTCTAATTGAGTAAATATCAGAGACTTTATGAAGTTTACTGTCTTGTGAAATATTGTCTAAGATTTTTAAAATTCATAATTAGTCAATTGTTTGGGGCTGGGGTGGGGGTGAAGATTAAATTTGAAATTTCTCAGTAAAAGTAGCTGACATATTCCCTTAAGATATATGGCCAACAAGAGAAACACTTTTGTTGAATTGAAAAGACATTAAAAGAAACAAAAAAAACCTATTGCCAGTATAGGTAGTGTACCCCCCCCAAAAAAAAAACCCCAACAAAAACAAACAAAAACTCCAACATTTGTTACATAATCATAGAAAAGAAAAAAAGAACAATTTTTATATCTTGACCATTTTAGGCAAACAATTATTTTAAATTTCATATCTTTAAAAAGTTTTGTGTTGTTTGAAAGATGTTGGGACTTTAATTTATCATTTTTTAATTTTATTTTCATTTATTTTCATTTTTAGCTGATTTTTTTTTATATAATCTGATAACCTTTTTTTTTCTTTAAAAACAATACAAAAACAAACCCTGAAGTCCATTAAAAAAAAAAAGATTGTGTGTGTATATGTGCGTGTGTGCATCTTCTTTTTCATGAATTTCCATATTACACAATTTTTTATGGACATCAATGAAAAAAAAAGGAAGAAAAAAAAATCTGGTCAAATCATTTAAGAAGTTCTATTTACGGATGTTTTTTAAAAGTTTCTACTTTTCTTGATTCTGGAACATAAAAAGCTAGAAAGCCTAATAATACTCTTTTTTCAGAAAGAAATCACATTTTATCGGGCAGTTGGCGAATATTCCAATCCTAAAATCCAGAAAAACCAGTTGACATGATGATGATGATGATGAACAACAACAACAACAACAACACTGTTATCATCGTGTGTATGTGTACTACTTACTACTACTACCAGTACTACTACTACTACTACTACTACTACTTTCCAGTGACCAGCCAACTTTTAGAAGAACTAAATCTTTTGGAAGGGATAGCTGCTGCTGCTGCTGCTGCTGCTGCCTGGTATTGGGGATGATGATGATGATGATGATGATGATGAATTGTTTAATTACTTTAAAATGATCAACCCTAAAATTTCCACAAAATTTAAAGAAATGGAAAAATGATGATGTTTAAACTTTTAAAGAAGTATTTATATTGAAGCAAGCTGTAATTGTTTTCTTCTTTCTTTCTTCAGGTGAATATATTTTTTCTTTTATCCAAATTCTTTTTTATTTATAAATCGCATATAATTTGTTTGCTTTTTATAAATTGGATTGTGTGGAGCTCCCCTTTTTTTTTTTCTTCTCTTTGGTTTTTTTTTTTCTTTTTCTTTTTTAATGAAAATGATGAAACTGCTGATATTCATATTTCAAATTCTTATAATTTTTTGATTTATTTATTTGGGTTCCCTGCTTTTTTTTTTTTTTTTTTTTCTTTTCTTTTTTTTTTTTTCTCAGTTTTCTTTTCTTTTTTTAACATTTTTTTTTTTTCTTCAAATGTTAAGTGAGTAGTTGATGCTGTTTGTTGATATTTGTTTTATTTATAACAAACAGCGAAAAAGAATTTTACCTTTTGCAACAATTTCAGTTTTTTAATGTTCACATTTTTCTCTTTCAAGATATTATAATTAATTTAGAAATGTTTTGATTATTAATTATAAAAATTGTAAAAAATGCAAAATCAAATATTGAGATTTTTTATATTCACGTTTATTTAATGATAATCAACATCACAAAATTTTATGAATATTAAAATGAGCAAAGAACGGATTGGGTAAAATCCAACAAAATATGATTGAGGAAAAACGGATAAAGCACAAACAACTTCATTCGATTGATATTTCACCTACGTATGATGATGATGATGATATATAAGATTTTATAATTCTTTCAGGATTTTTATTTTTTGCAGTCAATAACTTTTTTTATTTTTTTACACAAGAGAAATCCATTTCTGATTTAAAAAAAAAATGTCCATGAATTTTTACATATGAATCTATAAAAAAAAAAAAAAATGCATTGAGACAAATGTTTTTTTTTTGTTATGTTTTTTTTTTTTTTTTTCCTTTTCTACCCCCTTAACCCCCCCCCCCCGTTGCTGGACCTAATCCTGACAACATTCTGGACAATATTGATTCTATAAAAGACATTTTCTTTTCTTTTTATTGCAAAGCTTAACCATCCTCAATGTGGGTTATTTTAGTGTTAACTGTAGAGATGAGCATTTGGTTAAAATAATAAATCAAGATAAAAATTGATATTGTTTATATCTTATTATAATGGAGATTGTGGGTTTGTCTGTCTGTAACCAAAACTATATTACTATACAAGTCACAATTCCCTTTGTTATTTACATCACATTCTCCATGATTTTATTTTTTTATTTAAACCTCAATTATTAGTAAAATTGTTTTACATCATTAAGAGTGTTAACAATATCTATATACTAATATCATGCAATTATATTTATATATTCAACAAAATAGCGGTTTACAGTGTGAATGGGAAAGCTAATTTGCATATTGACCTTAAAAATTTGATTTTAATAAATATATGCTTAGTATTATTGATTTCTAAGTGTTTGGTTTTATCTTATTGAATATGAACAAAAATCTCGGATATAAATCTTAAAAGAAATCCATTAACAAGAATAAATAACTGTAATCTTATTCTTTACTTCCCATTTTAACTAAATAGTTGAATTAGGAAAATTTACCAATGAAAGATGGGAGTAATGGAAAATGATGGAAGAGTTAGTTTCAAAGTTGTTTTAGTTTTCAATCATACCCCCTCTGTTCCAAATCTTTTTATCTGTATTCTTATTCAGTTTCATTAGCCTTTCTAATTTAACATAATATTATATTAAAGCTTAAATACTTGCACCCGGAGGGTGCATATATTTGCTAGTATACTTAATATTAAAAATGGCAGTTCAATATTGTTGTAACCTAAATGATAAATAACCAAACCTCGGTTTGAAATTAAATGGAATCTTTATAGCATTAACCAAATACAATACTTGCCAACGTCATTAAGAAGATAAACCATTGCTAGTGGTATCATACTACTCAATCAGTATAATACTCCCATATTTATAAGGATTGGGAAATACCCATTAATGTTCATAAGTTGGGTATGTAACAAATATACAATCAATAATCCCAGGAATTGGAATGTGAATTTGTCAGCAATATTGGTTTCACATTGACTTTTTGAATAGATTATTTTAACGGGGGAAAAAAAACAAAAACAAAACCAAACAAATTAATAAGGAAAAACAATTAAACAATTTTAATTTCTAATATTTAGACTAGCAAATATATGCACCATCCGGGTGCAAGTATTTAAGTTTTAATGTAATAAAATATTGTATTAAATTAGAAAGGCTAATGAAACTAAATAAGAATACAGATAAAAAGATTTGAAACAGAGGGAGTATAATAAAAGATGGAACAACTGAAACTTACTCTTCCATCACTCTCGTCTTTCATTGTTATTTTTTCTAATTTAAGTATTTAGTTAAAAGAGGAAGTAAAGAATAAAATGACAGTTATTTTATCTTGTTAATGGATTTCATTTAAGATTTATTGAAGAGATTTTTGCTTATATTCATTAAAATAAAACCAAACAGTTAGAAATCAATAATACTAAGCACATATTTATTAAATTCGATTTTTTAATATTAATATGCAAATTAGCCTTCCCGTTTACACTGTAAACCGCTATTTTGTTGTATATATAAATATAATTGCATGTTATTAGTATGTAGATATGGTTAACAGTATTAATAATGTAAGACAATTTTATTAATAATTGAGGTTTAGATAAAAATAAAATCGTGGAGAATGTGATGTCAATAACTAAGAGAATTGTGACTTGAGTAGGAATATAGTTTCGGTTACAGACAGAAAATCACACAATCTCCATTATAATAAGATTTTTTGAGACTTGTCCTCATTTTTATTGTTATATTCAAAACATTTCAGCTGATGTGCCCTCTGGCCTACTTCAAGTGTTTTTTGTTTAACTCGGGGGGGGTCATTCACATTATAATCGGAAACCTTTACAGAACATCAAACCAAACCCTTTTTATTTAATCCATTGAAGTAGATTTTTCTCATTCCGTTAATCCTGACTGGGTATAAGTGATAAGCTATGTTAAGTATTCTATGTTATTTTCACCTGTAGTCAGGATTGAACCTGCAACCTCCAGATGATTGTCACTTTAAACTGTTTTAATTCAACCTTTGAATAATTACAATAACCTCATATTAAGAATTCAGACAAATAATTTTTGTTTATTTCTCTCATGAGTTTTAAGAAATTCTAATTACGTATATTCTGTTATTGTTATTTGTCAACAAATGTGGTTAAGATTTTAATTTCAGGAAGGAAACTTAGAAATTCAACACCAAATGTTGTCTCCTCCTCTTGAAAGAAAGAGAGTCCTCCTTTTTTTCTCTTCTCTCTATTGACAAATAGAATGACAAGTTGAGAAAGTCTCCTCCCCCCCCCACACACACCAAAAAAAAAGTGTATAATTTTTTAAATGACTAAGTAGCCTACTATCTATAGAAGTTAAATTCAGAATTTCTTGATGGGTGTAGAGAAGTAAAAAATATTTAGAAATTGTTTTAAGAATGTAAAAACATATTGGTGGCTGATCGATATATTTGTTGCAGTGTTGATTTAAAATGAGGCATTCTAGTCCTTCTTTGATTGTTGATCTAATGAAAGACAAACAACAACAATAAAAAAAACAATCTGTCTGTCAGAATAAGAAAACTTTACCCTAATTATTGGTCATATGTTACATACATATTTTATAAGAAGTGACTGGCTACCCTGCGTTGCCTGTGTAGAACGAGGGACTCTGGTGTATTGATTTGTTTACTTTTGAGATTTACAAATGCTGGACATTTTCAAGTAGAATTTCAATGCTATTTCTATGTATATTTTAATTTTTAAATATCTTCGAATATAAATCAAATCTTCATAACTTTTGCACAAAAAACAAGAACCAGTGATATTTAATGTGTATATATATTTACTTCATCCAGACATACATACACACCAACTGCCCTTTATATATGCATAGATATAAATAGATTATTTATAATCTTGATGTCTATGAAACTTAAGAATAACAGTCTGGGTTGTAATTTAAGAAATCTTAATTAAAAATTAACAATAATTGACAATGTTTCATCTATGAATTTCAAAAACTCTTATATCTAATTCTCCTATTTTAATAAAAAAGACAATAGAAATAAAAATGGAAGACTAGTCAAATAATAATGATGATTTCTGGACAAAGTTTAGCTCAGTAGAGTATTGGCAAGGTTTCAGGTTTGATACCAGGCCCCTGCCAAATCTACATGGGTAGTATAGCTTGGGTAATCTGGTCTGCAGTAAAGCATCTGGGAGCTGATGGTAAGTATGGTGTTCCACCTCAGCAAAAAAAAAAAAAGAATTCCCTAGTCTAGTGCCAGTGAAAAGGAGATACTCCCTTGCTGATTCATCTGATGCCAATAATATGCCACCCTGCAGATTATTAGTCCAGGATAAAAAGGCACAGTAAGGGTAACCTGATACCAAACATTTTTAGACTTTATTTTTCTGATGCAAAAATGAGAAAAGTTTTAATAAATCAGCCAGGATTTGGGTTACACTTACAATGGCTTTTTGCCGATAATTTTTTGGAGAATAAGTGTTTAATTGGAGTCGTACCTAATTTTGAAAATTAATTAATTAACCTACTCTAAACAAATCATAAAATCTAAGAAGTTCGTTTGTGTTGGTTATGATCGGCCTGTCAGCTTGGCAGTCCGTTTCAAATCACGCACAGGGCGTCTTCCGATCTATAGCTCTGCTGATGAGGCCTAATACGAAATGTACATACAGAGATTGATTTTTCTCATTTTCAAAATTAGGTACGACTCCAATTAAACACTTATTCTCCAAAAATTTTTAAAATATGGAATAATACTTTTTTTTTCTTTTTTTTTCAATTTATTATCTTTTTATTTATCTTTTTATTTATCTTTTTATTTATCTTTATTATAATAATAACTAGCAGGACCCGTGGAATTTCCACGAAACGAAACAAAAATCAAGAGGAGCTATTTAAGCCAGAAATAATGATTTGCAATTTCATTACATATTAATCCTATCAAAATTACCAAAATGTTTTTGTAATTCACAATTTTAATATTACAAATAAAACAAACATGTAACTTTATTTTTAATTCATTTTAATTTTACGTTGGGCATTTAAGCAGTGCAAGACCATTTGGAATGTTTCATTTTAAAAATTGGGTGAAATAAAATGGAACAAATAAGAAATCTGCGATTAAGCAACACCGGATAATCTGGATTCAGATTGTTGCATTGCATCTTTGGATTGTGTCATTTTTAATCAGAGGGTGTTGCAGGATAATAACGGACGGAAGATTTAGGAACAGGCATATTAATATATAGATAATAATATTTATTTACTCTTAATTTTTTCCCCCCTCTATTTTAATTGCATGACTAAAAAAAACATTTTTTTTTTTTTCTTTTTTACTTGGTCAAATTTTTTTCTTTTTCTTTTAAATTTCAATTTTCTTTTTAATTTATTTATTTATTTATATTTTTTTTCTAATCAGAAAACTTTTTTCCCTTTTTCCCCATCTTTACAAATTTTTGTTTGTATTTTGCATTCTCATTCTTCTTCTTAGTTGTCATAATCTTTCAGAGGAAAGAGTTTATGTTGAAATAAATTCCTTGTAATTTTTGAACCATTTTATATTTTCAGTTTTATCTTTCTTTTTACATTTTGATATTTTATTATTTTATCTTGAAATGATTTAAGTTTCATTTTTTCATTTGATATTTAAAAATTCTTTTTCTTTTTGTTTATTTCAGAGAGATAGTCAAGGAAACATGATCGGAGGTAGGCATTTCAATTTATTTTAGCACTTCTTCTTCTTCTTCTTTCTCTTCTTCTCTTCTCCTTCTTCTTCTTTTCTTCTTCTTCTTCTTCTTCTTCTTCTTCCTTCTTCTTCTTCTTCTCCTTCTCCTTCTTCTCTTCTCCTCTTCTTCTTTTCCTTCTTCTTCTTCTCCTTCTCCTTCTCCTTCTCCTTCTTCTCCTCTTCTTCTTCTTCTTTCCTTCTTCTCCTTCTCCTTCTTCTTCTTCTCCTTTCTTCTTCTTCTTCTTCTTCTTCCTTCTCCTTCCTTCCTTCTTCTCCTTCTTCCTTCTTCTTCTCCTTCTCCTTCTTCTTCTTTCTTCTTCTTCCTTCTTCTTCTTCTTCTTCTTCTTCTTCTTCTTCTCCTACTAGTCGTAGTAGTTAGTAGTAGTAGTAGTAGTAGCAGCAGCTTTATTTCTCTCTAAAATAGAAAACTATTCTAATTTTTTAGTTGCTGAAATAATTTCATTAATATTCACAGAAATTATATTATTCTCATTTTATTTGACTATTTTCTAATTGTATTTAATTTTTGTTAAATTCTTAATTAACAAATGATGAAGGGTTTCATTGATTCTTTCTGATCCAAATAAAATGTTTTTAAAGAAGGTCATTTGGAGATGAAGTGAGAACATCATTGTCTAAACAACTGAATTTAAAAGAAACATTAATTTTGATTTGTCACCAGAAGCAGAAAACAAAAATGATTTAATAAAAACAAATAAAAAATTCAGTTTCTCTACCAGTTGCCAACATTTATCACTTTTACCATTTTTAACTTTATGAACATAAAAACAATTTCCATTTCTTATATTCTTGGTCAATTTTATTTTCATAATCAAAAAGATAAGAAACTTTTGGATTCTGCAAATCTCCTTTTAAATTCCAAATTTAATTCTTTATTTTCTTATGTCAAGACATTTATAATAATACGTTTATTAAAGTCAAAGATGATGAAATAAATTGGATGTTGGTTTTTAAAAAATTCTTTTTAATTATGCAATTGGAAAATCTCATTGAATTTAAAGATGATATATAAAATGATATAGATATAAATGAATAAATAATAATCTATTATTATACTAAAGCTGAGTGTATCAATGATTGTTTGCTAAAGGCTTTTTCTCTATTTAGTTTAATGATACAAAATACAACCCAAAATATTCCTTAGTTTTAGGATTAAGTTGTTTGAAAAAAAATTTAAAAAATTCTATTTTATTTGGTTCTAATAAATTGTAATTTGCAATTAAGTAAAAAAACTCACCCATCTCTTACTTTACATTCTGCCTGTCACACCCCTGTCTATATATAATCTTGAATAACTACACCTTATATATGTTTGTGAGATAAAGAGAGAGATTGGAAAGTGTGAGCGGTAGATTGAACTTCCAATTTTATTTGTATGTTAATTTTCAGCAGCTAATGACTGGCTAATATATAAGATGGGTCAGTTTTTGATTTAATTGTAAATTTTAGCAAAATGATTTTAATTAATGATTTTTTTTTTTTTGTGTGTGTGTGTTTTTTTTTATTTTTTTTTTTTAAATTCTCCGGTCATTTTTTATTTTTTAAACTTTTTAAATCCCGAGAAACCCGGCTGGATGTGTATTTTGGTACTGTGTTTAATTTCTGACCTTGACCAGAACCCACTACTTTTCACCAACAAACAACACGTGTGTCTTCCCTTAAAATCCCTGTTAAAGAAGAATAAAAATCGGCAAAGACTGCTATTAAACCCAATGTTTGATCACTACTGTCTATGCACCATTCTTTGAGTCCAGTGGCATTTCATATCAAATGCCACTGTGTGTCTTCGGTACAGAATCAACTTGGTTTAGCAAGCCGTGGTCATGAGATGTCTGCACTGTCTCGGTTGTGTTCTTCATCGTCAACCTGGAGAATAGATCTGTGAGGTAATTACCCCCAGTACACCCTCCGGACCGGAAGAAGCATCGTGCAGGTAAAAAAAACGTGGCTAATGACAGTGAACGAAATATCAGCCCTAGTGTCTACGGATTGTGCCACTGGAACCGCAACTGGCTGGAGATCACCTATTCACTTGCATTGGATTGCCAGGCATTGGGTTGGCCTTCGAGAGAAACTCCGTAAATTCCATAGATGGTGCCAGCTCAATCCATCAAGGGTGAATGCTGCTACAACAATAACCAGTCTTGACTGACCAACAAAAAACTTACATTCATCTGCTCTGTGTAGACACTGGATGCCATCTAGAGGACTTGCCAGGAGTGATGATCAATAGGGACAGATGGTGAAAGAGTCAAAGGAATCTTTTCTAGAAGCACACCTTGATGATGATGATGATGATGAGCATAGAATGGACAACATGCTCAACTACTGAAAATCATTTGCACCAGTTTGATTATGTTAGTCACTTTAATGTGTAGCCTCCATATAAGTTATATAAAAAGAAAAAACTACTGGACTATGATGGGAGGCGAGGGACTTAAAAGTTCATATCTGCTGTTGGTGACTTCTTTTTTTTTACCAATAGGATCTAAGCACTGCATCACCATTGGAAGAAGTGTATGGACCAAAAGTGAGGTGCATGTTGAAAAATCAACCTCATTTGGTCAGATTCTATGAGAGTATCTTAGTGAGCTTATGAACTTTTCAGCCGACCTCCCTCATATATTTTCTGTGTGTTTTGATTCTTAATATTTCATTTTTAAAACCAAATTTTGATGGGTGATAAAAAGTCGAGAATTTTAGAACGATTTAGAATATGAGAGATGATGGGGTAAATGAAATAAACCCTCCTGACCCAAAGGTCAATCTTCACCCAAATAAGGGAATGTTATTTACTAAGCTTAGCTTAATTGTGGCACAAGCACCGAAGTATGGTGCACCCAGTGAGAATCAAACTCACTAACAATGGTTTTGTTAATCCAGCTTGCTAACCATTACGTGAGATGCATATGTGAGATTGAAAAGGAATTTCAAATAATTAGTGATGTCATTTAAATTTAAATGGTAAAGTTGGTAATCAATTAACTAGTATTATCTGCGTTATTCGGACTATTGTCCCCATCTTCATTGTTATTTGTACAACGTTTCGGCCGATATACCCTCCGGCCTTCTTCGGGTATTTCTTGTCGGATTCGGGAACCTTCTTCAGGAACCTTCTTTTCGAACTCGGGAACTTTCTTGTTATATTCGGGAGCCATCACGGAACTTTGAACCGGAGGGTATATCGGCCGAAATGTTGTACAAATAACAATGAAGATGGGGGACAATAGTCTGAATAATGCAGATAATACTAATCATCAAGCCTCATCTCAAACATTCAGAGAAACCAATAAAATAGTTTCCTCTGAAACCAATTAACAATGGAGGGGGGGGGGGGGTAGAATTGTATTTTTCTATTGTTGGATCTACAACAATCTTATATATAAGGAGTAACGGATTGAGTAAATCTGATAAAAAGTGATTGAAAATAGAGGAAAATGTGGATAAAACACAAAACAACTGAGTTCAAGTGATATTTTACCTCGGTTTGTAATGAAGCTTTGTCAAATTTATTTTGAAGACTGTGGATTTCAGTTGTCTTCAAAATAATTTGATAAAGCTTTGTTACAAACCGAGGCGAAATATCACTTGAACTCAGTTGTTTTGTGTTTTATCCACATTTTCCAAACACATGTGCACACACATACATGTGCACGTGTACACACTGATAGGTATGCGTGTTGTGTCCCTGATGCACAAAATTCTAAAAGGACTTAGTAAAATCATATCCATGCATTCCAATGTGTTTCTTTTTTCTTCCCTCACCATTTCAAGCTAACAATAAATCCATTTCAATAGTTTCTTAGAAATGAATTACACAGGATAGGTTACAAGGTAGGAGTTAGATGGCTTTATTTGGGAACCATAGATTTTCCCGGGAACTCATTCAAAGCAATTATGTGCATCCCAGGATGCACTAAATCAAAATGCTATCAGGATCACTGTATGTACACACACACACACACACACGCACGCACGCACGCGCGCACACATAATCTTAGTCTTTAAACAATTTATTTTTAATAAGTTTTTCAGAATTGTTTAAGACTTTCAGTAATTTATGAGGAAGTGCGTCCCGGTCTCCTGCCTCAAAAATTGCTACCCGGTGACTATCAAAATAACGACCCCCAGCTCGTCGTAATTCTTGTTTATTTATCGTAATTTGTCGTAATTCTTGTTTAGATATGAAGATGGATATATAGTTTTGAATAGACTGAGATAGATAGATGAACAAATGGAGATAGATAATATTTTCGACAAGTAAATGTATTTGGGGGGGGTCGCATCTTTTTTTGTCGTAATTCTTGTTTATTTAAACTAAAAACAAACATTAAGCAAACATGAATAATAAAAAATCTTAGCATTTAAAGTAATATAGATAATATAGAAAAATTGAGATAGATAGATAGATATGAAGATGGATAGTTTTGAATAGAGTGAGCTGGGTTGTTATTTTAATAGTCACCGGGCAGCAACTCTTGAGGCAGGAGACCGGGACGCACTTCCTCATAAATTACCAGACTTTCTCTCAAATGTAAATTTCTTGATATTTATGAAGGTTCATCTCTATCTACCCAACCCATTCACCATTAATTTCATGGCAATTCGGTCTTTTCGTTTTTATGACAATTCCTCACCTAAAACGAGTGACAGTTGGGTTTACCCAAGTGCTTCAGAAAGAATAACGAGATATAAATCTCCATAAAGAGAAATCTGCACAGATTTATTGAAATTCTAAAATAACATTTCTTATTATGAAGAAGAACAATTCAAAATGAAGCAAAATAATGCTGATGATGATTAAAAGTAAATTGAATAAATTCTTTTTATTCAAAACAAAATGGTCTTTTCTCTTGATTCGCATAGCCCCAACCCCTTTTTATCATATGGGTGCTAGAAGGCGGTGGCTGCGGGTCTACATGTCCTGGGTATGACGTTAAACTCTATCTGATGGTGAGGTTCCAGTTCTGAGGTTTGGGGAATGTGGAGCACCCCTTCATCACATTGCTCCCTGGTCCACTCTGACCCGGAATGGTAGTACCTGTTAGGGTCCCATCTATGGGTTAAATAGAAAAATGTATCTATAAAAAAATTGTATTATGCATTAAGAATTGATTTATTTCAAAACTTTATCAGCATTAAATGACCCACTGAGGTTGATATGCCATAAAACAAAACAAACCAAATCACATTCTCATGATGTCATAACAATTCATTCATTTCCCTGATTTGTTGAAGACAGCACTCAGCATACTTGTTTAGTTTCCATCAAACTTTTTCTCTAAGCATTTTGCTAGAATCCAAGTAGTGCAGCCATACAGTAGCACTGATATGGCTTCAACTTGGAAGAATTTACACTTTATTTATCAGAGAGATCAGATTCCCATATGATTGATAATCTGTCTCTAACAGTCCATGCTTTTCCTATGTGTATACTGACATTGCTTTCTGTAGATGAGATATTACTACCTAGGTGAATGGAATGGGTTTTATTTCAAATACTTACCATCCAGTGTAGAGATGTTTCAAACATGAACTGCGTTTTATCCAAGTTTACATCGAGGTTGAGGCGTCTTTGCTGCCTTATTCAACAATTTGTTTTTGGCAAGTTTTAGGAATGCAGAATTGTTGTTGTTTTTGTTTGGCTATAAAATAGTGTCTAAGTTTTGTGTGACAAATTCCTAATCCGGATATAATGACTTGTTCCTATTTAAACTTTTTTTAAATGCTCTTGTCTCCCAATGTGCTAACATGAGATGAGATTATCATCATCTTTTATAGATGAATGCTCACAATATTCTTATTAGCAAAATTGAATCCGATTTTTGAACTTAAAAAAGTTTTGTAGCTGATTAGTCCAAGTCAACATCAAGATCAAATTTGAAAAAGATGATAAATTCAAATAAAAAGAAATAAAAATAAAAATCTTAGATGAAATTTTGTAACGGGTAAACTACAAACCAAAATATAAATCCATAGACAAAACATTTGAATAAAAAAAATATTAACAGATATTTTAGGAGTGTTTATTATTGGGAAGATGAGAATGCAAGGTCAGTTTTTAAGTGGACAACAGTTGGTCTGATAACCCCATTACATTATGTATGTCCTCTTTTTATAGGAGTGGGAAACTAAAAGATATCAATAATTAATGAGAGTATTAAACACAACATATGCCTACACACACACACACACAGTTATCCAGAGACACCGTGTTTCAGTGTATCACGTCTCCTCAGTGTGTGTGTGGGGGGGTGTTAGACTTCGCAACTACTTTTAGCCGTGAGCAAAACTCGACTGACTTTTCATCAGTCTGATTCCTTAATCCCCTTGGCCATCATCACCTGCCAGTAAGAAGTAGAATTTTAACTGATAGATACATACATAGGTATATATGTTACAGTCACTTAGACATATCAAATCAGTAAATAACAGAGACTTGCTTATGCTAATACGGTGAATTAAATTCCCTTCCAAAGAGCTCTACCGGGTTTGGGAGCATATATAACAGTCATCCACAGACACCATGTTTCAACGTATCAGTGTGGCTAGACTTAACAACTACTTCTAGCTGGGAGCAAAACCCGACTGATTTTTCATCAGTTTGATTCTTTAACCACCCCCTCATTATATATATATATATATTGTTGTAATTTGGACCTTTATTTTATAAAAGGTTAGAAAAATTGAAACTTTGAATTAAATTAGTAGAATAATTTATTTACTTTTAATCCCTGAATCAACAAAAACAACAACCAACAAACGGACTGTTGTGCCTTTTAGTATTTGTAGTTTAGAGTGGCCAAAAGATTTCCAATTTTCTTTCATTTCTTGAAAAGAAAACTTTTTATCTTACAACTATTATATTTAAATAACTCTAATCTGACCATTTTGATTTCTTTTGAGTAGACAATTTATTTCAATACAAATCCATTTAGATGTTTTATTTGTTAAATGGATTGTTACTAGATCAGATTTTTATTCTTTCAGATTTTCATTCATGGGTAAAATCTCAAGCCTGACTACAATTTATATTTGAAAATTTTCAATATTAAAAAATTTTTTTTTTTTAAATTGTGTGTTAGTGGGGGGGGGGGGGGTATATTTGCATTTCCATTTTAATTGGGTAAATATTTTTTTTTTTTTCCTATTATTTTGCTTGTTTGTTGTGCTTTTCTTTTTTTCCCTTTTTTTTTTGTTTCTTTTTCTCATGATTTTTGTTCTTGTATTTATTTATTTAAAAAAAAATTTTTTTTTTTGCAGACAAAACTGCCGCTCCCGGTCATGCCGACATTGAGAAAGATCTTGAACAGCAATTTGAAAAAAGCCAAGAGCACAAGCGTCTGAGTGGCAAACATGGTCACACGGGGCTGGGATTTAAACCCGAAGAAGAAGAGACCCAACAAGAGGCAGCCGTCACCGGTGGTGTGAAGAAGGCTACCGACAACAACAATACCAGCAGTCCGACAGAGAATCTTGATGATGAAGATGAAGAGGATGAAGAAGAGGAAGAGGAGGAGGAAGAAGACGAAGATAAATCTCTGGATGACGAAGATGATGAGGAGGATGACCTGAGTGACGATGATGAAGATGATGATGACGTGAATGAGGATATCAGCGACGAGGAAGATGATGATGGTGAAGTGCCAACAGATGCAAAGAAAATGAAATTGATCGATGAAGAGAGTCATTAATTTTGTTGTCATGCAATTTATTTTTCAAAGCATTTCTCATTTCTCGTCACATTCATTCACGTCGCTCATTTTCATTTTAGTCATTTTTTTTGCCAAAGAATCTCTGCAGCCTTCGAACTTTGGCCATAAATATAAAAAAAAAAAGAAACCAAGATTTTCATTAGGTGCTTTTTTAGCTCTCATCTTTTTAATTCTCATTATTCACAATTTGCTTATATTAAAACAGAAAAAGAAGAATTATAAGCACCAATTTCAATTTTTCCCATTCTACAATGCAAAAAGTCCAAAAAGTTTGTTTTTTCTTTTTCTTTTTTTTGGATCCTCCTATTTAATACATCTTGAAAACATAATTCAATAAAAAAAAAAACAAAAACAAATTACATAACTTTTGGCTCATCATTAAACTTTGACATAATTTTGCTGATCCACTTTTAACATAAACGGCAAAATAATAGATTAACCTGTTTGAATCAAGATAAACATTTTCTGTTCCAAGATTGAATCAAAAATATTTTCTTTTTAAGGGAATCTTTATTTTTATTTTTTAATTTCCCGAAATTGGAAAGTAAATGAATGTCTTCCTAATATTTAAAAAAAAAAAAAATATCTAAAGAGTAAAATTACTTAAAATATTTAGTGTTCCAAAATAAAATTGGTTTTCATAAAAATATTTTAATTTCTTCTTCCAGGAGGCGAATGTGACTACAGCATTGTAGAAGGAATTAAATGTTCAATTGACCAAAACAACAAGTCATGAGATTTGATTAAAGAAACAAAAAACAAAAACAAAAACTTGAAATAATTAAATACTGGGTATGAATAAAAGGGAATACTTCAGTGGGGATTGAACTCACTGCAACTCTTTGCAATTGGCTGATAAAGAGGGTAGATCGATAAGTCTATAGCCTAATTAGGTGATTAGCTGAATTTTTAATTTGAAATTTTCACTGTATAATTTTTTATTTTTTATTTATATGATGTATGGAAAGTGCATTGACAAGGAAAAGGGGATTATGTTGAAAAATAAATATTTGTTGTGTAAAATAAATGCTTTTTTTTTTTTTTTCCTGGTGTGTCAGCCAATTTTTAAACTACGGACGAATTGACATATTTTGTAGAATCCTTGAAATGTATGAAAGAGTTAATAAATCTTTGTGGACATGATTGTTAATTGAAAAACATAAAATTAGGATTTTTCTATTTTGTAGAATTCTTTTCATAAAAAGGAAATAGTTCAATTTATGTAGAGATTGATCAATTCATAAATATGAACAAAATTTGATAATGTTGCAAAATCTTAAATGTTAAATGAGGGTTTTCTCTTAATTATGACAAAATCAGACTTCATTTTAACTGTTAGAAAATATTTAATAATATTAAAATCAAAGTTCAAAATAAAAAAATTAGTGACTTTATTTTATTTTTTAAATTAAATGGTTTTATAAGAATTGAATGTGATGGAATTTTAACTAAAATTGTTTTATATTGTCAGTGATTTCTGTGAGGATTGAAAGTTTATTTTTGACTGATTTTATCACTTAGAGTCCAATTTAAAATTGTGATAAGGTTAACCTGAAGTTATACTTTTTTAAAAAGACTTTTTTTCCAATACCTTTTTTTCATTCCCCAATGATACTTGCATTGGAAAAATAAGGTCTATAAAGTTTGGCTTTGGATTACCGCAATTTTAACCCAGACAGTCCACTCATTTTTACTACACATTGAAATAATGAGTTTAGCTGGCAAAAATATAAATTTATTATAAATTAGTTTATTTCCATGTAGAAAACTCTTGTGTATTTGTATATCGTTTGTTTAGTTTGCATTTTTTGGGGGTGACCATAAAAAGAATCAATTGTTACCGATTTTTTTTTTATTTGTGAGAGTACTGGATTTTAAAAACAAAACAAAAAAAAAAAACTTTTTTTATAACAAAGTTTAAGATATTTTTACACTGTTTTATATTCTAAGAATGAGAAATTTTCATCATTTCTTTTTGTCTTAAACACCATTTTAAGTTGCATGTATATCTGGATGATTCCAACAATTTGCGAGTTGATTCAATATGTTTGTCTTTTCATAATTCAAAATGGCCTCTTTATATCAACAAATTAAAAAAAAAAAAAATTTCATCCTAATAAAATTGAAGGCAGGAACACTAAAACTCCCATCCTTACATGTTAGAAAAAAGTTTACGCATTGCAGTGTATATATGGCACAAGGCCATGAATCTTGAGACACCAGTTCAGTAGAAATGGTTTGAGGTTTCTTGGTAGAATAATTGTTGACTTGAAAAATAAATTACAATTGACTACTTTTGTCATTTACTTAGTTTGGCATAAGGCTAAAAGTATAGAGCACCTAGTAAAAGAATTGAACTCACTGGCAATAATCTACCAGTTTAGCTTGTTACCCATTAATGCCACATGAGGCACCCACACCAAAAGCTAAAGTTACTGGAAACTGAAATTTATCACAAATTCGTCAGGATTTAAATTTAAGATTAGAATTTAACTTAAATTTTTTTTTTTTTTTTTTTTTTTTTGGCAGGGTGGTGGTGGTGGGTAGCTGAAGAGTCTGTAAAAATAGAAGTCTAGGTAAAATATCAATTTTAGAAATAATTTGTCATCGAAATAGAAGGGAAGTAACTCTTGGTATTAATCTAGAAAGGTTGAATTTCTTGTCTCGATGTTCAAATATAATTCTAAAATTTGATGTATTTTAAAAAAATTAATGTTTCAATATCACTGCTCGCCAAATTTTTAAACAAAATATGGCAAAGTAATTATTTCCATTTTAAAGCCTATTAGTAAATGCACACTAAGGGTAACCCAAAACCAGTTAAACCTTATTTTTCTGATGTAAGTATCATTGGGGAATGAGAAAAGCTTTTAACCCGGACTGTTAGCTCAGACGGTAGAGCGTTTGGCTTGAAGCCACAAGGTTCCTCGTTCGATACCCGCCCTCGCCAACTCAGTGGATGAGTAGCACATGGTAGGTGTGGCGCTCCACCTCAGACGCTAAAATCTCCTTGGTCTAGCGCTAGTGAAAAGGGGATAGACTCCCTCGCTGCATGGCTGATACCGACATAAGCCGCCCCGGCGACTTTACTTAGTATACAATTTATTTGCGATTTAATTTTTGAACAAAGTTACATTTCTAATCTACCAATGAGAATTGACAACTAATTATGACTAGAGATATTTTCTATACTAACTCAAATGTTGGTTTCTTAATTTGAATTCATTTTTGGGGAAGAATGATTTTTGGACAGGAGAGAATCAAATGATTCTCTTATCGATTAATGTTACTTTAAAAAGAAAAAAGTCTGTTTATTAGGATAGAAATTCAAACTATTTTAATGACTGAACCAAATTTAATTTCAATCGATATTTGTGTTTAAACTTTTAAAATCACAGTTGTTTGAATAAGACAATCAAAGGATGAAACGGCAAAATGTTTGGCGGAAAAAAGAAGAAAAAAAAAAAAACAGGAGAAATGATGCAGAAGGAAAAAATTGAAAGCAAGGAAAATCAAAAATTTTAATTGCCAAAATGTTTGTTTTAAAGCAGTCACAAGTTCCCCCCCCCCCCCCCCCAAAAAAAAAAAAAAATTTTTTATTCATATTAAAATTGAAAGTGAATTTAACAATTTTAATGAAGATTTATCAAAAATCCACAATCCGAATATAAAGAAAGTTTAAATGTTGCAAGAAAATCATTTGTAGAAATAACGAGTTTATTTATATCAAATATTTTAAACAATACACACGTAAAAGAAAATCATTCTCTTAACATCTCATTGGAATTTCCAAATTTAATTTTCTTTTGTCATGACAATTCAAGTTGAAGTTTTGAAGGAATCCGACAGCATCTTAGTTTAAAAAAAAAAATACTAAACTTCAGTTTTATGGGGGGGGGGGGTGTCAATTTACAAGTCAAATACAAAACTGAATTCTTTGTGTACATCAGGTTTACATTTTAGGAAATTTGGAGATTTAAAATAGATCTGAAGATTTTTTTTCTCAAAAAAAAAAAAAAAAAAAAAAATCGAGTCGTTTATATTGTATAGTATTAACAATAATCATAGATGATTTTAACATCAATGAGAGGTTAACATTTTAACTCATAGATCCTCATAAAAACAATTCAGTCTCCGTAGGTTTTTAGTTAACCCAAAAGTTCTGGCATTATCTTCATCTTTGTAGAGTTGAAATATTGAAACAAAATATTTCAGGTCAAATGAATACAAAATTTTTGGGGTTTTTCCAACAAATTAGGATGAGATTTAAAAAAAAAAAAAAAAAAAAAAAAAAAAACCAAATTAAGAAAAAAATTTTTTTTTTATTGAACAAAGAAACAAACATTTGTTTTTTTTTTTTTCCCCTCTAAAGAAAGAAAAATGGTCCAAGTTAAGAGTGTGGTAAGGATAAACTTAAGCCAAACTTTAAGATTTTATTTTTATGGTGCAGGTATCATTGGGGAACGAGAAAAGTTTTGATTAACAGACCAAAACTTGGCTCATTTATCAAAACATCTCATTCTCTAATAATTCCTGGACTGAAAAAAATTAAAAAAGTTTTGTCTTCTCTCATTTTTAACTTGGATGAGAAATATTCATTAAAATTGGAAGATAGTTGTGTCCAATTCAAAATTGATTAAATTAAAGTCCTTCAACCATTTCAAACTCAAAAGAGCATTTTGAGTTTGAAATGGTCGAAGGACCTTAAAAAATATTTTAGGAAATTTGAATTATTTTTGGGGGGGGGGGGGGGCAAAATACATTCATCACGAAAAAAAAAAAAAAAAAAAAACGTAAATGTTTCCTGGAAAAAAAAAAGTTTTATTTATTATTTTATTTTTTTTAATTCTCAACTTGTCAACTTTCTTGTTTAAGACAAAATAGTTTTTAACATTTTGTAGATTTTGGGGTTTTGTTGTTTTTTTTTTTTTTTTAATTTAAAATTCATCTTTAAATTCTTTAATTTTCATCAGCAATAAAAACTTTATATTGTTTGAATTTTATGACAACTGATTTTTGTTGCTTTTTTTCTTTGACAAATTCTCTTGATTCATTTTCAATTGGGAAATATTTTGAGGTCTGGAAATATTTTTAGGGGTGGAAAATATGAAAGAAAAAGAAAAAAATCTTCCTTCAAATTTCAAACTGTTTAATTTATGTTGTGCTCAATTCAACAAAATGAAATATTTGAATTGATTTTTATTTATTTCTGTTAATAACAATTAGCATTTGAAATGTTTGAAAATCATGTGACATTTTTGACGATCAAATTTTGTGCTCTACAAACAACAATTTATAAATAATAAAAAGAATACATTTCACTTTTAAATGTGACTTTTTTTTTGACAATTGGATTGTGTGCGTACATTATTCTGGAATCTCCACCCCGAATTCCCCCCTCCCCCATCCGGTGTTGGAAATGTTTTCTGAATATTTTCATGATTTCTTTGATTTTGAAAATTGCCGACTTGTCAATGAATTGGCCTTTTCTGGATTTTGTTTTGGACTTGTATTTCTGCCTGATTGAGCAGACTTATTTGGTTTGGATACAAGGGATTTGCTTACATAGGTTTTCTCGGGGCTTACACGAGAACTGCCACTAACAACGGGTTGGCTAACAGAAGTTGGCTTCTTTTGTTGTGGGGGAACTTCTTTTTTTGTTGTCTTTACATTCTTCAATTTTTCTTTTTTATCTTCATTTTCCACAGGAACAATTTCTGGTTCCTAAAAGAAAAAAAAAAAAAAAAAAAAAATTAAAATTTTTTTTAGAAATAAGCAAAAATAGTGTATATCAAAAGGTAATCTATTATACTAAAGCTGAGTTAATCAACTTTTGCTTCCTAAACGCTTTTTTATTGTTTAGTTTAATGACACAAATTATACCAAATTATTCCTTACTTTTAGGATTGAATTAGGTTTGAAAAAAAAAAAAAAATTCTGTTTTAATTGGTTCTAATTAGTTGTAATTTGCAATTAAGTCAAAAACCAACAAACTTTACTCTGTATCTATCTCTTTCTTCCCCTCTATGTATCTCTTGACTACCTCCTCGTTATATAATGTTAGTTTCTTTGGAGAGTAGAGAACTGGGAGAATTTGAAATATATTTCTATGTTAAATTTTACAAGTAGCAACCCGTAGCTTAAATACGGTCAAACATTCCCTTTCTTAGAAAGCTAACAAAATGATTTTAAGGTTTTGTCTGGCTGGATTTAAAAAAAATTTTTTATTTGCTTTGCTAATTCCCTTTTCCCCTAATCTCAATTATCTACCTAGAGATTAATGGATTAACCAATGGTCACGTTTTGTACACACACACACGACCAGAAATATAGAAAATCCTTAGGAAAAACCAAAATGGATTCTGTAGAAATCGATCCACAACCTCTCAGATCCTTACTATACGATGGATCATGGAGGGGATTCGAGCAAAGAATCTAGAGGCAACGCTACTATTCATGGATTTTTCCAAGGCATTTGATTCCATTCAGAGGGATAAATGGTACAAATACTACTAGAATACGAGCTCCCCAAAGAGGCGGTTGCTGCTATAATGATGCTCTACAAGGGCACTAAAGCGATGATATGCTCACCTGATGGCGACACAGATTTCTTTGACATCGCCGCTGGAGTCCTACAAGGAGATACATTAGCACCATATATATTTATAATATGCCTAGACTGTTCTCCAAACATCATTAGATACCATAAAAGAAGGTTTCACTCTTAAAAAGTCAAGAAGCAGGCAATATCCTGCATAGACTCACAGATGCGGACTACGCTGATGGCCTTGCACTTCTTGCAGATACTCTGGCACAGGCCGAGTCACTACTGCATAGCCTGGAGAAGGCAGCAAAGAATATTGGCCTCTATGTGAACTCCGATAAACTGAGTTCATATGATTCAAAAGGAAAGGAGACATATCTACACTCAACGGAAAGCCTCTTAAGCTAGTAGAATAATTCACATACCTAGGTAGTAATATCTCATCCACAGAAAGCGATGTAAATACACGAATAGGAAAAGCGTGGTCGGCCACAAACAAATCATCAGTAATATGGAAATCCCATCTCACTGACAAGTTAAAGCGACAATTCTTCCAGACTGGTTATATCAGTGCTGCTGTATGGCTGCACCACTTGGACCATAACGAGGCGCCTTGAGAATAAGCTGGATGGGAGCTGCACAAGAATGTTGCGGTGGAGTTTTGAAAAAATCATGGAAACAGCACCCCACGAGGAAACAGCTGTAT
The DNA here is from genome assembly GCA_023376005.1 of Doryteuthis pealeii. Lineage (NCBI taxonomy): Eukaryota > Metazoa > Mollusca > Cephalopoda > Myopsida > Loliginidae > Doryteuthis > Doryteuthis pealeii. Next base: position 74,707,146 of record CM042159.1, on the reverse strand, counting down.
GGCCACCTGCCTCCCATCTCACAGACCATTCGAGTGAGATGGAGAAGCAAGGATGAGCTCATAAGCGACGTTCTCCTGTGGAAGCCAACACACGGACATGCTAGTGTGGGCTGCCCACCAAGGACCTACATTGACCAACTATGCGAGGATGCTGGATGCTGCGCAGAGGACCTCCCTGGGACAATGAATGATAGGGAAGGTTGGCGAGAGATTGTCATAGATATCCGTGCTAATTGCGTGACATGAGATATATATGGGAGTAAAATGAGGAAATCAATCTGACAGTATGTGGAGAAATGGAGACAAACACGGGATGTTATAATTGACCCATACATTTACCGCACATCAACAGTAGCTGATCACAACCCCCACCCCTCCCACCTTTGACCAAAGATACTCATCAGTAAGAGAATTGAATTCTCCAAGAATTGATCTCGTGTCCTGAAGAAAGTCAGGAAGATCAAAATGTTTTAGCGTCAACATTATCACCAAAAACAAACATTTATCCATTGTAACATCCTATATGTGTCTACATTTCTACACACACACACACACACACACACTACTAGCAGCGGTTACCCGGCAAAGCCCGGATAGTGGAGATAAAAACGTGGTTTAATAATCGTTTGCAGATCTATTACTACTGAAAAGCGAGTTCGGTCCTCACAGGATGACCCATAAAAATCACCACGTAAAAATGATCTTAATTTAATTCTACCTGGTGGGAGGTCAGGGAATTTTCTTTTCGTCACATTTGAGGGAATGACATCATATGGCTAAACTTGCAAATCGGTCGAAAAATTAAAACATTACAACTGGGTTAGCTCAGTCGGTAGAACGTTCGGCTAGAAATCACAAGGTTCCTAGTTCGATACTGGTCCTCACCAAATCAACGTTATGAGTAGCACAGGGATCTGTGCGGTAAAGTAAGGAGCTGATGGTAGGTGTGGCGCTCCACCTCAGATGCAAAAACAATCTCCTTGGTCTAGCGCTAGTGAAAAGGGGATAGACTCCCTCGCTGATTGGCTGATACCTACATTAGGCCGCCCCGATGACTTTACTTAATTACAGGTGACCTAGAAAAAACAGAACCAAAATTATTTATTTTTCCCGTCCTCTAACCCTAGTTAAAATTAACAGTTTTATTACAAAATTTATGCGTTCTGTTTTCTTCTGGGTCACCCTAAATTTTCCGACAGATTTGCAAGTTTAGCCCATTACATAATGATATGGTAAGAAATTTTAATTCAATGATTAACTATATTTTTTAAATAAAATATAAATGTCACGATTTGCTAAATTTCAAATTAATATTTGAAAAAGAAAAAAAAAAGAATTAAATAAAGTAATCAAATTTATGTAAAACGATAAATAATCTTATAACATTATTAATTCAAAAATGTAGTCGATCGAATATCAAATTATTACAGTAAAGTATACTATATCATAAATTTGATAACAATTTGGAGTTTTCAGGTATTTCCGTGAAATGTATTAGGTAATCTAATGGTTTTATCTCTTGCGCACTATTCTACATTAGTATCATGATTTTATTTGTATTTCTAATATTAAATAAAATAAATTAACACGATTATGAAAAATAAAAAAAAGGTTTTGTTTACAATTGACGAACGACAGGAATTTATAAAACAAAGTTGATTTGTCGTTAAGTGTTTTCGTTTGATTTGTTATTTAATTCGTTTTAAAAATAATTAAATGTATGAAAAGACATAGTAATTAGATATTTAGAAAGATCTTTTTTCTAAAGAAAATTAGTTTTAAGATAGAAACAGAAATATGCGATAAATAAGATTTGATTTTATGTTAAATTTTAAGTATGAAAAAATGATACTACGAATTCTAGGCTGACTGAAGCAAAATATAATTTCTTTTAACTCACTGTAAAAAATTCCATTGATAAAAACTCAATCAAATTACATATTTAGAGAGATTATTTCATTCTCTTTCGAACGATATAGATATCTTAAAGATTGAACCGTAAATAGGCGAGAAAAAAAGAATGTTTTTTTTCTTGAAATTTAGAATGAAAAAAAAATTATATATATCAGCTCTCTGAAGCCAATTTAAAAAAATTTTTTTTTTTTTTTTAACTCGCTGTAAAAAATAATTCAATAAAAACGCATAAAAATTGCATATTCAGAAAGATATTTTCTTTTCAACGATATAAATATTTTAAAGATGGACCAAGAATAGGTGATAAATTCCTAGCAGAACAGCTTAGACTGTGAAATTTATTCACTAAAATTATATAGTTCTGCTGTAAAAAAAAAAAAAAAAAAAAAAAAAAAATTTTTTAAAGTCAGCCAGCGGACAATATTTTATATCAGCAGGTTCTGGTATATTGATAGTTCTGCAAATTGGGTGATTTTTGCTTAATTAAATAATTATATCCCTTAATTAGTAAAAATCAATAACCAAATTTGGCGTGTTTCTTAGTTAGAAGGATATTAATCTATATGCAAGATTTCAAATCTAAGTGACTTCTTTTCTGTGTTATAGATCGACACGTACATACCAAAAACTTATATATTTAGATGTGTACGAATGAATATAAAATATTGTGTCATTCCTTTGATGCACTTGTAAGACTAATCAATTAACCTGAAAAGATAAAATTTCTAGATTTGCTTAAAAAGGAAAACTGATGCTAAAAAAAGTAGGTAATTTGATGAAGATTGAAATTGTTACCTCGTCGCTGTCATCGTCTGTTTCTTCCGTTTCTTCTGATTCTTTGTTTTCTGTTTCAGATTCAAAATCTTCTTTTAAATGATCCTTAATAAGATCATCTTTCCATGAAGACATCATTTCCAAAACGTTACTATTTAATTGATTATCTTGTTTAATTCCCTGAAATTAAAACAAACAAAAACATTTTTATTTTTGTTGCTTGTTTCAAACAAACATCAACTGTTATAATTCTAGATGGGACGGATTTTGGGGAACAGTAATTGTTTGAATCTGTTATTTAGTTCTCTTCAAAGAGAATCTTAGAAAAGGGAATCCTCTCTCTCTCTCTCATATTCTTTGGATAAAGACCATTTGATATATCATTAATCTTATCTTCCATATTGTTGTGAAGTCTCCAGTTTTCATTACCCCGTCACAATTTGTTTTAAAGAATTAAACATTTTCATTAAAATTAACCAAAAACCTGAAAATAAAACCTAGCAAAACATCAAATTGGTGGAAATGATTTTTAAAATTGTTGGTTGTTTTATGTCAGAAAATCTCCAACATAAAAAAAAATAAAAAATGTTGCTTCAATCATTTTCATATGAATATCAAAAAAGTACAAAAACTGTACAAATCTTTTTTAAAAGTTTTTGCAAGGTGGGTGGTGGGGGGTCTTTACCTTAAAATAAAACAAAATATTTGGAAAATTCTTATTTCCTTTTATCTTCAATAGCAAAATCAGTTAACAAAAAACAATTTTGACATTGACAAAAAAAGAAAGAAAAAAAACTGAAAATGTAAAAATTCACACAAAATGTTCTTAAAATTGTCCAAAAGATTTAATATCAAATGTGCAGATTATGTTGAGATAAAGTTGTTTCTTTTAATAAAATCACAAAGTTAAATTATTAAAACAAATATAAATGAGAATAACATTGTTAATTAAGAAGTGGATTATCAACCCTAGGGGATGGGGGGAGGAGAGGAAGTGTTTGTCTTTGGTGGTGGGGGTTAAAGTTGATTTATTCTCTCCAGGAGGAGGAAGTGTGTGTGTGTGTGCGTGTGTGAGGGGGTTAAAAAAGATGAATAAAACAGAAAATGATTTAAAGATTTGACATATTGATGCTGAGAAGATTTTAAACTTACAGTAAACCACGAATGTTGCAAAACTTCAGCCGCAGTCAAACGATAACCCGTATCAAGATGTAGCATATTTTGAATGCAATTTTTGGCTAAAAATATCAGAAAATTAACAAAATTATTTTAAAACTGAAATAAAATTTAAAATTTGAATCATGTTTCAGGTAAATAGAAATTGGGTTTTTAATCAACTTAATTTTTTTTTTCTTTCAAATATCTTCATTAATTTCAACTTGTAATTCTTGTTTTTATAATGGCAAGCAAGTCTTTTTGTCATCAGAAATTGCAGATTCATAAAAAAATAATTATGGATGATAGAAAGTATAAATTCAAGTTATAAAGAAACTCCCATTTAAAACAACTGGTTCAAAATTAAAACCAAATAACTAATTTAATATTTATATTATTCATTATTTATCATGGTTAAAAGAGAAAATATTTTCAATCAAAAAAATTAAATGAATAAAATAAAAATTGTCAACCAAGATTTGAGAAAAGCTCAAATTCTTGTAAATATTCCCAAAATCATTTTGATGTTTCTTTTCAATTTTGGTTGTTAAATATTGAATCCGTTGATTTCAAGAAATGTTTAGATACAAACAGAGATGGTATTAAGTGAATCTATAAAAACTAATAGGATTTGTTACAACAAAATTCTGTAGATAATTATAGACTTTCTGTCCATCCATAATTATTTTTTGGCAATAGTTTCTTCCCCTTACAAGTCATTAAAAAAAAAAAAAATAAAATAATCATTGAATTATCTTTATATCTTATAAGCAAAGTTTCTCAGCAAAATATATAAGGGAAAATTTTAAAATGTAAAAGAAAAAAATAAAAAGAATTTAAATTTTGATTTTTTGCTATTCAGTTGATTATAGGATTTTATGGTGTCATTAGAATTTTTTTAAAAAGTGAAATTTAAACATTTTAAAACAAAAAATTAAAATAAAAACATTTTGATTAATTCATTTCAACTTTTGATATGATACGTTTACATTAGTTAGAAATACTTCAAAAAGCAGGAAAGTATTTGACTAAATCCAGCCTTTGAGATGTCACTTAATAAAATTTGAAATTAAAAAAAATTAAATAATTAAATAAAAAAAAAACCCAGAAAAGGGTGTGTTTACCTTCAGAAGTGATATCATCCCAATCTGGTGAGAAAAATTTAAATTCTCCACAAGTTATTTGAGCCATTAATTCATCTTCATCATCAGAAATAAAAGGGGGACTCCCACATAATCTGAACAAAAAAAAACAAAACCTTTTAATGAACAGAAGTTGAGTGTTATACATTGAAATAGTCTCCTACAAATAATCAAATGTATCACAATGATTTGAATTTAGACAAAAAAAAAAAAAAAAAAAAAAAAAAAAAGATTTTAATTTAATTTTATTTTGAAGTTTTCTATTTTTATAAAAACGTCCAAAACTCAGGACACAAGAATACATTTTATTGTCAGTTTTTTTTCCCTCAATATAAACATTTCTATAAGTAAAAAGATCTTTGGTTAAAAAAAAAAAAAAAAAAAAAAAAAAAAAAATCCAATAGCCTTATTTGAATATCATTTGCATAAATCTATGTTGCAGATTGATAAAGAACACCCATAAGTCATTTTCATAGAAATTCATTTAAAGTTTGTTTTTTGTTTTCCTTTTATGAAAATCTATTTAAAGTTCTTCAATAATTGTCATTTTAGTGTGTGAGGAGGGAGGGGGGGTTTAACCTTTTGTTATTTTTGATTGTCAAACTGATAAATATTAATTGTATATAAATTGAGTTTTAGGTGTGTTATTTCTTTCATTTTCTATTGGAAATGAAGAGGAGATTTGTGCAGAGGACCCCCCCCCCCAAAGAGGACACAGTTGATAGAGTATCAGCCCCCCCTCACCAACACGGTTAATCAGTGGATTGAGAGATGATTTACACTCCATTGATAAATTCTGGTAATTACAAGAAATTTGAGATTATCACGTTCAATAATTGCTGATTAGTTTAAAATTTGTTGACTAAAAAATGATAATGATGAGTCCAAGTTAAAAGTGGAGTAAGGGTAACCTGAAGCCATTTATTTTCTTTTTTTTTCTGATGCAAGTATCATTGGGGAACAAGTAAGGTTTTGGTCAACTACAATTTCTATTTCTCATTCCCAAATTACAACGCTGTTAAACTGGACAAGATGATAAAATTGCTAAAAAGAAACTTACAATTGGAACGCAATGACACCCATGGCCCAAACGTCACATTGTTGGCTGTAGGTTTTATTTTCTAAAATCTCTGGAGCTGAAGCGAAATATCAAACCTTAAAAAATCAAGAAATATTTTTGGTTTTGAGAGATTTTTTTTCATTGCTGTCATTGAAACTTCTCTTAAAAAAAAAAAAAAAAAAAAAAAAAAAAAAAAAATCACTGGGTAAGAAAGAGGGGGGGGGGATTGATAGATACGAACAGAAGACAATCTGATATTTGATTATTTTTAAGATAGAGGACAGATACCATTTTAATGATGTCAATTTTATTGATGTGTGATTTGTTTAAAATCTGCTCAAGTGTTTGCCATCAGGATCAGATGACAACGTGATTATCAGAGAAAATTGACAGAGTTGGGTTTTTGGATGCTGCAAAATTCTTATTAGATTTTAGAATCTTAGAATGAAATAAAATATTCCACATTTCCAATATATGACAAATCTGAAAATTAGTGAAGGAGTTTGGTTGATATCAATTGTAAATAAATAGATTAACAGAATCTATTATTTGGCAGGTAGTGTAGAATAGTTTAAAAAAAGGTCAAAAGAAAAACCGTTGGGTCATTTAAGTTTGATTGACATGCAATGATCCCAGGGTTTTTGGAGAATGTGGCTTTCATTGGATTAAAAAATTATGTGATCAGATGATACTAGGAAGTTTAAAAGTTACATTTCCATTTTTGTTCAACTGACTCTCTGTAAATCACAACAATCAAGTTGTGAATAAAAAGAGGACTGAAAAGTTTATAGGCTGATGTCATATCTGTGGTTGATGTCTTTTTTTACTAATGGGATCCAAGCTCTGCAACACCTATGGAATAGATGTGTGGACTGCAGGGGGACTATGTTGAAAAATTAACCTTATTTGGTCACATTCCAGGAGGGTATCTTGGTCAGTCTAAGAACATTTCAGTTGACCCATGTAAATTTTGTATCTAGCCGAATTAATTATTGTGGGAAATTTGTCGCTGAAAAAAACAAAAAAAACAAGTAAAACCAATTTATAAAAATATTAAATATGTTGTACGATTTACCCATATAAATGAGAGTTCCACAAAATGAATTTAACATGTTCTCATGACCCACGCCTCCTTTTATGACAGAAAGACCAAAATCTGTGACCTAAAGAAAAAAGACAAAAAACTATTAATGTCTGAATACAAAACTCAAAAAATCTAAACAGTTTTAAATCAATTGTCTAAAATGTGGAAATTCTAATTGAAAATATATTTGATAATTTTGGATCAATAATAATTAAGAGTGAGAAAGAGAAGAGTAGTGATTGAAAATATTTGTTTTTTGTCTGTAAATAAAATAAACTGACCTTAATGAATAAATGGTCGTTATCATTTGAGGGATCATCACTTAAAAGAATGTTTGATAATTTTAAGTCTCGATGCACAATGTCTGTAAAAGAAAAAGAAAATTGAACATCTTTAACAAACAATACAAGGAGAATTTCTTAATTGTTTGAAGAAAACAAAATATCAGTTTCACTTTAATAATTTACACAAAGAATATAGAAGAAATTCTTAAAAGTTTTGGCCATTAAATTTGTTCTTTTTAAATTTCTGAAATATTTGAGTGTCTTTGTCGCCATCAGCCAATGAGAAATGGTAGCATAAATAGAATTATCTTCAAAAGAAAAAAAGAATTTTGAGCTGAGAATGTTTCATTGTAAATAAAATCTTATAACAATTCATAACGCTTTTTCATCATGATTAAAAGTCAGTGGATCACATGACTACCTACAAGACAAACATGGTGGTGTGAATCATGTGACCTTTTTCCGACCAATCAGAAAGCACCACAATCAACTTCATTGAAACACAGAAATTAGCCAAGTTTTTCATTCTCTTTTTTTCCAGCAGGTGGCCTTGAACAGCTAAGTCACTGGCTTAGGCATATCCATAACTCCTGGAGACATTGCCAGTTAACACGCACAACAGGTCTTCAGATTAGCTAGGCACATAATATCCCTTTTTCTCCTGTCCTGAAAGACCAACACACACATGGTGGACCCTTAGCCACAATTTATACCTGTTATTCCTCCTTATAGAAGGAGGTCATCAGCCAAAACCTATGGCCAATCTTTTTGATTGTTTGGTTTGGTTTGTTTTATGGCATATCAACCTCAGTGGGTCATTTAATGCCGATAAAGTTTTGAAATAAATCAATTCTTAATGCATAATACAATTTTTTTTTTTATAAATACATTTTTCTATTTAACCCATAGATGGGACCCTAACAGGTACTACCACTCTGGGCCAGAGTGGACCAGGGAGCAATGGTGATGAAGGGGTGCTCCACATTCCCCAAACCTCCAAAACTGGAACCTCACCATCAGATAGAGTTTAACGTCATTCCAGGACATGTAGCACCGAGTCACCGCCTTCCAGCACCCATATGATAAAAGGGGTTGGGGCTTGTCATAAGGGCAATAGGGTTGGGAAAATCATATAGGTGCTAGGGCTTGACGTGACCAGCCCGTCTAGCCCAAGATAGGGCCAAAGTGGAGTATTGCATGTCATGAACTGCTCAGCCACCAGGGTTCTATCTTTAAGCATCACGGGTCGCCACCCACGGCCAACAGGTGGCCCCATTGGGGAGTCTTACTCTCTGCAGAGGTGCAGTCGGTGCATTCTAACGCCCCAACCAACAGGGCAGCAATCTTTTTTAGTTGTCAAGATCCATACTGACCCTTCATGCTAACATTCCTATCCATGTTAGTAGTATGTGCATAGAGAGAGACTCCTCTAGTGCTCCTACCCACATCATCACAGAGAACCCTCACCAATAGTTCTATCTAAGCTGACACACACACATGCAGCTTAAGAGACCAATTCCTATTAACAGTTCCTTCCATGCCGACATGTTTACTCCAAATTTAACCCTAATCACTATCAGTAACCATAGCAACTACACAAAGAATGTAAGCTGCAGCAACAACAAGAATTGCTACAATTAAGTCTGATGCTCAGAATTCTAACTTTATATTTTGCATGCACACACCCAAACATACACATAAAAGGAAGTCTATTCTTTGAATTCAGAACAAGAAAACTTGACTTTTGCCCAAACAGCCATTCATAATGTTAAATTCACTTGTCTTTTTTTTTCCACTTATAAATAAATCTTGTTAAATTTATTTGTTTTTTTGGCCATTTTTTCTACGATATTGTGCTAAACAAGTGGGCTATCATAATGTTCTTATTAAGTCATTATTTCTCTTTCTCTTCTTCCTTGCCATCACAAGGAGAAGTTCATGAGATTTAAATTAAAACCTCTTGAAATGTTAAGAAAGTGATCAGAGGATCACTAAAATCTTAGCAAATTTAATGTTATTTATTTGATAATTAAATAGATCAATTGCTGATCATCTTACCTGATTTATGAAGGTAGGCTATTGCACTGGCCAATGAAGACATAATCTTCTTGGTGTCTGCTTCACTGATTTTTTTTACTTTTAATAGTTCAGCCCGCAATTCCCCCCTCCACAAATATTCCATGATGAGAAAAACTTTCTGAAATAAGACAAACAAAATTACACAAAAAACTTTTTAGTTCAAAATTCAATTTAGAATCAATTTTGCATTCAATTTGAAAAGTTTTTGTTTTTTTTTCATAATAGTAAAACAAAAAAATATTTTCCACTTCTATTTATAAAGTTTATTAAATCAATGGATTTTTTTTTTTTTTGCTTTTGATAATTTGTCACTTTTTTTTTTTTATTTGATTTTTTGTCTCTAAAGTTTGATGTTTACATTTTAACAATTAATGTTCCAAAAGATTAATAATTCAGATTAAAAGTGTGCTAAGACTGCAGCATGGTGATGGCTAAATGTGAGTGAAAGGCAAGTTTTTTTAGATCTTATTTTTCCAATTTAGGTATCAAAATTTTCTATTTCTGTAACAGCAGTTACCCTAAGTCGATTAAGCCAGCATCATCTAAAAATTCACTCAAATGGTCACTCAACTGCATCTTATTTCTAGTGAACAAAAAAAAACCCAAAAAACCCACTGAATTGTATAATAATTGATTTTTATTACAAACTTTACACATTGTGGATTATCTTATGTTAACATCAAAACATAATTTTACTTATAAGAATCAAACTGATTTTATCAGAACAAAAAAGGTAAAACATTTTCATAATGAGGGGGGGGGTATCTGCTGTTGATGAATTTTGGCCAATGGGATCCAAGCACTGCAACACAAGAAGTGTGTGGACTGCAAAGAGGAACTATGTTGAAAAATAAACTTTATTTGGACATATTCCAGGAGAGTATCTGGTTAGCCTATAAAATTTTCAGCTGACCCTCATTGTAATAAATTATAATTTAATTTGTAATTGGAAAAATAAATGACTTTAATTTTGATTAGAAATATTCTGAAGTATTATGAGATTGATGGAAAAAAAAAAAAAAAGAAATTTTGAAGATAATATCTACTTACATCATGGGTTTCAAGACTTCCTTTAATTTAATGACATGTTCATGTTGAACTCTTTTCAATATTGCGACTTCCCTCTCCAATAATTTTATTGCTAAAGACTGGGGAATACAAAAGAGAAAAATATATTTGATTCAAAGAAAAAAAAAAATGGAATTTTTAAAAACCAAAAGAACTTTATTTACATTTAAAAGAAAAAAAAAAATTTTTTTATTCATTTATGAAAAAAATTACAAACATTCAGCAAAATATCATTTAATTTTTTATTTGGGTATTAAACAAGAAATAAGATTGAAAATCTTTTCTAACATTTTAACATTTCTATTTAATTCGAATTTTCTTTATTGAAATGACAATTCCAGTTTTGTGTTAAAACCAAATTCAAAATATCAACAAACGTATCCCAAATAAATCTTACCTTTTCTAATTTGTGGATGCATTTCATCGCCCATTTAATTCCGGTTGATTTTTCTTTGACTGAAAAAACTTTTCCAAAACTTCCTTGTCCAATCTTCTCACCAATTTCATAATTATTCTCAATTTGAGATTGAGAACTGATCCTCGTGTGAGGAATTAACTCACTTTTTTCAAACTAGACTTAAAGGAACCAATCATTGTGGATGATTTTTGAACATCTCTGAAATAAAAAAGGAAATATTATGGGGGAAAAAAAAAACTATGAAAAATAATCAAAAATGTCTCATCAAGAGTGAAATTTGAAAATTGACTAAATAAAAAATAATTTGAAATAAATTGGTAAGTCTAATTTGGCCCAATTTTGGTAATTATGAGGAAGTGAATTTTGACAGGTAGTGGTGGTGGTGGGGAGAAGTCTTCATTTTATTTAAATCATTTTGAAATTTAAGATTATCTCTTGATATTTCTTAATGCATTGTCTGTTTTCATAAACAACCAAATTTCTTTTTTCTTATTGTAAACTTAAAACATCAAAGTAATTAGTATATATTATCATTATTCTTTTTTTATTAATATTTCTGTTTTTTTTTTTATACACCTCCCAAGTGATCATTTTATGATGACCCTCCAACTTATTGACAATATAAGTATATTATTTGTTATAAAGGTAATACAATCATTTGATACTTGTGTCATATATAAAGAAACAGCTTTAACCTAAATATCAATTCTGATTGTATATATTTATTGACAACCATGATGAAAAATACAAAAACCAAATAGTCCATTAAAAAAAATAAATCTATTAATATTCAAGGTTTTGGCAAAAGATAGATTTTATAAGTAACAAAATGTAGTGCATATAATAGGCATTTGTGTGCTGGGATGGGGGCGGGGGAGACATACAATTTCTTTAGTCTTTTCTCTAAACAAAACTATTCTGAGGCAAAAGTGAAAAGTTAAACATTTCTTTCACTTAACATTAAAAATGATGATGAAATAAAATAATCTCTCTACCACCAAAAATGAATCCAATAAAAAAATTCAATGATTTTGAATCAATAATGGATTCCTGTAATTTTATGTTTCTATCATGAAGACTAAACTTCAGATGCTTTCAATAAAAGATAGAAGAATCAATTTTACCTCAATATGTAGTAAAGTCAACCAAGAGTTGTCTGCCCCTGGATCTACCATTCTCAATACTAAAAGAATCACCTCCACAAAACTGACCAAAGTTAGATTTTGAATAAAGCAATAACTGTTTGTGGTACCATTGAGCCAACTACCAAAGCCACTGCATTTACGCAAACATTTCTCATTCCCCAATGATACTTGGGTCAGAAAAATAAGGCCTAAATGTTTGGCTTCAGATTACCCTTACCATGCATTACTTTGGTTTTGTTTCATTTTCTTTTTTGGATTTCACAATTTTATTTGTTTCTTAAAATAATGAAGAACCAAGAAAATTTTTCTTATTTCTTTCAAAGCAATTTTTTTCTTTTCTTACAAATCATTTAAAATAATTGATGAATTTCAATTATCAAATGATTACTTATCTAATTCAAAAATTCTTTGAGAAAATATAATTTTTTACTTACATCATGTTGAAAAATAAACCTCATTTGGTCATTGTATAAGTAGAGTGATCCCCCCCCCGCGTGTGTGTTGTCTGAATGGACTGGTCTGCCCTGGGAAGAATGGGCATAAAGAGCTGAGAGGTGGCCATGTGTAATCGGTCGACTGACGTTTGAACTACTTACAAAGTCTTACGTACTTTATAGTCATATTCCATGAAAGTATTTTGGTTACCCGATTAACTTTTCACTTTACCTTGGATGTATAAAAATAATTTTAACTAGTCTTATAATTTTCTACTTGAAAAAACAAAACATTTTTTTACAAAAACAAAATCAGGCAACAAATTTTTATAATCCAAAGATTCAATTGATCAATATCCATTTCATATTATTAAAGATGGGAGAAAAATTTGCTGTTTGTTGAAGAGAAAGAGAAAGAGAAAGAGAAAAGGTTGGATGCAGATTGGTACAGAAAAAAATTTTAAATTTTATTTTTTTATTAGTTATCCCAGTTAACAAATGTTTTTGTCTTTGATCATTTCTCCATGAAAGAAGAAAGAAATCAATTTAAAAACTGATATTTCAGAATAGAAAAGAAAAAAGAAGACATGTTCCAACTTGCAGTTATTTATATTCAAACTGAATGATATTAATTAAACAATGAAATCACCCCCCCCCTCTCAAACAATAATAGACTATCTCTTAATCAAAAATATATTTTTCTTAAAGTTTTCAAAATGACTGGATTGAAATTTAGTTTTGTTTTGTTATTTAAATGATTTTATTTGAATGTTCTATGACCCATTAAAACAACTGAATAATCCGAGATTTGCTTGGAGTTTTTTGTACTTCTGGCATAAATGCATATTCAGAGGAAATGTCTTAGATGTAATCTATTATAATAACATAGACATGTAGGTAATATAGTTTTACTTTCACAAAGTATTTTATCAGGTTTTCTTTCAAGAATTTTGACACATTGTCTATTTGGTTAGTAACAATTTGGGATTATTTACTTAAGTGGGATTTACAACACACACACTTAATGCACTTAAAAAGACAAATAACTATTTACTTCACAGAAATATGTGTTTATTTTTTGACCCCTGTTGTTGTAGTAAGGATATAAATCCATGCATTTTTTTCTCACTTATCTTCTGTGTACAAAAACCGTCATTTAATACACAATGAGATTTATACAGTTGATAAAATTAATGCAGACATATCAAGTGAACGGATAAAAAATCTTTTGAAGTTTGAAGAGTTAATTACTAAAAAAAAAAAAAAAAAAAAAAAAAAAAAAAAGAGAAAGATAATTGGCAACATCTGTGAATAAGATTTTAAAATGGAATGTCTAGAATTATGTCATTGTATTTTGCCTTATGCTCACTTTCACCTTTATGCTAAGTGAATCCATCAACAGATTTCTTTGACCCATAGACGGGGGGAAAAAATAATTAAAAAAAAACAAAAAAAAACGTTTCATTCACTGTTCACATTTATGTCTGGGTAAATACAACTTGAGTCTCAATACTCTTTAAACGCACTCTAAATAATAAAGCAGAATTAATTTATCATTAGCATTTAATAGTTATTTCCCTTGAAAAATTATAATAATTGGGGTAATGTGAATGCTTCACATTTCTAATATCATTAAATTGAAAATTGAATTGGGAATTACCATATTGTCTAAGTCAATCATTTGTTATTAAAATAATACAAAAAAAAAAAGTCACAAGGTGCTCAGTTTTAGATTTACATTTCAATAGAAATTTCATTATTTGCAGTTTAACTCTTCAGGTTATAAAATGAAGTTTTATTCTGTTTAGGGGGGGGGGGATGTTTTTTTTCATTTCTCAATTTCCAAAGAAGAAATGTTTTATTAAAAACAAAAAACATTTTATTTGAATTTATTGAAATGTCTTTCACTTTTGAATTTTAATGACATTAAAAAGAAAGAAAATACTTTTCAAAATGGTTTTTGTTTGGATTAGTGTAGAATTTTAAAATTTAGAACAAGACATGTTGGAGAAGCAAGACAAACTCATAAGTGATGTTCTCTGTGGACACTTACACAAGACACCAGTGTTGGCCAACTAGTAAAAATTTACATTCATCATCTCAGTATGGACACTGAATGCCATGTTGAGGACTTGCCAAAGTGACACCAATAGGGATGAGTGGTGAGAGAATCATGGAAACCATGCTGTCACCATGATTTATGATAAAATATATAAACAAATGATAATTCTGTATCTTTTATTTCATTATGTATGTTCTTTTATTATTCCACCAAGACAGTGATACCTTACTTATGAGTGCCTCAATTTAGGACTTTTCCAAGTTACAAGCTGTCACTTGGTTTATTTTGAGGTAGGAGCAAGCTTCAGATATGCTTATGTAAATAAGTCTGCTAAAACATTTAAATTTCCAAATTTATTATGCCAAGAAAAATATCATGTAAAACATTACAGCACATAATTCATTGCATTCTATTTTATTATGTTTTTTATAAAATACAATCGGCTATTTTGCTTATTTAAAAAAAGTAAAAAAAAAAATAATAGGGTGTTTTAGATGGGGGCGTGGAACAGATTAATGGCATTTTAGTCCATTTAATGGGTAAAATTGATTTGATATACAAAGAAATTGGAGCTACAAGTTGAATGAATTAAACTTGTAAATCAAGGTACAAGTGTGTATTATTTTTATTAATAAAAAAAATTGCAGAACAATCTTTCTGTATTTGATAATTTATCCATTATAAATTCAGATCAACCATTCTAAGTGGGAATGATACCCCCCCCCCTAACATTCTTTCATCTCCATTTTGAATAAAGTCAACCTAGAAATCCTTAGTGTAAAAAGATAATCCCAACAAGAATTGAGGGGAAGTATTTTTGTTTAATTATTGACTCATCATCCATTATTAATAATGTAAATCTCCTTGAATGGAGGTAAGAAAAACATTGCAAGAAAAAATAATTATACATCAACCAATAGTTTTTTAAGTCTCATTCAATTAATCATTAATTGTCCTCCAAATGAATTAAAAGATCTAAAGAAAAAAAAACAAAAAAAAAAAACAAATTAAAAATTGTCTTATTTTGATTAATGACAACAAATAATAATCATCTTCAATGAAAAGATCTTTTTATGTAATGTCATAGGAGGAAAAAAAACAAAAAAAACTTCAGGGTATTTTGACAACCATGCTTAAGAGAAAACTGTGTGTGTGTAATTTATATATCTTATTATAATGGAGATTGTGTGTTTTTTCCGTCTGTAACCGAAACTATATTACAACTCCAGTGACAATTCTCTTAGTTATTGATATCACATTCTCCATGATTTTATTTTTTATCTAAACCTCAATTATATAAAAAATTGTCTTACATTATTAATACTGTTAACTATGTCTACATCTGACAACATGCAATTGTATTTATATATACACAAAATAGCGGTTTACAGTGTGAACGGGAAGGCTAATTTGCTATTATATTAAAAAATCGAATTTAATAAATATGTGCTTAGTATTATTGATTTCTAACTGTTTGGTTTTATTTTAATGAATATAAGCAAAAATCTCTTCAATGAATCTTAAATGAAATCCATTAACAAGATAAAATAACTGTCATTTTTTCTTTACTTCCTCTATAACTAAATACTTAAATTAGAAAAAATAACAATGAAAGACGAGAGTGATGGAGAGAGTAAGTTTCAGATTGAAAGAGATTTTTGCTTATATTCATTAAAATAAACCAAACAGTTAGAAATCAATAATCTAAGCACATCATTTATTAAATTCGATTTTTTAATATTAATATGCAAATTAGCCTTCCCGTTCACACTGTAAACCGCTATTTTGTTTGTATAACTTATAATCCAATTGCATGTTGGTCAGTATGTAGACAAGTTAACAGTATTAATATGTAAAGAAATTTTTTATTAATAATTGAGGTTTAGATAAAAATAAAAATCATGGAAATGTGATATCAATAACTAAGAGAATTGTCCATGGAGGTTGTAATATAGTTTCCGGTTAAGACGGATAAAACACAACAATCTCCATTATACTAAGATATATATTTAATTACACACACACAGTTGTCTCTTCAGCATGGTTTGTCAAAATACCCTGAAGTTTTTTTTGTTTTTTTTTTCTCCTTGACCATTACATAAAAAGATTTTTCATTGAAGATGATTATTATTTGTTGGTTCATTGAATCAAAATAAGACAATTTTTTAATTTGTTTTTTTTTTTTTGTTTTTTTTTTTTCTTTAGATTTTTAATTCATTTGGAGGACAATAATGATTAATTGAATGAGACTTAAAGAATCTATTGGTTGATGTATAATTATTTTTTCTTGCAATGTTTTTTCTTACCTCCATTCAAGGAGATTTACAATTATTAATATGGATGATGAGTCAATAATTAAACAAAAATACTTCCCCTCAATTCTTGTTGGGATTATCTTTTTACACTAAGGATTTAGTAGGGTTGACTTATTCAAAATGGAGGACTGAAAGAATGTTAGGGGGGGGGGGGTATCATTCCCACTTAGATGGTTGATCATGAATTTTTATA
>CM042159.1:74600019-74687519 GCA_023376005.1 Doryteuthis pealeii | reverse complement strand
AAACCAACTTAGGGCGTTTTTACCGAAAACCCAACCCTAAACTCTAACCCCACCCCTACTTAAAATTAACAGTTTTATTACAAAATGTCTGGGTTCTGTTTATTCTGGGTTATAAAAAAACAGAACCCAAATTATTTATTTTCCCATTAAACTAATCCTAAACCCCAACCCGAGTTTTTTTTATTCAAGTAACACCGCTTCGGCTACGGACTTCAATCAATGGTGTTTTTTCTTTTTTATTTTACAGCAGCCACCGGCAAGCATTTTGAGGCAGGGGGCCGGTACGGTTCTCCGCAAAGAGTACCAAAATTTTTTTTTCTTCTATTCACACCTGTCTTAAGTCTTTATTTATGCAGAAAATAGTATCAATCACATATATACACACCGTTATTTTGTGCCTGAAAAACAGGGAAGTCAAAGTTAAGTGACTTGAAAAAAATCAGAAAGTTTTAAAATAGAATAAACATTAATTCATTGCTAAATCAACACTGAAAATTTAATTAAAATCGAACACTTCTGAGTTTTGGTACATTTTTCAAACATGTGGAATTGTATTAAAAATGTGAATTGTATTAAAAAAAAAACAAAAAACCCCCAAAAAACACGGATTTTTCAATGAATTGAAATCTGGGTGGGTATGTTTTTCATCTTTCCTTTAATCAGAGAGGAAAAGAAAGTAAAGACAAGCGAAGGTGAGGGGAGGGGTTTCACTGCTGCCTTTTTAGTAATAAAATTATTACTTATGATCAATTTCACTCCCCTTCACTGGCATATAGAGAGTAAAAAGGGGAGTTACGTAGGATGTAAAGACAGAGACGGGTCAAGATTTGACTTAATTGTAAATTACGACTAATTAAACCAATTAAAGTGGATTTGTTTTTAAAACATTAAGTAGTTCTAAAACTAAGCAATAATTTATGACAAATTTTGTGTGATCAAGGTCACCAGTAAAAAAGCCTTTAGCTATGGAAAGCTCAAAATCTCAGCTTTAGTATAATAATAGAAGATAAAGTTAAGAAAAAGGAAATGAATCCACTGGTATGAGTATAGATAAAAGGATATGAAAACACAAAGCTTTGAATATGATAAAATGTTTTCACTTTAACAGCATATTGTGTTGTTATCATATCCTTTATCTATAGATCTATCTATATCTATATCTATCTATATCTATAGATCTATATATATAATAATCTTCATACAATGACTGCTATTTACACAGTAGCATTGCAACCAACAAAGCCTTCATCAGATGATGACTCTGGGTTCAGGCATGGTTTCGGGGCCGAAGCATCATTACCACTAACCCAGAGCGCCCCAGCAGTATCTCATGATACCACCAGACTGTCGGTTTGATGTCACAATATAGGACTGCCATATCCACGCTGATGCGGTTAGAGCTTTCTCCTGGATCTTATTTAAGTATTTCCTCTTGTCTGGTAGAGAAAGTCCAAGTTTAGACAAAAATGCCGAGGTTGAGTTGGCAATAAACCCCCGACATCCGACCTCAATGGGAAATACATCCGTGATCCATCCGTTTCTGGCGCATTGTTCACGTAGGTCTTCATATTTTTCCAACTTCCGCTGATGGGCCCAATCCAGATTTTCTTCAAATGGAACTGTCAACTCAATGATAAAAACTTTCTTTTGATTAACAGACCAAATGACAATATCAGGACGCTGGGCCGTTACGGTTATTTCAGTTGGAAAAACGAGCTGATGTTCCAAGTCGCATGCAATGCGCCAGCTCGCGGAGCCGTCAAATATAGAGGACACGTGCCTATTTTTACGCAAAAATTTCGAAGTGTTTCCTTCTTTAACAAAATGTATTGCTTTGTTGATGTTATTATCAGATTTATTTGCAGTCTCACAACCTATCTTTGACACCTCCGCAACAATCTCGAGGACTTCGTTGTGTCTCCACGTGTAGCTTCTTAGAGCATACTCGCATCCCGTGAGAATATGTTTCAGGCTAGCAGTTTTCCCACATGCTTTGCATAGGTTTGACGTAGCTAAGCCCCAGACGTGAAGATTGACTGGTGTTGGCAATATATTGTAAACTGCCTTTATCAGGAAACTTAATTTTTTAGGCTCCATATGTCTGATGTCGCTCCATGTTACAACCCTCTCTTTTGCACTCTCCCACCTGGTCCATGCGCCCTGTTTACTTTGTCCCACAGCTGTAGCAATACGCTTGATTTCCTCAAATTGGTGGATTTCCTCCGAAATCATCATCCTTTTATTTGACGTGGATTCGTTTGACCACCAACGCTGTGGGTGAAAACCTAACCCTGATCGTCCCTTTGCCACAGTTCCAATTATTTCTTTCATCTTGAGGGATGATTCTGCGATTTCTACAGCTTGTTGTGCCTTCCATTTTCGACCAGTTATTACGGAAGGCTGGGCGTTCTTTACCAGTGGGTCGCGAGAGTCATGCAGCATTTGGAAAAGTCGCGCTTTACCTAATTTGAATTTCTCAACAAGTGACACCATCGGAAGTTTTAGCTTCGTTGATGAACTGTATAGTGCCACATTTGTTAAGGAATTAGGTACCCCTAACCATTTCTTTACATAATTACTGATTAAGCGCTCCATTTTTTCAACCTTTGTCAGTGATACCTCATATATTTGCATGGGCCATGATAGTTTAGGAATTAATCCAAAATAGATGCACCATATTTTGTCTTTATTTATGAGATCACATTTATCAATGGAGCGAAGGCCATCCTTTAGTTGTTTCATAATGTCCTGCCAACGATGTCGATCAGTAATTGGTAGGGAGTAGCAGCGACCGAGGCTCTTAACACTTTTTTTCGCGGATTGTGGGGATTTCATTTCCATCGACGAAAAACCTGACTTCTTTGCAGATTCCTTTCACTATGGAAAGACTGCGGCATTTAGAAAGCTTTATCTTCATCGCAGCCCATTTGAAGAGCTCCTGTAGGCGATTCATAAGTTGTTTCATATGGGATCTGGATTCTGCGATTAGGGTTACATCATCCATAAAAGCCTTCATAGATGGGACGGTTTTCTTATTGGTGTGGTTTTCAGAATTACGCAGTATCATCTCCATTACCAGTATGAAAAGTAATGGAGAGATAACGCATCCCATCATAATCCCAATATTTAACTTTTGCCAGTTAGTAGAATGTTTATTATTAGAAAATCTCATATATGTACATTTAAAATACGTTGAAATGAGATTTCTAATGTCTTCTGGAATCCAAAAGAACTCCATTGCTTTCTCAAGTATCTATATCTATATCTATATCTATATATATATCTATATATATATATATATATATATATATATATATACACACACTAGACAAAATGTGACCTGTTGGGTTACCCATTCAACTCTGGATAGATAATTGAGATTAGGGAAAAGTGAGTTTGCAAAGCGAATAAAATTTGAAGAAAACAAAAAAAAAACGTCTAGACAGATCATTAAAATCATTTTGTAAGCTTTCTAAGAAAGGGAATGTTTGACCTAATTTAAGCTACGGTTGCTGCTTGTGAAATTTAACAGAAATACATTTCAAATTCTCCCTTCTCTCTCCACTCTCCAGGGAAACAAACATTATATAATGAGGAAGTAATCAAGAGAGAAAGGAAGAAAGGGACAGGTAGAAAGTAAAGTAAGAGATTGGTTAGTTTTTTGCAAATTATGACTAATTAGAACCAATTAAAATAGATTTTTTTTCAAACACAATTCAATCCTAAAAGTAAGGAATAATTTAGTATAATTTTTGTGTGATTAAACTAAGTGAAAAAGCCTTTAGCAAACAAAAAGTTGATTCGCTTTAGTATAATAAATAAATAAATAAATAAATAATATATATATTATAAAGCAAATTACGACTAAATAACTCTGTAAACACCATGTGTGACATGAGGAACACTGGACAGCTGTTGGGAACTAATTAGGTCGAATCAGCAGTGCATACCAGGATCTCCGCCACTAGAGATCAATCCAGCAGCACCTGAAACTTTACCCCAGAGCCACCAGCTCACACCACACACGCAGATCACCATATAATCTAGTCGATGGTAATTGCACAGCCATATAACCTGTATTGTCTTGTAGCCTGTCACAGGCATTACAGAGGACAAGGCCATCTCTAGGGCAACGTCTTCTAAAGTCAGCGGTCTGTATCCATATGACTAAACATCATCAGCATAGGATATAGATAATTTTGTAAATAGAGGAATTATATATATTAATTAAATTACCAAAACCAAACATTACCATCGACTAGATTATTTGATGATCCTCATATGTGGCATTGGCCGATGTCTGTTAGTGCCGTTGGTTCAATCATGGTATGTACTGTTAATGAGGACTAATAAGGTCGAAACAGCTGTCCAGTGTTCCTCATGTTACACATGGTGTTTTCCGAGTTGTCTGGTTGTAATTTGAGATATATAATATATATGGATGGGCAAAAAGGGAGGTAACTCAACGTCAAGTGATCCCTTTTCAAAGTGTAGCAATAAATATTAATTTAAAATTTAGCAAAGTTATGGAAGCTTAGATGTATAAAAATTTCCAGAAAAAAAAAAAAAAAAAAAAAAAAAAGTTACAGTGTAACCAAAACACATAAGAAAAAATAAGGATACATACACTGAACAGTTGGTTCAATCCATAGACTAAAAATCTGGATATTTTTAAAAAAGGTAATAACTTATGTCCCTTTAGTCTTCCATAAGAAAAAAAAAAAGAACAACCATCAGTAATAATTTTTAAATATATAAAAATCTCAGAAAATATGTTGCACAATATTGCGCATTTTTAAACTTACATTTTTGGATAGATTAAATAGAATTTCATCTTTGGCAAAAATATTGACTTCAATATAGACACTTGCAGACGTTTAAAATTCATTATTAGATGTTTAAATAAATAAAAATAGGCCAATTGAATTATAGAAAATAGTTTTTTTTTGCTTCAATTCAAAGAAAAATATTCTTTTTAAACTATGACCAGCCCTCCCCCCTAAAAAAAAAAAAAAAAAAAAAAAAAAAAAAAAGGTACATTATTTTTTGAATTTTAAGAAAATAACGTTAAAGTTTTCCAATCACTTTTTTCAGTTATTGAATTTTTATTTTAAAAAACTTTTATGTTCTTCAGGATTTGATCTTTCTAGAAATATAAAAATTAGGGACCAGAATTTTTTCTTCAAATGACCAAAGGTTAGTCTACCCTCCTACATTATGATTTGATAAAAAAAAACTTTCAATTAAAATAAAAAGCTATTCATTATAAAATTAAGTCATCAATGAATAAAGTAGTGAAAATTTCATTAAAATTAGGCAATTCCATAATTTTTGGTAATAGTTTGAAAATTTAAAAAAATATTACCTCCCCTTACGGAGAGTGCCCAACCTTATATTATATTATAATATATATATAATATATATATAAAAACTCGAAAATATTTTCTTTAATTTACATTGACTAGTACCCCCCCCCCAAAAAAAAAAAACCCAACAATAATGGATATATTTAATTTAAGTTGAAAATTCCAGGAAAAAAATCCCCACCCTATTTCAAAATGTTACAACTGATATTTGAGATCCAAAAACAGAAGTAGGGCGTTGGTGGGGTGGGGTGGTGTAATGTCCTCATTTTGACTTTAGGGAAGATTTCCCTTCCTTTCCATTATTTTTAGGATAGGAATAAATTTAGTGTTTTGATTTTATAGCCGATTTTTTTTTTTTTTTTTTTTGCTACAGTTTTCACAGAATCTATATTTTTAATAGAATTTTTGAATCCGAAAAAAAAAAAAAAAAAAAAAAAAAAAATTACGAATTGAAATGAAGCCAATTTTTATAATTTTTTTTTGCATAATCATAATCGACTTTTATTCACAGAGATGAGCATCATTAATAAAGTCCATTTTTCATTTGAGGAAATTACTAAATTTCTTTAACATCTCCAGCCCCCCCCCTCGTCGTCACAAATAGACGAGACGGATCTTCTTCAGATCGAATTTCTTGAGGATCCACCAAAAAGTGGAGTTTCTTGAAGTACAAATATCTACGTTTTGAGAAACCAAGGCAAGACGAGATTTTAGAAAGAAGACAATTTATTCTTCCTTTTGGCCTTGCCGCATATTTCAATATGAGGCAAGGTAAAGAAAATAAGGGAGATAATCCAGAGTTTGGAATGCGAAATTTGTTTGGAACATTAAATGCAACGATATCTCATTTAAATAAATAAAAACAAACTAATCTTGTTTAGTGATGAATAGAAAAAAAAAAAAAAAAAAAAAAAAAAATCCTGAAAATGTTTATAAACCCCGCCTCAAACTTTGCCTTATACTCGTCGTAGTAGTCCACAGTATTTTTGAGTTATGACAAAAAAGAAGTTAATTACATTAATTACAATTAACGTTTTAAAAATGTTAATGGATCCTATCTATCCAACTAAAATTTAATTTTCTCGGGATTAATTGAATAAAAAAGAAAAAGAATTAGAAATTAGGGGCAGGTCTTAGTAAAAATGAAAACATCGAGTACAAAAAAAAAAAAAAAAATAAATAAAACGTTTTACTTTTTTGTTTCAACAATTCCAGTAAAAAATTATGTTAAGAAAATGTATATTTTCTAATCTAAAGATCCTATAAGTAATTCCAATTTATATGCAGAAATCCATAAAAGATGGATATAAAGAAGAAAACAAACCCTAGAGAAAGAAAGTAGCATAAACAATAAAACCGGATTTTAGATTTCGTCAAATCCGTCAAATAAATCAATAAGAATTCTTTTTAAACGAAATAATTTGGAAGACAAATTTGAAAAGTTTAATCATCATACAATTTGCGGGTTTTTATAGTTAGAAATCATTTTCTTTAAATATTATATATAAAAATGAAACGCAACAAAATATTTGCTAGATGTCAGCAACTAAGAACTGGAAGTGGCGGTAACCGGTGGTGATTGTTAATATATTCTTTCTTTCTTTCTTTCTCTCCATATTTCCTTCCTCGTCTCCAGTCACTCGAGTGGAAGACGAAGCTGACTTGAATGCTTCTTCCTACCAACTACTAAGTAAAGTTCTAGTTCACTTCTACACTTCAGACTAACATTCACAGGTAGGTACACTTACATCAAGTCAACACAGAAATTAATTATCAAAGCCATTTTAGTCTTATTTATAAAAGGGAAACTATTACAATCAGACAATCGAACAAAAAGTCGACATGACAATTAAATGTTTCGTTTTCCTTGTTGTTGTTTAGCCTTCATTCACACATGTTTAGCATTCTGAAGGTAGTTTGACTTCTTCATTAGCAGTCTCCAATAATGACATTTTTATTATTGTTTTTCAAGACATAATTTATGGAAAAGGTTTAGGATGTCTTTAAAGAAAATATTAAAATAAATAAAAATATTTTCTTTATTTTAAAATATCCATTTAATGAGAATAAAGAATGAGAGAGAATTTAGGTCAATTCTCAAAATGGCCACTCCTTAGAATCGATCAAGATATCAGCTTGAATAAAATCATTTAAATAAAAGATTTTTTTTCTATACAACATTTTTAGATAAAAAGAATAATGCAAAAGAAAAATAAAGTAGTGGTTAAAAAAAAAGGATTGGATGAAATATACAAACATTAAGATTTTATTGATTGGTCATATTCCAATTAAAAAATTAAAATTTAAAAAAATCAACATGCTATATAGTTATTGATAATGTTAATATATAATTTAAATGGCTTCAAATATTCAAAAATAAATAATTATTTTTCTTTATTTTTTTATCTTAACTAGATCAGTTGATTTTACAATAAATTTATTTTAAAATTAAAAAAAATTTAAACGTTTTGTTAAAAAATAGTTTTACTAATTAAATAAGTAGTTTATATTGTATTTTATAATAGAATTGTGGAATTTTCTCTTGTTATTTGTTTATGATTAATTAACCTGCAGTTCTTCTGAAATGCAAATTATCTTGACTTTTATTTCTGCTATTGAAATATTTAAGTAGTAACATCTGTGCTTAAAAAGGTTTTCTTGGTATAATTCGAGTTTTGATTTCACTCAAAATCTTAATTCCATATTTGATGCATATGAAAAGTCTCCCCCCCCCCCCAACAACAATTGCTTAGAAATTTATCCAAGAAAGTTCTAGTGAAGCCAATGAAAAAAATAAGAGGGGTGGGTAGGGTGTAAATGCAGTTTTGTACCTACAGAATCCATATATTTTGATTCTTGAATATATTCATTTCAGAAATTAAAGAATGTAGTCAACAGTTTTTGATGTTACATAAACAAAACAAAAGATTCTTTAATCACATCTTTTGGTAGTTTATCATGTTTTAAATCAGACATGAACAATATTTTTGAGTAGCGGGCTGCATGAAACATGGTTTATTATCAGGTGGACTATACAACTAAAAACATTCAATGTAATTCTATGTTGAAAACACCTCAATCATTTTCACTACAAAAGACCATACGTGTAAGCATCTGACTTAAAAATAGGGAAAAGTTAATTTCTTTTTTTTTTCACTTGGGTAAAAAGATCTTTTCTATAAAATAAGATCAAAGCCTTAAGTGTGCCATTCAGAAATGAATATAGGCTACAATTTACACATGAAGGTTTTAAATTTATATCTTATTCTTCTCATTGACAAAATTGTATGTATGCAACAAAAATGCTAAAATGATTGCATATTGATGTCTCGCACTCAGCAACTGTTGTTAATGTTCCTATTTTTATTGATTTGACAATTATGGATGACATAAATTGTTTCTATTCTTATTTTCTCCCCCCCCCCCCGCTAATGGTTGTCAAAGTGGTGATGAAACATAAGATAATTACTGACCCCCGCAGGATCAATTAATGCATTAGGAATTAAACCGGTTCATACATAAATCTGGTCACTTCAAAAAGCTGAAAGAACAAGAGAAACTATTTGTATAAATAGATTTATATTCTTCCTTCAATTGTGATGTGTCAGCAAATATAATCGTAAAATAAGCAATTGAACAGTTTTTTTCTGGCTGAAAATAGAGAAAAAAAAACCTAACCCTGCTCAAGAGTAGGAACTAATTTTCTTTTTAATATAGAGAAAAATAAAAATTGTATATTTCTAAAATTTAAAAAAAAATTACAAACTAAGACTTTGGAAGAAATTCTTAAATGAATTTAATAAAATATAATTAACACCACTTGATATAAAATGAATAATATATTCATAAAATAAAATGAAAAATATAATAAAAAATTTAATTTTCTAAATCTCAATTAGAATATAGAAATTGGAGAAAATGCTAGATGGAAACTCCACAAAGGATGATGAATGCTGTTTTGAATAAATTCTAGAAATAACAACCCACAAAACAGCAGCTGTATGGCCACTTACCTCCTATCACAGAAACCATCCAAGTAAGGAAAAAAAAAACATGTTGGTCACTTTTGGAGAAGTCGGACAAACTCCGAAATGATATTCTCCTATAGACTCTTATACACAAACACAGCAATGTTGGCCTTCCAGCAAAAACTTAAATACAACAGCTCTGTGAGGACACTGGATGCTGTGCTGAGGACTTGCCAAGAATGATGACCCATAAATATGGATGGTGAGAGAGGGAGAGTCAAGAGAAACCATTTTGTGTCAGTACAACTTAAAATGGTGATTCTTAGATATGACTTCATTTTATATTTTAGTTTAATTTTAAGAATTCTAAAAAGGAATGGGTAAACGTTTTAATTTCAAATGCTTTCCAAATTCTGAATTTGGAAGAGTTAAAAAAAAAGAAAGAAGGGGGGCAATGTAAACAAAGTGTCTGTATCTTTTGATTAATGTCATTGATGATATTGACAAAAATTGAAACTATGTCAATAATTTTGATATAAAATGATTGTTTTATTTAGGATAGATAAAAGAATTGAAAATGATTTTTGAAAAATCCACTGAAATCCAAAGAAGAAAAATAATTGTAAGAATAAACGAGATGAAATTTGAATAATTTGTTTGGAAGATGAAAGATTTCAACAACAATAATTATAATAAGTAATTCTATTTTCCCATTTTTAATATGTTAAGAAAAAGCATTATTACTTTACATAAGCGTTTTGTATATTTGATGGGTTTAAAACCACCATGGAAGTTCAGATTAAAAGAAAATTTACAGAAGATCCTAAATATCAATCCAAACAAAAAGACATTCATTTTGCATTTGGCAAAGTTATAAAATAACCACCTCATCCTGTCTATAAATTATGTCACATTGACAGTATTGAATCCCACTAGATTAACAAAATTAAGCAGTAATGAGCCTATTCAATACTTAATTGGGTGACCACTTAAGCAAACAGCAGGTACTGTAAGCAACACAAGTCCTTTGTTTATCAAAAAGGGTTGCTATGCCATAAAACCAAACAACCACCTGTCCTATAAAAATTGTAATATTTAGTCGATGAAATTGATAGGCACATATTTGTATTGACCCAATCCCTTTTACTATAAACAGGGTGTGACACAAGGTCAATTTTTAAGCAGAGTCTAACTGTATTGAATTGAGAATTTTCCTTCTTAGACTAGTTGCCACACCAAGGTTAAATAACGCAGTCTGTCCAACTATTTACTTATAGTTAGGGATGATAGTGGGAGGGTAGTAGTGGTACGTTGTCGGAGTGACTTAAAGTCGGTATCAGCCAGACAGTGAGGGAGTTTATCCCCTTTTCAGTAGTGTTAGACCAAGGAGATATTTTAGCATCTGAGGTGGAGTTCCACATCTACCATCAGCTCCTCACTTTACTGCACAGATCCCTGTGCTACTCATATGCTGAGTTGGCGAGGGCCGGTATCGAACCAGGAACCTTGTGGTTCCCCAGGCAGACGCTCTACTGAACGAGTTAGACCAGCCAAACAGTCCAGGATATTTAAACCTCTGGTCATCTGGTCCATTTCCTATGATGACATGCAAATGTACCAACTATGGAAGAGAAGTTGTATATCTTTACTTATCTTCTATATTAAAATTCATCTCACATTCATTTGAATCATTTCAGCCTATTTGTTATTAATTAATGGTATTAAGACAAAGAATAAATATTTTTAATCTTAATGAAAATGTTTTATATTCATTTTTCTTTGTGCGATTTAATTGATTCGTTTTGATAATTCTTTCTGTTTCATTACAGATCATCATGTCTGAGCCACAATTGATATTCATAAAAGCAGAAGAAGATGATAAAGAAATATTAAAAAAAAGAATAAAAGATTTAGAAAATGAAAATGAAACATTAAAACAGGCTGTTGAACAATTACAACAACTTCAAGGAAAATGCTGTGATTGGTGCGGTAGGTGAAAACATCTATTATTATTACTAGTACTAAATAAAAAAAACGCTCCCCCGGGCGATGTAAAAATAGATTTTTGAAACATTTGCCTGAGGGGTGGGAGTAAAAAATTCAATTTCAGCGAGTTTGTACCCTAAGTAAGTAAAATCATCAAATTCATTAAAGGATTAAAAAATAAAACAATTTGAAATGTAAACTTTAAATATGTATTAAAATAAAACAAACTATATATAGATATATAATACCAGTCATGTATTTATTAAAACTTGTTTAAAAAAAACAAAAAAAAAAAACAAAAAAAAAAAAACAATGAAGACTGTCTAATGTTGCATTTTCAAATTTTGAGTTATTCTATGTTATGACGATTTTGGGTAATGTGACGTAATTTTTGTTACAGACAAAAACCGGAAGTGAATCTTCATTATTAATAGATTAGAATATTTCAAGAAACCTAAAGGTAAAAAAAACCAAAAAAAACAACCCTCATGTCGTAGTTGGGAGCCTTCACTGAACCATTTATTCAATTCATGGGGCTATGTTGCATGTTCATCTGTGCAGATTTCAAATCACACATACAGTGAAGAAATGCACAACATGTCAGTTCAACAACAACAATGATACAACCAACCATGACTTTAACTACTTTTGGTCATGTGACATACAGGTTGCAAACTATCATGTACCAAAATGTTGAAAAAACATTTGACTGACCCTAGTAATTTACTTAACATATTTACAGCATTTTATGGCATGTTGCACATTACCTCTTGGGTTCTAAGGTTCTTTTTAAGTCAGTATAAATAGCAGTGACAATTATCATTATTATAGAGTTTTTCACACCTGTCATAGCTAGTGGTTCACTGGAGGCTGAGTGATAGCAAGTCTCCTCAGGTCTCCAGGATTGAGTATTCTAGCTGGTCTAAACAATGTTGTAGTTTAGATGGTCTTTATTTCTGATTTCCAATTCACCTAAATTCTTTTTCCAGACCTTTGGGGACTGTTCCAAGGGCACCAATTACAATTGACACAACCTATTATTATTATTATTATCTATCTTGATTAGTAGAGTTTTGTTAAAACAAACCCAAACCCAAAATATGACCCCGGTGTTATAGAGAGAAAAAAGCCAGTGCTATGGATGAACATTAATGTCTTCCTTTATATAGTGCTACCTTGACTTACAAGTTTAATTCATTCCGCTCATAACTCAATTTCCTTGTAAATCAAATCAATTTTACCCACTTAAATAAACTTAAATCCCATTATCCCCCTCCCCACATCCTATTTTTTGTTACTTTTTTTTTTTTTGAATAAGAAAAATAGCACTGCATTGTATAAAATCAAGATGAAATAGAATGTAATGAATTATATGCTGCAAACGTCGCATGCAGTATTCGCCGAGTTTGCTTGTCGTGATTATTTCAATTATAATTATCAAATTCTATCTATGTATATGTTGTCGATGCAGTTATACGCATTGTAATTGCCTTCAAAAATATAAATAATAATATACTTTACTTAATGCTTCAAAAGCAAATCATCAAATACTATTATTCCTTTTATATTTTTCTTTGGCATGTTGTTGGTGCATCTGAGCACTGTACGCAATAAATTTCATTATTATAATAAATTTTGAAACTCAAAAATGTTTTTAGCAAACTTAAGTATATCTGAAGCTCGTTAGTACCTCAAATTTTAGCTCTCAACACAAAGCAAAAAAGAAAATTGACTGAATGAACCCTCATAACTCAAGGTACCACTGTATAAATGTTATTTTATTTATCAGAATAAAAATACGTAAACAAATTCTAATAATAACCATTACAAAATGATAGATGGTCTTATGAAAGGATAAGGCTCAGTCGGTAGAGCATTCAGATAGAAACCACAAGGGTCCTAGTACGATATCGGCCCTCACCAACTCAGCGTTGGAGGTATGTGCGGTAAAGTAAGGAGCACTCAGAGTCTAGCATAGTGAAAAGGGGATAGACTCCCTCGCTGATTGGCAGATACCAACTTTGATCACCCTGACGACTTTACTTACTTATTGAAGATATCTGTGAATGGGTGAAGGAAATTTCAAGTTTAATAGAAGAGATTTCACAATTTTATTTTTAAATGATGAGGATGACCCCCCCCCCCCAAAAAAAAAAAAAAAAAAAAAAACAACAACAACAACCTTTGAACCAAATTGAACTGTTTTTTCTTTCTTTTTTTTTTAATGTTTAGAATTGTTAATGCCAAGTTGTGAACAGGAACGAACAATGATCAGCAATTGGTTGGAAGGGGTCATTATGGCTTTAAAATCACAAAAAGAAGAAACAGAATTGATCATTGATGATGATGAGGAAGATGATACGATACAAAATTCAGCTGAAATCATTCCTCCTTCTCCTTCACCTCACGCTCCAACATCACCACAACAACAACAATCATCACAATCACCTCAACCACAAAGTTCAGTAAGCTTACCAAGTTTTACAGGAAGTCCTACAATATCAAATGAACAATCTATCAATGTCAGAGTGAGTTTTCATTTTTTATTGTTTTTTTCGTTTTCATCAATTGGAAAAAGAATTTCATTCAGAAAAAAAAAATCGGATAAGTTTTTGAAATGTGAAAGGAAAGGTGGATTCATTTTAAAGATTAATGCAAATTGATGCAAAATAATCAGGTAGATATTAGCTCATGTATACCTATATCTATGATATATATATCATGACTGTTTAAAGTTTGCAGTGGGGATGGGGGTATTGTGGTGTAGTGGCTAAAATGCTTAGACTATGACATCGTAGTAAATAAGTTTGAACTAGAGTTTTGCTATTCCATTTTTGGACTAACATCTTTTGGAAAGATATGAACTTCTATCTCCCCACAGTTATGGGTAATACCACTTCTGTTTTTTTACAAAAATTGTTTTTATAAAAATGGATTCCACAAATGCTTCTTATATATATATATATATATATATATATATATATATATATATATATATATATATAAATAAAAGACAGTCAAATAGCCTATGAATTAAACTAACATAAATGAAAGAAAATGTTGATAGGTCAAAATTAAAATTTATTTACTATTAAATGCTGTAGAAGATGAAAAAATAAAAGTATATTGATATTTCAGAGTGAACCTCTCTCAAAAGAATGGATCAAATGTATAGACAATTGCTTGAAACAGGAAGTAAATCCATTCTGTGTTGTATGTTGAGACTTGGGTTAGGAAAAAATATCCAAATGTTTTCAGTTCCATGCACACATGTAGAAAACAAGAAATTAAATGGATATACAAATTACATAAATATGGATTAAACACAGACATCAGTTTTCTTAAGGGATACCAATACTACTACTACCCCCCCCCAAAAAAAAAAACATAACCTGAAATATCTCATTCAATAAATCCACCACAATCGAAAACAAACAGATTTACAAATTACAACCATAAAAACACTAATTTATTTTAGATATTAACTACAATATTTATTTTAAGAGACAAACTTTTTAGCTACAAATATAGACAAAAAAAAAACAAAAAACAAAAAAAAAAACCCACAGAATGACATTTCTCAAAATACAAATTAAAGGAGATGATGGATACATACATTCATACATAAAAAATACCTAAAAATGCACAATGCCTTTTTTCGATACACACACACACACACACACACACACACCCACACCGTAAAAGACGTCATATTTAAAACCGTCCACTTTTTTCAGCGTCCTTTCTTCAGATTTCAAATTTTGAACAGACTGATAAACAAGGACTATCACTTGTTTTTCTCGTTATTCTGTGATAAAAATTTTTTTTATCACCTTCCTTATACCAACAAATGCCCTAAAGATGATCTAATTAATAGATCGAAACACTGCAGCGTCAGCTAATAAACTTACCACTCAACTTATTTAAACCTGTGTTTTTTCAATTTTCTTAATATACCACACACACACTTTTGGAGGATATGTGCTTAATTGAAGTCATACCTAATTTTGAAGATTAATTAGTTAATAATTAATGAATTTAGGCGGGCATATATGTTCAAATGTAAGGCTAAACAGATCGAGAAAATGTCAATCCCTGAATGTACATTTTGACCTATCAGGATTCATTTTCTCGATTTGTTTAGCCTTACATTTGAACATATATGCCCACCTAAATTCATTAATTATTAACTAATTAATCTTCAAAATTAGGTATTACTTCAATTAAGCATATATCCTCCAAAAATTGTTGGCTCAAAGCCATATAAAAAATAAACACATTTGTTTGTTTACTTAACCTCATACACATATACATACATATGACTGTTACATGTTGACAGATGATAGTCCTCTTTGCCACCAAAATTACAACTTAAATATCCTTATTCAACTTGTGAAAAATATACCTAAGATGCCTAAGATGGAAAGGTTGTAAGACATGTGTAAATTTGTTGGATTATAGCGAGATACACTTATACTTTCTGTGTTTACATTACCACAGCCCAGTGACAAACATAACTGGTGTCTATACGATGTACAGAATTTATTTTAGAGTATCTTAGATTTTTCCCTAAAGATTGTAGCAGGTGACTTCCCCAACAAATCCACCATTCTGCTCGTCTCACTTCAAAATTCGTACTGCCCTCCGTTCATGTGGGTTGCTTTTTATTGAGCAACTTGCTCATGCATGAAAATCACCAATGGTTTTAAAAAGGGCTTGTTCTACCCATGTGCAGTGACGGATATGGTAACTGCTATATCTTGACAGATGATAGCCATCTTTACCTCCAAAATTACAATTCAACAATCCTGATTAATAACTAATTCAACAGGTGATAAACTTACAAGATACCAAATATGATAAGGTTTTAAGACATCTATAGGTCGTTGGATTATAGTGATATACGCTTATATGACACTTATGTCCTACTCCTTGGGTCTAAATATTTACAGTCAGTGACAAGTATAGATAGATAACTGGTGACTATGAAAACTGCAGATTTTATTTTAGAGTATTTTCTTAGACTTTATAGGGATTGGCCCCTACATTTTTACGGCATGTGGAATTGACCAAATTAAAATAATTAAGTTTTCTTAAATAATTAGTTTTACAATGGTATGTCATGAGTTTGGAATTGGGTAAACAAAAGAGAATCAAATAAATATTAGTTTAGAAATATTTTAGGAACAATAGAAACAATGATTTAAATTCATCTGATAATTTATGTCACCAGAATTCCAGATACCAAAATCATTAGATATTGCATCATTGCAAATCACCTGATATTTGATGAATATTTTATTCACATAGACAATTACAAAAGAAAATTGTAAAAAGGCCCATAGAGCTGAAAAACAACAGAGACAGTGGGAGCTTACACTCTTCCCGACTTGACAGAGTTGGAGCGAATGCGCTCTAACTCTACAGTAGGAGCGAAAGTTCTCCCCCAACATCGACACAATGGGGAGAAGTCGCTGCCCGGAGACAAAATGATATCAGGTTGGTCTCGTATTTTTGTTTCCAATTTTCTCTATATCGCTCAACAAAAACAAATTTCAATCACAAGTTTCAATCACAGACAAAACTGCTACAATGTTGACACAACCAATCACACAAATATAAACAATACATGTCACATTTGTCACACACAACTATGTACAGACACATACAGTCTGCAACACCGCTGAAAGAACAATTGAATGTACAAATTGTAAATTAATGTATATAAAGTTTGTTTCCTTTATCAATTTCTTTTTCTTTCTATGGAAACTTCATTTCCGTAGTCTTATACATTTAAATTGTGGGGACCCATAACTCGGATCTTCAACTCCTCAACTAAACACTCACCAAACAACCACGGTCCTTACAACTTTTCTTCATAGAGGATACAGACAGTCAGTAGAGGTTTTATACTGGAGCTTTCATCTTCAGTTTTGATTTTCAAGTTAACTTCTGCGAGAAGGGTTGCTCTTCACCACAGCTTTGTCATTAAATAGGAGGCACTTCTATCATACACCACACAAAAATTTATATATATATATATATATACACACACACACACACACACACACCAACATAGAATAAAATCATTGATTCGTATTTCATTACTTATTGTTGACTATTGTATAAAGTTCAAATGAGAAAATATTTTTCTCAAATTCTGACAATAATTGTCTATCATTTATCTGGACATGTTGTAGAGTAGCTAGCCCCCCTTCAGCACTCTACCAGATGGACTGGTTCATAGCCTATGATTAAAGTGGATTAACAAGCTGAATAATATTTAGACTGACTTTACTGTGCTTGTCTATATCCCATTTGACCCTCTTCTATTTAGTGTAAGTTTTGTCTTGTTAATTTGTACTTATTTGTTCTGTGTTTTGTATGTATCCGTTGGTACTGGATGCTGGTGTTAAATAAAGCACATAACTTCTTTGTTTATCATTCTACTTTGATGATAAAACAGAACATTAATCTTTTTATTGTTAAAGAGATAAAACAGTTTAAATGTTGTCATTATTTCACTTTGTATTTTTTATTGAAATATCTTTTTTTTTCAGGGAAGTCCAACTGTGAAGAACTTACATATAGACTATTTGAAACTGAAAGACATCATTCGTTCCGCAGACGACAGACGTGGTGACAAAATGAAATATCTTTTAAATAAGGTAGATTTATTTTGGACAGTCTTTTAAATGTTCAAGAATAAAAATTTAAAAAAAAAAAAAAAAAAATTGTTTCTCTAAAGAAAATCACTTAATTTTTATTTTCAATAATAAATGCCTTTTTATGCTTCAGTCTAAAGTAAAAATTGAAATGAAAACCGTTTTATAATTATAACAGTTTATCATGTGGATTAAAATGGACACAGTGTTAAGTTAGAATTCAAAACTTAATATTCGTGAAGGGCATTCAATGGAAATGGGTGAAGCGTTTGTGATTTTTGGATCCAAACTTTCAGCTAAGCACCTTTTTACCTACACCCTCCCCCCTTAAAAAAAAAAACAAAAAAAAAAAATGGGCAAATCTGCGCCAATTCTGCTTTACAGATACTAGATATAAATAATTTCCTAATTTCTTTATAAGAGAGTTTTATATTGGCTCATGATTGGAAATCTTACTGGTTTATTGATAACATTTGCTGCGAGGGAGAATATTTAGTCATTTCTCTTCTCACTAAATTCCAATATTAGTATATTCATTGATACACTAACACTGAATAAACAGAAGGAAAGGTACAACTTGCTATATATATAAGTTAAGAGTAAGGAAATGAATCCGATTGTATATGTATAGATAAAAGGGGTATGAAAACACAATGCTGTTAAAATGAATATATTTTACATCATTTTCATAGCTAATATTGAACAATATTTAGATTTATAAAAAATCATCATCAGAGCTTGTTTTTAATCTGGACTCATCGAGAGAGAAGCATTTAGATTATTTTCTGCTTCTCTCTTGATGAGTCCGGATTAAAAACAAGCTCTGATGATTTTTTATAAATCGAATATTATTCAATATTAGCTATGAAAATAAAATATATTCATTTTAACAATATTGTGTTTTCATACCCTTTTATCTAATATATATATATATATATATATATATATATAACATAAGAAATATTACAACAATAAACAAACATGTCCAGACAGATAAAATGTGCTCATTGTTCCATGTCGGAGCATAAGGAATATCAAAAATTTGTGAAAGGTCTTGTCTTCATCCCAATAGCAAGGCAAACAACAATACCATTTGCCCCTGCGGGTGGTCAGATTAAAATTGTTCAATGAACAGATAACAAATAGGTCTTATCACCATTTGAAGAACAGAAACAAAGAAAATATTAAAGGATTTTGAATTCTCATGACAAATGGAAGACACATGTCGAAAGACATTGCCCACAAATCAAAGAAAAGACAATTATTTATTATCTGCCAACAAAAAACTGTTTGATGGTCTCAACATTTAATTTCATAAGAGTCTTCCATTAATTTCTGCACCATTTTAATTTCTTTTTTGTTAATATTCACATCAGTTTTATGACAAACTTCAGTAATTTATGAGGAAGTGCGTCCCGGTCTCCCGCCTCAAAAACCGCTACCTGGTGACTATCAAAATAACAACCCCAGCTTGTAATTCTTGTTTAGATATGAAGATGATATATAGTTTGGAATAGACTGAGATAGATAGATAAACAAACAAAATAATATAGATAGATACGAACAAATGGAGATAGATATTTTCGACAAGTAAATGTATTTGGGGGGGGGGGTCGCTTCTTGTCGTAATTCTTGTTTATTTAAACTAAAATAAAGACATTAAACAAACATGAATAAAAAAAAAAATCTTAGTATTTAAAGTAATATAGATAAATACGACCAAATTGAGATAGATATGAAGATGGATAGTTTTGAATAGACTGAGCTGGGTTGTTATTTTAATAGTCACCGGGCAGCAACTCTTGAGGCAGGAGACCGGGACGCACTTCCTCATAAATTACCCAAACTTCTTTTTGGATCTAATTTTCTGAGACTAAATTTTCCTATCACCATAGACCTACAACATACTTTTTGAAAAATTGCTTTTGTAAATTAAAAACAAAAATGGATTTTAATACTGATTTTTAAAAAAATTCTTATTTCAGTTGGTTGATGCAATGTTTACACGTGATGAATTAGTTGCCGCTAGTGGACTTGGTATTCGTATGCATAAAGACAAACGTCATACACCTCTTGACAGAAAGAAATTAACAGCTATTAAAGGTAAAAGAAATAGAGATTTTTGTTCTGCAAAAACAAACATCTCAAAAAGGAATTATTTCTAGCAACAGAAAAGACCCTCTTTTAGTGATCAAAATAAGAATAATATACAAAAAGTGCTAAGGTTAACAAAGACAATTTTTTTTTTTAGACTTTATTTTTCTGATGCACGTATCATTAGGGAATGAGAAAAGTTTTGATGAACGGGCAAAAACTTTTTAACTGAATCTCAAATAAAATCATTTCACTTTATAATTTCATTGTTCAGTAACATCATGAAAGGGGGGGGGGGGGGGAAAGGGAAATCCAAAAGAGAAACTTTAAAATAATCTTATAATTTGATCAAAATATTTTATTCCATGGAAAAATCAAAAACTGTTTAAATGGAAATTAACATTGATTTTATTCATGAAATCAAAATAATTTGAATTTATCAATTTTCAAATTTTTTAGAAATAGCCCCCCCCTGCAGAACTGATAACTTAAAAAAAAAATCTAAACATTTTATGATATAAACTTTGTATTTTATTTTATTTTTCTGTTTCAGATTTCCTTGAAGAATTTGCAGACAAAAATGGAATCGAATCAATGGATCCACGGACATTTCGAGTAACAGTTGGAAATAAAATTACAAATGCCAGAAGAAATCAAAGGAATGAATTTAGGTGATGTCTAATTGAAAACAACCATGGACACTTTTAATCAGTTTGAAACTTTAATCAATAAAAATCAGTTTTACCTACTTTATTGTTGGATACTATTTGATAATGACAATAAAATATTAGGTGACTGAGAAGAGATAAGAATATTGGAGTTGACAATTCATTCTGGTACGAAGAGAAAAAAAATGACAAGATTTTATGACTTTTTAATCAAGGCAGATCATCAAGGAAAGATTCACTGAGAAACTGAATATAATTGCCAGTTGTAAAATAGTCATGGTGCTTTTTTGTATATAGTTTTTATAATGATAATATATATTAGCCAAGGTTAAAAGTGTGATAGGGATAACCTGAAGTCCAATTTTTTTAGATTTTATTTTTCTAATGCAAGTATCAATGAGAAGTTTTGGCAATTAGACCAGACTTTGGTTGGTTTTTAAAACTTTTTTTAGTCCCTCTCCTTACCTCCAATGATACTCGATGGACATGGATTAATATGTATATGTAATAAAAAATATTGAAAAAATTTATCTTATAAAAATAAAGTCTTTTTTGTAATTTATAAAGATAATTTTATATTTGTAAGAAAAATTCTAACAGATTAATCTAAATAATATAATTTGAAAATTAAAGTTTATCAATAATGGTGATAGTTGCCCATTTCTTTCTGTACATTTGATGCAAAACATTTTATATGTTGGGTAATATGTAATTGTAGTAAATTGTAAAACTGAAAAGATATTGTCCAATAACAAATATTGAATAAAGGAATTTTATTAAACTTATTTATTGGATTAAAGTTTAAAAAACCCAACTTACTAATGACTTATTTTGTAACATCAAAATTCGACATTAAGTCTCACGTATTAGATTTTTTCATTTTACATTAAAAATCAAAACAAAAAAGAAAGTGTAATATAATTTGACTTTAAAGAATTAAGCAGTGAATTTTAGGGACTGTAATACAAACATACACATATATACACACACACACACACACACAGAGGTTAATCAAAGGTTTTGCAATATTTTGGTAATGTGAGGCACAATTTGTCATCTGTGGATACTTTTACGAATATTATGAAAGTGATGAATCACAGTGAACCGAGATGCTGAGATTTCTTCATCCTCTTTGATTACTACTCAGTGAATTTGTCTCTATTGAGGCTTGGAGCATCATCTCAGAATCCAGTTTTAGGCCAACCCGATATTTCTTGATTGTGAAGATTCTTGAAACCCAAATAAAATTTCTTTAACCATCTCGTTACTGTATTGTGATCAACTGCACCTTCACCTTTCACAATTATTTTTTTGCCGTTTCCATAGCGTTATGACTCAATTTGAACTTGTAAAGCATAAATTACTAAATTAGACTATTTTGCAAGTTTATCTATTCATCTTTCAAATCATACATGGTATAAAAATTAACAAGATGGATGGGTGAGCAGATGAGAAAGGGCGAGTTAGGAGTTCAAGGAACGAGTTAATGACATGAAATGCAACAGTTTTAATACATATGCACATTTAAATGGATACACAAAGAGAAGAAACTTCTTAGTTGGACAATCAACCCGAGGTTTAATAACAGATCTTTTAGAAGTTAGCGGCACATGCTCGTAAGGTATTGCCGTATGTTATTATTTTAGTTCTCAGCTCCTTAAGGTCTTAGCCGTAGTCATTAGTTTGGGTAATTGGTTACAGCACGTTCAGGGTAAGCCGTAATTATTGGTTGTGGGTTTGTTTAGGGGTTGCAAAAAGTTTATTTCTGCTAGCAGCCTATCGACTGCATTGGTATCAAAGGGTGAAGCTTTTCAGAGGTTGCATTTATCTCGTCGGCTCCCTTAGTTGTTATCCTGGTGATAAAAGTAATTGCTATCAGCCTTCATGGGTCAAAAGATAGCAATCTCTCTTGAGAAGCGGGGAATGGACGAAGTCTGTTGTGGGTTTTTCTATCCATAAGCCATGTTCGTAGGGAGAGAGAGAGAGAGAGCAAAGCCCTTACCTGTAGTAATAGTCACCCAAGGGGGTGTGGGTGTGGAAGAGGTGTTAACCCCTTGATGGTCACAACTAAAAAGAGGATACGCACGAAGCCAGCTTGTTTACAACTAAAAGAGGAAGAATTATCAAAGTTGTGGGCTTTTATAAGGATCACCACATGACTACAGAATGTTAGGGATGGCTGCTGCTGCTGTGTTGGTGACATTCAACCACCATCCCCTAGGGACACAAGTACCGGTGAAGACCGAATAACATAAAATTTCAATAATGGAGTGAAGCAATACACATGTCAGCACACCAACTACCATGACACTACCAACCACAATGGGTTCATTTCATGGCTCAAACTATTTTGGTCATGTGATATGCATGTACCAAAATATTTCACTCATCCTTATTAATTAAAAGAAAACTAAAAACGACCATCAGTCAAAAATAGTAAAAAACTAAAAAAAAACTAAGAATGTTTGATATTTGATTTGTGGAGCAAATATAGAATATTTTGTACAATTTAAAAACACGTTCTTTTATCTGTAGATTTTCTGTAAAGCAAAGATGGAAATTGGAAAATTGGAAAATAGGTGTTAAAAAACTTGATTTTAAACAATGTTAACAGCAAATCTCAGAAAAGAAACAAAGGAGTAAAAAGAAAAGAAAAATCTGGAAAAAGATTCTTTAATTGAATAAATTCTTTCACAGAACAAATAAAGCTGTCCAAAATATTCAACAGAAACTGTAAAAATTGATTACATCTGATATATGTTCAAAAAGATGATAAAATGAAGAATAGTTGTGTGACTGAAGCCTTTTTGTAAATTGGAAAAAGAAAAAAATATATAGTTAATCAAACAGAAAATATTAGATAGGATTATTACTGGAATAATAGAGAAAAGACTTTGGAAATAGATTTTATAATCCCAAAATAAGCATTATGTCGACGATACTATGTTATGCTGAGTATGGAAATTCCAAGATACAAATGGCACAAAATGTCCGCGTATATTAAGGTTGTTTGGTTATCTTGTGCCAGATTTCAAACAACTTGATAATTCCATTCTACTTTAGGGGATTTTTACAGTTAAAGAATTGAAAATCTTTGAAAGGTCATTTTGTAAAAAAACAGAATAAATAAAAAACAGAATTGCAACAACTCATGACTTTAGCAGATGGATACCCGTGCCCCCCCCCCTCTGGGCCAAACTGTAACAATTTTTTTTTGGAGGGGGGGGGGTCAGCAAAGAAATAGTCCAATCTGATTATCCCGATTCCTTTCTTTTTCAATTTGTCTAATTGGGAACTCTACTTATTCAAATCAATCATTTAGTTCATTGGAAGGAAATCCTCTAATTTCCTTCAAAATATCTTTGATATCATTTCATATAATAAAGTATCCATTCTTGTCCAATTTAAAAAAGAAAAAGTGGAATTATGTGCAAGCCAAACATAAAAATGACAAAGATTTGATTGAATTGATTTTTAATTCTTCATTTGAATATTTTTACTTTATTGATTATTTCCTGTATTGTCGGATATTGATTATTCAGATGTCTTCACCCCCCCCCCCATTGGTCTACCTGACCATAAAGTATTGTACAGTTAGAAATCCCCAGAACTTAAAAAAAACAAAACATTTTTGACATGTTTAATCATTCAGTGTACCTTCTCCATAAATTACAAATAATTTTTCCTTGCTATTTGAATCACATTTTTACCTTTCTTAAAATAAATAAAAACACAAAAAAAAAGCATAATATCCTGAAAATGTTGCTTACACACTGATTATATATGTGTGAGTCATCTGTTACAAAGTAATTATTTTTGAAATATTCTTTACACCATTTAATCATTAAAACAATAAATTGTCTTCATTAAATCATTTTTTATTGTGGCAAATTATGTTTAGTTTTTATGTCAAATTGTTTTAAGATTTAAGGACTTTTTTTCGTGCCGTTATAGTATGTGGCCTACCTTTTTGATTCTGTTATAGTATGTGGCCTACCCGGTTTGAATGTGTCCTACCTCAGTAAGAGTATATTTATTATAGATATAAGTAGTAGGCAATTCATTGAAACTAATTATTTTTCACATATATTCAATTTCAAGAAATGCAATTCAGTCATAAGTTGTATATAGTAATTAAGAATAATTAAAGAATTTATCCATAATTTACATGAATCAGAATTCTAAAATATTCTAAAATAGGGTTAGGGGTTATTATTATAACCTTATATGCTTTTTATGGTAGGCCACATGCTATGAGACATGATTTCGTAGGCCACATGCTATAAGAGAGACATGATTTCGTGGGCCACATGAGATAAGGGTACTCATTTTTTTTAAAAAAAAAAAAAAAAAAAAAAAAAAAAAAACATTAAAAATGAAAAAAATATTTAAATGATTCTAATTTGTAGAATTTTCATTGTATAATAAATAATATTCTTTGTTTAAATGTTACTAAAACTTTTAAAGTTTTATTGAATTACTATAAAAATGGTATATTTTAATGGACTAATTGGATTTTGAAAAAAATAAAAAAAAAAAAAAAAAAAAAAAAAAAATGAAAAAAAAATAGTGTCAGTTGCTGTGAGTGGGTTTTGAACCTGGGTTACCATGGTCACAGTGTTGGTTTTAACTATTAGATAAGCATAGACACACCTAACCAATCCATACAAATCACTGTGACATGGTTTACTAGCATGGAATTTCTTTTTAATTAAAAAAACAAACTAGCCAGTCAATGTTTTTTTTCTTTCTTTTTGTTGAGCTGCAATAATAATAATAATAATGTTGAAGTTTGAATGAAGTGAGGAGACCACCTGGAGAGATTTGCTCAGCAACACAAAATAGAATAATCTTTTAGATTTCACTTTTCTGTTTTGTACAAAACAATTTCTAATCCAAATGGGCAGACATTTTAAATGTTAAGAACCTCTTGTAGTATTTCTGGTGCCAGGGATTAAAGAATAACCCCCCTCCAAACCTCAAACAAATGAGATGGATCTTTATTAATAGCAGATATTCAGGTTGATTGAAATTCAATCCTTTTCAAAAATGATTTTCTATTCTACGGATGTTAAATAGGTTAATGTAAAGATAAAGGTCATGTTTATTAAATCATTTTTTTAAAGTCAGTCTGAGTTCGCCGAAACACGTGTCTGTGGATGACTTATTAATATATGCTCCCATAAATTTGGTATGAGCTCTCTAATAGGTAATTTAAATTAACTCCCCAGAAACTTGATCTCTCAGTGACCGTAAAATACATAAACCTATGTACTTAATAGTTTTAAAAAAAACAAAACACTAGTCCCCCGTTACAGCTGTCAGTGGATAAGATATTGGGCTACCATACAGTCAGTCTGAGTTCGACCCTAGCCACACTGAAGAGGCATGAAACGCTGAAACATATGTGTGGATGACATATATGCGAAGCTCAGTCAATAAATAAGGTTAATTTTATCTAAGAAGTTGGCAATAGGAAGCACTCTTTAAAGTTCCACCGTTTTCAAGGAAAGAAAAAGGGTGATGGGACCTTTCATGTCCCAGAAGATAGTGTCACCTGCTTTATTATAGAGAGGGAGTATGTTTCCACTCTCTGGACATCTTTTTGATTCAGGATCATAGTGGCAAACCTATGTTTAACTTGTTTGTAAACATATTTTGACTAAAAGATGCTTCTCTATACACAATTGTTTTAATTTCACATGGTTTGCACTTCTAGCTACCAAAAATTTGATGACAGACCTCTGTTCAAATTGATTTGCCACCATTTTGAATAGCCTCAAAACATTTTTGTGAGATTAAAAGAATTTGAAACAATGCAGAGTTTACATTTATGAAAATAAAAAAAAATGCATTCATTTTGCTTTTTCAAAAGAATTGCCCTTATTTATCAGACGACTGTCGTGTGTATATGTATATATATATATATATATATATATGTGTATATATATATATATATATATAATAATAAATAGATATATAATAAATAGATATCTAAATGGATTTAATAACAACAAAAATATTATACAATCCAAAAAGATAAACAAAACAATGTTATTTAATTCTATTTTAGAAGAAACATTTTAGGGAGTTTAACATTTAAAAGGAGTTAGACATTTTAAGATTCTATTAATACAGGAAGTCAAATTGTCTAGAGTCAGTGAATCCTAAAGATATCTTCACCAGTTCTGCCATTGTGTAAGGAAAATGGAAGTACCTATTCTAGCATTGTTATTTAGCAATAAAAAAGTGGTAGGATGGACTCTTGCTTAAGAGACAACATCTGACTGGAATCTTGGATTCAATTTATTACAGATCATTTTAAAAGTGACAGGTGGAATTGTTTTGAGAAAAGTAACAGAAAATGAAAGCTCTACATTAAAAATTATTTTATCCTAATAAGGAGGCGTTTAATACCCATCACCCCATAATCTAATGACAATGATATTAGAGCAGATTTTTATTTTAAACGTCTATAGTTTTTAGTGTAATACAAGTGTTACACACACATATATACATATATATATGTGTGTGTATTTGGGCAGCATTTTTTCATTTATGCATGTTGAATTAAACAAAAGACATCTCTTGTTTAACAATTTTATTTTTGATCTTTGAGTTTTCTGGCCAACTTTTTAATATATATATATATATCTTCCTGTCTATAACTCTGCTGATGAGGCCTAATAGG
Organism: Doryteuthis pealeii; assembly: GCA_023376005.1. Classification (NCBI taxonomy): domain Eukaryota; kingdom Metazoa; phylum Mollusca; class Cephalopoda; order Myopsida; family Loliginidae; genus Doryteuthis; species Doryteuthis pealeii. The sequence continues at coordinate 74,660,081 of CM042159.1, read as the reverse complement.
CTGAAATGTACATACAGAGATTGATTTTTCTCGATTTGTTTAGCCTTACATTTAAATAGGTATTCCCCACCTAATTCGTTAATTTTCAAAAATTAGGTACGACTTCAATTAAGCACATATTCTCCCAAAAATTGTCGGCTAAATAAAGCCATATCAAAACACATTGTTTACTTCTCTCTCTCATATATATATGATATGTAAACACGATGTGTTTGGATATGGCCTTTTTGCCAGCAATTTTTGGGAGAATATGCTTAATTGAAGTTGTACCTAATTTTGAAAGTTAATTAATAATAAATTAGGCGGGAATGCCTATTTAAATGTAAGGCTAAACAAATCGAGAAAATTCAATCTTTGTATGTACATTTCGGCCTATTAGGCCTCATCAGCAGAGCTATAGATAGGAAGACCGCCCTGTGCGTGATTCGAAACCGGACTGTCAAGCACCATAACCCCTACACCAAACGGACTTCTTAGATTTTACGATTTGTTTAGAGTAGGTTAATTTCAATTAAGCACATATTCTCCCAAAAATTGTCGGCAAAAAGGCCATATCCAAATACATCGTGTTTACATACTTATATCGTAGTGTAATAAAAGTCACTACAAGAGGAATATTAACCTACTCTAAACAAATCGTAAAATCTAAAAAGTCCATTTGGTGTAGGGGTTATGGTTTTTCGCCTGTCAGCTTGACAGTCCGGTTTCGAATCACGCACAGGGCGGTCTTCCTGTCTATAGCTCTGCTGATGAGGCCTAATAGGCCAAAATGTACATACAGCTATTGAATTTTCTCGATTTGTTTAGTCTTACATTTAAATAGGCATTCCTGCCTAATTTATTAATTACTTTCAAAATTAGGTACGACTTCAATTAAGCACATGTTTTCCCCAAAATATATGTGTCAAATCAAATTGAAAAATAATTGTCTAAGAGCATTAAAACTTGAACCATTTGAATAGTCCTATTAAACAATGAATGCATTTATTCAGTAGACAGAATTTTTTGTTGGTTTTCTTTCTGACCCAGAATTCCTTTCAAACTTTAAGAATAAAAAGCTGTGAAAATAGCGGCAATGAGGAGACACTCCTGATTGTGTCAATCATAAAACACATGTGGAATTATTCCAGGTTTATTGTAGAGATCATTCTTTTTCCAACAAGCAAAAGGTTGTTTTTCAAATACAAAATAATCACAACATGATTTAAGTAGAGACATTAATCTATTATCCTAACAGTGAAAGATTTCATCAAACTGAAATTTGTATAAAAAGGAAACAAGAAAATGAACTCACATTAAAGCCAAACAACGAAAAAAAAAATGCAGATTGAAGGATAAAAAGAAAGATTTGTTGTTTTGTAGCAAAAAGGTTAACCAACCCAGCTGCTTGAGAGAGATTCTTTTTTTTTTTGTAAATGAAAAAGATCTGGATTGAATGTGGCCACAACAATTGTAGATCATAAATATTTGATATTCTTGATAAGATTTTAAACTGATTCATGTCATGGTGATATTGATGTAATTATCATAATCACCAGCTGCTCTTAACATTTTGGGGTTTTTATTTTTTTTTGGCCTCAAGACAATTTATGGAGATGAAGGGAAACTTAATGAAAAACATTTACTATTACTGTATTTTTTATTTTATTGTCTTAATCATTGCAGAATAGTTTAACATGACAATTTAGGAGGAAATGTGAATCCTTTCTAAAAAACAAAAAAAAAAAAAACAAAAAAAAAAAAAAAAAAAAACATAACATTATTTATTTAAATGGAATATTTAGGTAAAGTAGAAAAAAAAAGTTTTGTTTTTTTAGTTTATAACTCTGAAATATTTATGAAGTTGAATTACTAACCAATAAAACATTTTTTGTACGACTTAAAAATGAAACAGTTAAGTGTTGTTAGTAATATTTAGATTATTATTATTATCCTAAGCCATAAAAAGATGTTATGGCTACTCAAGTTTAAATCTTAAACTGATTTTATACTGGAACAGAAACTTGTTGCATTGTGGTCTAAAAAGTTTTCATTACAACTTGATACCATAGGTGTCCACCATATAGGAAAACTACAAAACCCCCTCCCCAACCTTGTGTAATATTTTCTGTTTATCTGAAAAAAAAAAATGGCTACAGATTAACTCTTAAGGTTCACCCAATAACAACATGTGTGTAAGTCACAAGATGGCAGCAGATCTAATATCTACTATAATGATCATACAATTCTTGTTTTTTGTGACGGCATTCAACCTGGGTTGGTTGAGAGGTTTGAACTTTAGAAATAATGTACTAAATGGCCATTGAGTAAAGAGTTTCCTTTGCTCTTTGTCAGGTCGTTCAATGTGCTATTGGTACTATGTAACCAAGTACAATGAATTAAGGAAAATTAAATTTAAAATCAAGTATACGAGGGTAGGGGTGGGTTGAAAATTTCATAGGCTGAAATGTTCATGATATATCTGCTGTTGACTTTTTTTGATCAATGGGATCCAAGCACAGCAACACCAATAGAAGAACTGTGAGGACTGAAAGGGGGACTATGTTTAAAAAATAAAGCTCATTTGGTTACATTCCATGAGTGTATGTTGGTGAGCCTATGAACTTTTCAATCAACCTCCCTTGTATTGTAATAAGAGATGTCAAACATGACCAAGTAAATCAGTTCTATCTAACAAGAATTTATAACTGAAAGAATTTCAGTTTAGAATTTTGCTGACTTTTTCTTTTGAAAATCAACAAAGTATTAGTAAGTCTAAGTAATTATGATGAGAAATATCTTCTTATAAGATTATGTAAAAGAAAACAAAAATACTATTGACTTTGTTAAAAAACAGAACGAGCAAAACTAATCCAGATAAAAAATTTGATGAAAGATCTTTGTTCAAGCCTTGGAGTAGTCAGTTTGAGGTGACACTATTTTAAAAAGCCTCAAAACAAATATTTTGGGAGATTAAAAGAATTTTTGCTAGAAACCAATTTCAAACAACGCAGAATTTATATTCATGAAAAAAAAAAAAAAAAAAAAAAAAAAAAAAAAGAATTGCTCTTATTGAATGATCATCATATATTATAAGTATCTCATTTTTCACAAACACACACGAGATGAAAAATTATTTACTTGTTTTTACATGGATCATTGGATCCTCCAAATTAGAAAATAATAATGATCCATAAAAAAAAAAAAAAAAAAAAAAAAAAGAAAAAAAAAAAGCTCTTTATAATAATGAAATAAAAAGAAATGTTGGTTGAATCAGTGATGTGTATCATTAACTGGTTAACAATAAAAAGGAGACCAAAGTGATGCTAGATTGAATTTCATAGCGACACCAACAAGGACAAAATTTATTGCTAGCATAAACAGGATTGTGTGATTTTCTCATACTTCATTGGAAAAATGGCTTCAAGCAGATTAAATGCTAGTGAGCAACAAAGAAAAAAAAAAAGAAAAAAAAAAAAAAAAAGAAAAAACAAACATAATACCAACTTGAGAGACGTGTGGTGTAATGGTTATCATAAGAAGGACTTAGTGACCCGATTTCAAATCCTGGATGAGGCTGTTTGCATTTCACATAGTACTAATAAATTTGGCAGTTATGAATCAGACTATTCTTCCTCCAGCCATGGGTAAATAGTTGGACAGACTGGGCTTTTTAACCTTGGTTAGGCAACCAGTATAGGAGAAGGAAAACTGAATTTAAACCTCTTAAAACTACTTAAGAAATTGACCTTGTGTTGCATCCTCCTTGTACAGAGGGATTGGTACGTAGGAGTTAAGGTAGTGTTACACCTGGCTACAGACAATTTCTTGCCTAACAATTTTTTTTTTTTTTTTTTTTTTTTTTTTTTGCTCTGAAGATCGTATAGGTGAGAAACTGTCAGTAATCAGGTTTTGACTATAAATTAAACAGGTATTATGATTTTGACTATAGATTAAATAGTCATTGATAAACTTATGCAATTCTTGTGGGTATTTTGATGTAAGTGACAGTTTTGGTTACAGACAGACACCAAATCTCCATTATAAGATAAATAAAATAGTCAGTGTTGGAAAATGTCAATTAAATTTTACTAGCAAGAAAATTAGTAGATTTAAAAAAAAGAAAAACAGATTTCTACCTATTTTGGCTGTGGGGAATACTTTTTGGGGATAGAAAAAAAAAAAAAAAAAAAAAAAGTGGGTTTCCATTTACTCTGACATAGAATCAACTGCTAAGGATATGTTTGATGGAATTGTCCTTTGCTAAATCTTTTGGGTTATCAAAATGATGCCAGTGAAAAGTTGCAAAGAAAAATTGGGAATAGAATTCTTCACTTGAAAGCTCAAGATATTTCTGTACTTAATATCTGGCAGGTTATAAAGTTCATGTTGAGCAAGCACTCCTGTTGAAATGACTTTTAATGAAGAATAAGATTTTGTATCAAGAATGAATTTACAATAAAAAGAATGTTGCATTGTAAATTCAATAATGACTTGAGTGGCAGTGATATTTTGGAAAAACTAAAAGATTTTTACTTTGAAGACACTTCATCCAATTGAAAAATATGAAAAGTATTTAATAAAAAATGAAATTTTCTTGATAAATTGAAATAAATTTTAGAGTTATAACCAACAAGGATTTGATTTTTTGTGTGTCAGCATAAAATCGTATGTGGAGTTAAGCAAAAGAGAAACATGTCGTTTGTTATAAAAATATCATTACATAGGACAGGATTTACTTGTAGGCTCAAGGCCAAAATCATTAATGGATCAAAATTTAGAGAAATATTGGCAGGTTTCAGTATCTAATTTAGATATAGATTTTTATTGTAATGGCTGACCAGATTAAGACCACTATGGTTCTGTAGTTATTGTACAGTGACCCCAGACTCCAGGCCCAATACTTATTGTACAGGGGCCCTATATTTATTGTATGGGGGCCCAATACACCAGGCCCTATAGTAGGGAGTGCCAAAATCTTGTTTCATTTTCATCTTAAAAATGAACTAAAATTAAATCAATTATTTAATGCCAAATTTTTGTTTAAGTCAAAAAGTAGTAACAAAGCAAAATAATATTACACATGTAATTTATCTTTAATACATTTTAAATTATTATTTTTGGTGAATTTTGCTGAAATATATATTGCAAACATGGTTGTTTTATGTATTTATGGAGTAAAACAAAAAAAAAAAAAACTTTATTTAGGATCTTAAGACTTCTAATAGATAAAGCAGATAAGAATCATTTTTTTAGAAGAATTGTGCAAATGATACAAGTATCAAATTTGGTACAATTGTTCTCCAAAGTATACTAATCAAATCTGCCCGATTGGCCAATTGAAAATCCAAAATGGCGGCCATCTTGAAAGATGGCCGCCAAAATAACCACCCAAAGTTGAAGTTTTGCTTAGAAATATTTGTAGTTGTCTGATTTGCATGATCTAAGTGTGAATTCCTGTTTATAAGCCTGCTGATGTATATTTTCTAGTTTATAACATAGTTAAGGCAGTGTCTTAAAGGAGTGATTGTTGGGTACTATGAAGGCACGTTGGTGACATCACTGCTGTGAAATTCAGCATGGGGTTCAGTGTCAGTTAAGTAGGAAATTTATATTGGCATCATCCTGCAACAATATACTTGTATCCCAAATGCTGCCTAATAAACCCCAAATCAGTCAAGGCAGCCACACCTGAATGGACAAGACATGCCAGCGTGAAAGAGCCGAACCAAGGATAAGAGGGTTTTAGTTATCTGGATGGTGTACAGATCGCACAGGATTTATGACATTGGATGAATGATTGGACTAGGTGTATGGCACAGCGCAAGAACCTAGTTGTATCCCATACAGGAAAGCGATTATTGTATATTACAGGACATAAGAGGCCTATTATACTATTACATATACAGGGTGGTAAAAGGATAAACCCTCGGCTCTGAACGTAATCATAATCATGGGTGCGAACTCTACTGGATGATCATGGAAAACAGACTGGACCAAGTTCTTTGTCATGTTTGGAGGCCTTCATATAGGAATGGCTTCACTGAGATCGATAGGAACATAACTACGAGACAGTGGGTGGACCAGTGTCATTGTGGAAGCAGGGGTGGCATCATCTGGTACATCAGAGTCTTACTTGTCTGCACCCAGTGTCACACAGACAATCACACCAGATTACAGCATGCAACTTGTACAAACTGATGAAGAAGGCATATCATGATTTCTGCTCTGAAGAGTCTAGCACATCAGAAATAACCTTTGATGATTGGTATGAAAAACAGATGAAAGAGTCTGCAGTTCCAATTTTGGAGTCTGCTGCTGTACATGGAACTCACAATATTTACCCTTATCCGCTCATTCAGAGAAGGAGACTTCAACTTTTACCGTGAAGCACTTTCAGAACTGGTGCCTTACTTTTTTGCAAATAACAATGTCAACTATGCCAGGTGGATCACTATTCACCTCCGAGATATAATGTCACTCGAACAACAACATCCGGACGTAGCCAAAGAGTTTCACAATGGTAACTTCATCATCCACAAGTCAAGAAGAGAATGGCAATTGATCAAGCGCATGAGCACAATAATGCAGTGATCAAAGGTGACGGAGGAGCAATTGGGTTGACAGAAGACCTGTCAGCACTTTGTAAGTGAATGGTCACTGGACCTGAAGATAGTCGTCTACTAGCTGGATACAAGGCCATGTCTGGTATGAAGGATGCCACATACAGCAGTGTACACCACAAGCAGACACTGAGTGCCCAGAAATCTTTCTTTGAAAAGATGAAATCACTCTCTGCAGTGATGCAGGAGATAACCCATTCCAAAAGAATCAGCAGACCTGATGGTGTTAGATACAAAGAACATTGCAGATCCAACTCTAGCTGAAATGGAAGCTACACATCACCAGCAAGGCAAAGAGCAGTTCCTATCATTTATGAAAGGGCTAGAAAAGGAAGCTGAAAGTCTTTTCTATCAGCCAATCAAGAAGAACCCCGTTTCATTCTTCAAACAAGAACAGGCTGAGGGAATTTCTGTTACATAATCTATGCAGTTGCATAAGATTGTCAATCCCCTGTATTCCTAAAGGGATGGCCCCTTTCATATCATGGGCGGGACTTTCCATGGAATATTACAGAAAGCCCGCGAAATACGTGAAGTCACATGGGACCTGGTTGGGTCCTCAGTTTCAGTTGGACATCGGGCAGAGAAGATGTCCTGCCTTAACGAACTCACACTGCATACGCGCGCTATGTTAGTCAGATGTTTAGTTACATGAAATGCATAGTTAAGTAAATAAAAGCTTAAGAAAATAACAGTTTTGTGGTTGATGAATGTCTTGGTAACAAGACTGATATAGAAGAAGAAATGAGTTAAGTGCGACCGACCACCAAGACGAAGTCAAGATGTTAGAAGAGACGTTAGAAGACGTAAGATAGAAAAGACATCAGAAGAAGAATAGAAGTAAGAAGTAATTAAAAGGGTATACAACATTTCTAAGGAGAAAGTCCTGAAAGATGACTATCAGTTATTCTTGTGACTGTTCATCTCAAACCAGAACAGACAGTGACTTGCAAGAATTCTTCAAGCACGAGAATCAGTCATACCCTGCATCTTTCAGTGACAGCAGCAAGCTTCATACGTGTCAGAAGTCACAGCTGGTTGAAATTATTGAAGCGCAAGTGAATGTCCCAGTGGTGAACGAAAGGGAGATACAATGATCATTGACGGCTCAGCACTTATCAATGCCTCACCTTCACGTACTTCAAAGACATTTAATGGCTATGCCAAAGAAGACATCATCCCAAAGGTGGAATCCTATGGTGCTAGGTACAAGTGGCTGGATAAAGTATTTGATGTATACAAGAAATCAAGTCTGAAATCAGAGATGAGGTCAAAAAGGGGGAAAGGAATCAGAAGAAGAGTGACAGGAACAAGAAAGACACCAGTAAACTGGCAAAGCTTCCTTCGTGACCCCAGCAACAAGACAGAACTGTTTCACTTCCAGGCCGAAAAAGATGTGTGAAGCAGAAATGACAAGCACAGTCATCTCACAAAAGGAGAGGATGCCATTAGCAATGCAGTGAAGTCTCTGGATGCTGTGTCCCCATGTTGTCACAAAGAAGCTGACAGTCAAATATTTGTTCACGCTAGTGGTGCAATGACTTACGGGAGCAAGTCTATAATCATTAAGACTAAATGACACAGATATGATAGTCATAGCAATATCTGTACTACCATCATTCCAGAAACTAGGTCTTCAGGAAATGTGGATTGCCTTTAGCCAAGGATTCCATATGTGATGGATTCCAGTCCATGAAGTAGTTTCTGCAATTGGGTTTGAGAAAGCTAGAGGGATCCCCATAGTTTTATGCATTCACTGGATGGGACATTGTTTTCTGCCTTCCATGGGAAAAGCGAAGAAATCTGCATGGCAGACTTGGAATGGATTTGATGATATTTCTGAAACATTCAATTTCAGCCAGCATCCAACATTGATTCGTGATCTTGACATGCAGAGGCTGGAAAGATTCATTGTCCTCATGTACGACAGATCAAGCGCAGCTACTGGTGTGGACGAAGCAAGACTAGATCTGTCTGTCCGCAAGCAGAGACCGTACAACTAATTCCACCAACACAGGCAACCCTCAGAGAACATGCAAAGCGTGCAGCCTACCAGGCTGGGATCATCTGGGGTCAGGCAACCCACACATGAGCAGTCCAGCTGAATAAGGGTGAACACAGAAAGGAGAGACATGACAGATACATTGGACAACACTACCACCGATTGCAGCAAGCTATCAAGAATTGACAAAGTGCTCCTGTAAAAAAGGTTTACAAAGGAAGATGCAAGTGCTCTCAGACAGAGCTTCCCTGCACATTACTCTGCAGCTGCATATGTGAACAGTAGCAGATCGAGAAACAGCAGCACAGTATGCAGAACTTTGAAAATGTACAAGCAGGGATAAAACTTATGTAAAGAAAGACAATCATCTTGGTGGTCATCTTGAGAAATATGTCTTAGAGTGTTTTTTAAACAGGAAAATATAGTTCAACAGGTTTCAAAACAGGAATCCACACTTAGATCATACAAATCAGACAACTACAAATATTTCTAAGCAAAACCTTAACTTTGGGTGGTTATTTTGGCGGCCATCTTGGATTTTCAATTGGCCAATCGGGCAGATTTGATTAATATACCTTGGAGGACACTTGTGCCAAATTTGATGTTTGTATCATCAGTTGCACAAATTTTCTGTTATCTGCCCCCACCATAGACAGTTTCTTAGAAATCAATAACAAAAAACAAACAATAAAAACACTCAATTACAGGAGAATTAACAACTTTTAAATGAAATACTTTTTTTTGGTCTAAACATGCAGAAAAAAAAAAGATACTAAAAAAATTCTTGTGCATGTGTTTACAAAGCAAACTGACAGAAAATGTCAAGTAACCTCTCCTAGTATGGGAGATCTTTCATGAAAAACAATTATAAAAAAAAAATCAGGAAATTATTTGATTTTAATGAATTTTCTGTATTGATTTAATAATCAAATTCTTTTGTTTTTAAATTACTGAATCGTTTCAAACTGATTCAATAGAAATTGAAATTAGTATTATTTGGACTATTGTCCTCATCTTCATTGTTATCTGTACAATGTTTTGGCCGATGTGCCCTCCGACCTTCTTCAGGTATTTCTTGTCAGACTTGGGAACCTTTTGAAGATGAGGACAATAGTCCGAATGATACAAATAATAATAATTATATTTTAAGACAAGTGGAATTGAAAGAAAATATGCCAATAAAACATTTTTGAATTTACGTCATACAGACAAAAAAAAAAAAAAAGTGAATAAATGATTCATTCCAAATAAAATGATCAGTCAAAAATAAAACAATTGTAAAATTAAGATTTTCAAAGAATATAAAACTTTATCAAAATAAACGACAAGAAAAATTTGACATTTTTAATTAAAAAAAAAAAAAAAAAAAAAAAAAAACTTTAATTTTGTGTTGTGAAATAGACAAGTTAATACATCAGGAGTTTCTTTTTGATTATTAATCAATGTGTATGTTTGTGTTTAACTTGGATACATGTGTGAGTGTGTGTATATATATATATATATATATATATATATATATAAGTTAGAGTAGCATGGACATGCAGTAAATGGTACTTGTATACTGACAGAAATGAGATAAAGCAGAGAAGCTATTTATACTTTCCTTTGGTCATTTAGGGAGGGAAAGGGGAAGGGGAAGAGAAGGATTTTGATTGGTCAACTGTTGTGTGCAGCAGGATGTACAGTTTTTTTTTAATTAGGTATGCCCCCTTATCTACTTGTAGGTGGGGGGGAGTGCCATTAATTTGGAGTTTTATTGCTTTTTATTGATTTATTTATTGAGGGTCCTTTGTACTTTGCTTTTATTTATTAGGGATCATTTATACTTTATATTTACTTATTGTTTAGAGGAGGGGGGTGTTATTTGATGGATTGCTATTTAGGTTTGCAGTCGGCTATTTTGCTGTATATTAAGGTGGTTTTTTTTTGGTTTTAAATTTTTTAAAAATTTGTTTTAGTTGGCTTAATAAATATTTATTTTCATATCTACATTTTGATATAAGTTCTGATCATTTGTTGAGTAGTTTTTTTCTTCTCTCCAGAAGAGTTATTATTGATCATTTTTCTTGTAGGCAAAGTTGACATTTTCAGACTAGGTTGTTGTGTGCTGGTGCCGTTTATTTTCCAGGTTATTTCAGGTGTAAATTTTGGTTTGGGTCTTTTGTTTATGTTTTGATAGTTCAGTGCTGTGTTCAGAATTTTTTTTATTGTTGAATGATGTCTTGTGTGCATAGTTTATTTTTTTTCTAGGTTCCTTCACTTAGAATGTTTATTTTTTCAGTGTTTTGTTTTGGTCATACTGTTGCTTGGTATACTACACTAGTTTGGAAACAATTATTCTTTAAAGAACATTTATATATATATATAATTTTTTTTCAATTGCATGTCGGTTTAATTGTTGTTTGTAGTGTGTTATAGATTTTATTGTTGAGACTTTAATTATTTGTAGCATGTTTTCTGTGCAGGTGTAACAGAGTTTTAGTGAACTTCTGTTGAATAGGTTGTGTCATATGTTTGATTAAGGGAACGGTTTGTCTATTAGTTTTAGGAATATTTTGCCTACATTTAATCTAAAGTTCTTATTGTATTGTGGGTTAAAACAAATTATTATTCTGGTTCTTTGTTTTTGTTTTCTGCTAGGAGTGCAATGTTAGTTGTTTGGAAATCCACTATTTTTCAATGCTATCTTGTAGCACACACACACACACACACACACATATTCCATGTGCGATTATATAGTCATATACACAACTCACATGAAAGCATTAAAAAAAAAAAAAAAAAAAAATAACCCACCTCATAGAGGTTCTTCCCAGAGCAAATGGACATGCTACTATTAAACACACTCGTCTACACGGATTTTAATAGCATGTCAAACCCTCAAAAACACTTCAATTTTTATAGTTCTTCTATAATGCTTCCTTTCAAAAAATATATAAACAATTTCTTCAAATAAGAAATTCTCCTGCCGATGACCTAAGGTCGAAACTAGTTGAGAATAAACAACATACAAGAAATATTCCGGATTGTCTTATTACTTTTTGTTCATACATATATATATATATATATATATATATATTACACACATAATATTACTAGAGAAAAAGAGGTTTATATTATTATCATTATTACTGCGCTATGTTTTTAATACATCGAGTACTTTTAGATTATTTACCGATGCCACTGCAATGAAAATGTTAAAGCAGCAATTGGATACTATATACATACGTACTCACACACACGTACATACATAAATACATGTGTACAAACATAAATATTCTTTAAGGTAGTGGGAATATATAAATATAGAACACACACACTGTGGGTTTTGGGAAGACTGTATAGCGTGGGGGTTGTGAGGTGGTCCACCCTCCACTAATATAAGAAATTTGAAAAACGAAGTGTTCCAAAAATAAGATGAATTATATATCGACGCTTAAACGTTTCGTTTTTTTTAAACCTTCATCACCCATAATCTATTCTGATGAAGGTTTAAATTAGCCGAAACGTTTAAGCATCGATAAATAAATTCATCTTATTTTTGGAACACTTCGTTTTTCAAATTTCTTAATAGTCGGATTTATTTCCATATACACATATCACCCTCCCATATATACACAAGAAGAACACAACTAATGAGTTTGACATACTCATTGTTTTATTCTTGTATTGGATTCAGAGTATTACATACTCAGTATGTAATACTCTAAAATCAATTAAAAAAAAAAAAAAAAAAAAAAAAAAAAAGATTTATTGACACAAATTTATTTGATCTAATAAATTCACAATAATTCCAGAAATCTGACCATACAATTAAAAATTTTTTTTTTTTTTACTTACAAAAAATAAATATAATCCTAAATATATTTTTGTTTGCAATCCAAAATAAAGATAAAAATCAAAATCAATTTTTTTACTCCTTCAAATATTTAAGGAAATTCAAAAGGATTATTTAAAAAAAAAAAAAAAAAAAAAAAAAAAAAAAATTAATTAAACAATTTATATTTATTATTAATTGACACATACAAGAAAGAACGATAAAACAAATCATAAAATTATCAAATATCTATTAAATTAACATTTAATTGAATATAATCTATAATATAAATTATATTAAATTAAATTTCAATTTAATAGCTATAAATAAATATACATTCAATATTGATTTATGAATAATATTTATATCATTAATTTAATTTTATCAAATTAAATTCTAATTATATTATTAAATAGTTATTGAATTAAAATAAATCATAAAATTATTTACAAAGTAAAAATAAAATAAAATAAATAATAATTACCAGTGAACAGATGAGAATTTTTGGGGTTGATTTCACTTTCTCCACAAATAAAAAAACATCTTAAAATGTCTTCATTCATTTTTCTTTCTCCATAATATTTCAATAAAACATTTTCATTTAATTGTCATCTTCCTTTGTTCCTTTGTCTTTTTTCTTCCAAATAAACTATTTCTTTTTTACAATTTTATTCATTTCATTCCGTTCATATCTCCCCCGTCTTTAAATGGTCGAAGAATTAAACAATGTTATTATTTTAATAAAAAGGCGGCGAGTGTCAGGTCATTTTTTTAAAAATTATTATTAAGATAAAAATCTTTTTGTCGGTAAATGTCGATTTATTTTAAAAAGTTTCATCTAGCAACAAACACCCATCGAAATAAACAGTTGAATTACCTCGATTTATTACGAGTCAAACGGCTTCACATTTATTTTCCTATGAGGTTCAGCCATTTATCCGCCTTCTTGCCAGCCGACATAACAACCGCATTAGTTAGGAAAAAAAACTTTACACATACACATTCATTTATAAACACACTTATGCGTGCATACAGAATTGTACACATACATACATATATGCATATATATGCACACAGACAAAAACACAGTTATACAGGCAACGCTGTTTCCATAGCAACAGCAATTCAAAATACAAGGGAAGTAACTCAGTTCTAAGTAGCGAGCATAACCTCCCTTTTATAGTGATTATGCTTTCTATTCTTACGTACCAGATATACGTCGTACCGCTTAATTTTGTCCGTGTCAAAAATTAAATACTCTACCCAAAATTGGATATCAGAATAATTCAGACATTTTCTCGTTGCAATTAAAAAAATGAAATCTAGCAGAACATTCTATAACAATTAAAAAACGCAAGTAAAAGTTTAATTAAACTGCTTAAATGTGATAGGAATTTTTGGCTATCCAGAAGAAGAAATGTTTATTTTCACACATTACAGTTTTACAATAAACAAAATTTGGGGATGATCACTAATTATGACTGAATCTTTTCTAGTAGTGACCACCTCAGCTATTTCATAGATTTTTAGATTTAAATTTGAAAAGATTGAAAGCAGTTTTAAAAGTGTCTTAATATAAATAAAATTTAATGTATTTAAGAGAGGTCCATTTTAATATTTCTCTTTTTTTTTGGGGGGGGGGGGGTTTAGAAAGAAAAATAATCAGTAGACCACCTTGTTCTTTTTGGAGTGAGGTATTTTTCTCTTTTCCAATATAGGCTATCCAACAAGTTATATGCATACGCGCATTGATAAGTAATAAATTAATGATATACGTGGATATATACCACAGTGTGATAATGTAATTATTACAACGTTTGATATTTTTTACTGAAGAGCTATTGCGAAATAGTTAAAGATGTGAAAAGTAAATCTTGATTTAACTCTCACGCTTTTTTCTTTCTTTCATGTTAGAGTGAAACAGATTAGCGTTATCGCTTCTGTATGCTCTCCCCCATCACTATCTTTCCCCTACTTTTTTAAAATTATATTTTAAAAATTTTTTTAAAGTAATATTTAAAAATTTAGTAAGAAAGTAAAAAAAAATTGTTCCTTCTTAAATTCTGTGTGTAGCATGTCCCCTTTCTTCCCGATAAAAACGGAATGATCCATTGTTTAGTCGAAGTGACGACATTCATAGGAAATAAGAATTCAGCGGATAAGCAACACCGGATAATCAGGATTTACATTTTGCATTTCATCTTGGACGGTCTCATTTTTAACCAGACGGTGTTAAAAGATCATAACAGTCGTACAATTAAGGAACACTAATATTAATATGCATGTAACGGTCTAAAGTGAGAAAAGGGGAGAGAAAAAAAAACGGGTAAAAGCGCAAGCCTTTGATTCCTGCCGATATATTGAAGAGCTTGGCTTCAGGGGGCAGCCCCCCCCCATCATCTGAAAGGGCAAGGGCCAAGTTCATTTATTTGATGTCCGAGGTGATTCCCAAGGGAATCTGCTAATTTTTTTTAGCATTGCTCTTCTCCGGAGCATTCGCCTAAAAAAAAAAAATTGACCTTGTGTCACATCCTGCCCATCGGTCGAGGGGCAAGATAAATATTCAAACAAAATGGACAGACCAAAAGGAAGATATATTCAAAATATTTTTAAACTTAAAAATCTTATAACTATCAATTTAACACGGCAGGAGTTTATTATTATCACAATGTAGAATTATTGTAAAAATGAGAATATTAAATTTAGTTTAACTTTTAATGTTGTTCAAAAATATATTGGTAAATTTTCAATTTTTTGAAAATAACCGGAATATCAAAAATAAATTTAAAAAAGCTCTATATTCGGAAGAAAATTAACCCTTCACTTTTATAGTTAATATTATATTTTTATTTAATTGTTTGAACGTTTTTTTTTAACGGTCACTAAAATAGAATTAAGCAAAACGTGACAAACGCCACTTAAATGTACGTTTAAATAGCGTCTTTATTTAATGATGCAATCAGCTCGAATCTAAAAAAAAAAAAAAAAAAAAAAAAACAAACTCGAAAGTAATATATGCGTAAGTAATAATGCATGGGCACATTATGCTCCGTGTGGGTTTGTATTTTGAGAACGTTTAACAAACAACAAAAAAACAAACACTCCAAATGTTGGAGGTTTACAATTCAAATGAAAAAACTAAACCAAACAGGTGTACACTGGCTACTAGATCTTTTCCGTTAGAAAAATAGCCATGTGACTGAAAATTATCTCTCAAGCAGTATCCCTCTTTTGCACTAACAGGGTTGGCTTGATTGATTTTAATTGCATATCAACCCATCTTGGTTTATTTTATGAATAAAATGTAAATTTGAATGTACAGTAAATACGAATTCCTAACCTCTAGGGTTAGTGATTAGTCTTCATTGTACATCCAAATTTACATTTATCTGTGTAGGTGTTTATTAATAGTTATTTTCTGGATGCGTGTCTATCGAATATTAATGATTTTTAAACAGATCCATTTAATCCATAGATGGGACCCTAACAGGTACTACCATACAGGGTCAGAGTGGACCTGGGAGTAATGACAACGAAAGGTTACTTCCCACCCTCCAGATCTCTAGAAATTGAGATTCACATTCAGACAGATGAAGTTAGATACCAAGTTCAGCCCGAACATTATCTCATCATGCACTTTCTTTGAAAAATCGCACAAGTGAGAAGTTGCCATTTACCATGCGCCGTTGACTTCCTATCTTCGTTACCCTAGCGTAGATAGACTTGCTCTATCAACGATATTGAGCATTCTTTACTTGATATATAAGAAGTAAATACACAAGCGATGTGTTTTGATATGGCTTTTTAGCCGACAATTTTTGGGAGAATATGTGCTTAATTGAAGTCGTACCTAATTTTGAAAGTTAATTAATAATTTTCAAAATTAGGTACGACTTCAATTAAGCACATTCTCCCAAATAATATATATATATATAAAAAATATTATGAATTTAATATCCCTTGACTAAAAGTTTCATGCATACTTGCAATCACCAGACGGTCAAAATGTTAAGATTTTAAAAACAAAATTAAGATTAAAAAAAAAAAAAAAAAAAAAAAAAAAAGCGTGCCTTTTTAGCTTTAAAAAAATCTTAATTAAAAAAGTCTTAACATTTTAGCGTATGGTGATTGCAAGTACGCGTGAAACTTTAGTTACGGGATATTAAAACTGCTCTGTTATTTCAGCATTGAGCACCTTCACATGCCAATACTTATGTCATTCATTCTCCATTTGATATAGTAAAAAATAAAAATACTGTTTTTTTAAGCATGATTATGTGAGTTTAGGTGTTTAAACTAGAATAATGTTTTAAAAATTTCCAATTACTTACCTGTTAGAATTGATATTGTAAGCGATATTGAACTCTGGAGATTTATAGTAATTTTTATATTGCCGGTTAAAGCGTATGTAAAAATCTAAGTAGTTAAAGGATTTTTATTGGAAGGTAGTTTATGTATTACAAAATATTAAGAAAATATATTTACTAAGGAAGATTATTAAGGAATATAATATTTAACTAAAAGTAAATTGGATAATTCTGAAATTGTGACGAGTCGTAGGTAGATTGATTTTTTGATTTTTGCATGTGGGGTATTGAGGGGTGGGTTAGGTATTGGCGTGTAATTTGTTTGTTTTTTGGGAGGGGGGAGGGTGATTGGGGAGGTTATCTCGTTTCAATTGTGTTCACCCGAACTTTTTAGACAATTATGAAACTTGAGTAACGGTAATATAGTATATATATATATATATATATATATATATATATATATATATATATATATATATATATATTTCCTTTTATATTATATATATATATTCCCTTTTAAATTATAAATATATTCCCTTTTCACTAGCGCTAGACCAAGGAGATTGTTTTCGCGTCTGATGTGGAGCGCCACACCTACCATTAGCTCATCCCTTTATCGCACAGATTCCTGTGCTACTCACACAGTTAGCGAGGGCCAGTATCAAACTCGAAATCTTGTAATTCCTAGGCGGACGCTCTGCCGACTGAGCTAAACCGACTATTTCAAGCTAAGACGGCCCTATACTCTCATGGAACCTGACCAAATTATTTGGTTATTTTATTTTATGGCATATCAACCCTTTTCGGGTCATTTAATGCCGAATCAAGTCACTTTTGATAAGCAAAGGACTCCGGTTGCTTAAAGTACCTGCTGTTGCTTAAGTGGTTCCTCGTTTAAGTATTGAACAGATTCATGGCTGCTTAACTTTGTTTATCTAGCAAGAACGCGACATTGACTCGTACATTACCAACTGCATCAAACACTGAATATCAAGGGTACAATAATGTGGAAATGTTGATTAATTAAAAAAAAAAATTAAAAAAAGAAAAGAAAGAAAAAAGAAAAAGAAGAAAGCCTGATGATAATCAACTTAATAAACGAAAAAAAAAATCCTCCAACCCGTTCACCACAGTTAAAGTTTGACACTTGGTCACAAGTATGGGCCGTCTAGCGAGGATCGAACTCGCTTTTCAGTGTTAATGGATCTACGAAACTAACTTGCTAAAGACTACACCATTATGTGGTGCTATAGATAGTTTGGTTTGGTTTGTTTTGTTTTACGGCATATCAACCTCAGTGGGTCATTTAATGCCGATAAAGTTTTGAAATAAATCAATTCTTAATGGATAGTACAATTTTTTTATAAATACATTTTTCTATTTAACCCATAGATGGGACCCTAACAGGTACTACCACTCCGGGTCAGAGTGGACCAGGGAGCAATGGTGATGAAGGGGTGCTCCACATTCCCCAAACCTCCAAAACTGGAACCTCACCATCAGATATAGTTTAACGTCATTCCCAGGACATGTAGACCCGCAGCCACCGCCTTCTAGCACCCATATGATAAAAAGGGGTTGGGGCTTGCCATAAGGGCAATAGGGTTTGGAAAATCATATAGGTGCTAGGGCTTGACATGACCAGCCGATTGATCGGAGGGGGCCTCTCCGACCGCCCGTCTAACCCAAGATAGGGCCAAAGTGGAGTATTGCATGTCATGAACTGCTCATACACCTGGGCTCTATCCTTAAGCATCACGGGTCGCTACCCACGGCCAACAGTGGCCTCATTGGGGGAGTCTTACCCCTCTGCAGAGGTGCAGTCGGTGCATTCTAACGCCCCACCGACAGGGCGGGCTATAGATAGAATTTAACACAAAGTCACAAACATGGGCATCTAGCGAGGATCAAATTCTCTATTCAGTAGTAATGGATTTGTGAGGCTAGCTTGTTAACCATTACACAATGATGTGGAGCCATTCAAATCAAATCAAATCAAAATTGTTTATTTTCACACATTACATTTTTTTTTACAAAAAACACCACAATCAATTAATTGAAACCTAAAATTAATAGATTCCTTCATACAAAATGGCAGCAACACTGGAATAACTGTATCCACAATAAACTCTTCCTAATCAAATCGACTTTGGGAGGCTGCAGACCAACTTTAAGGAAGTCTAGAAAGGAACAAGTCATTATGTCCCGGTTATGCATTGGTCATACAAAACTATCACACTCTTATATACTCAAACAAGAACAACAACCACAATGTGAAACATGTCAAACACCCCTGACTCCCAAACACTTAATGATGGAATGCAGATTTTTTGCTCACATCAGAAAACATTATTTTAAAGCAAACAATATGAAGGACCTATTTGAAAATGTTAACATAGAGGATATTTTCTCCTTTTTGAGGGAAATAAAATTATACCATAGAATATAGACATGAAACAAATCAATGGCATACAGTATGATTCCCAATAATGCTAACACATTGTTAAAACCAATTACTAAATGTATATATATGAATACACAATATGTATACAACCCAACTGCTAGGCATGATATAACCCTGGACGGGTTGATATGCCGTTAAAATTAATAAACCAACCAACCAACCACAATCAATTAATGAATGTTAATTAATGTGCGGAGGATGATCACTAATTAGGATTTCAGGTTTAAATTTGAAGAGATCGAAAGCAGTTTGAAAATGTTTTAAAAGAATGAATATCTTAAAATAAATAAAATCTAATGTATCATTGCTTTTTTTTTCAGGATAGATCCATTTTAATATTTTCTGTTTATTTATTTTCTGTGTAAAAAGAAAAAAAAAGATAGGATTTGACACTAGGTCACAAATATGAGCCGTCCAGCGAGGATCGAACTCGCTTTCTCAGTATTAATGGTTTTGCGAGTCTAGTGTGCTAACCATTACACCACGACGTGTGAAATGGAAATTAATAAATAATGGCGAAAAGAGTTATCTCCCTTGATGTACACCTAAAATGCGTTCAGGCTGATGTTGATGTTAATTCATAAATGTGCACAAATTGTGTTGCACAAGTAGGATTAATCGGTTATTTCCTACAAGTCTAACATGACTAAAGGGGAACCACTCTTGACAGATAAATCATTTATTTATTTTCCCATTAAACTAACCCTAAACCCTAACCCTAACACTGTCTTCTTTTTCCTAGTCGATCAATAAATAGATAATTTATCAGTAAAGAGTAGTTCCCCTTTGATCATGTTAAACTTATAGGAAATTACCGATTAATCTTATAAGGAAAATTGGTTATTTCCTAGAAGTCTAACATGATCAAAGGGGAACCACTCTTGACTGATAAATTATTTATTTATTTATTGATCTACTAGGAAAAAGAAGACGGGGTTAGGGTTTAGGGTTAGGGTTTATGGTTTAGGGTTAGTTTAATGGGAAAATAAATAAATTATCAGTCAAGAGTGGTTCCCCTTTGTTTATGTTAGACTTATAGGAAATAACCGGAAAATTAATGGCATGTGATAAACTATTATATTGAAAATTCCGAGTAATGTCATCGCAGAGTCTGACTACAGGATCATGGGAAACGCGGTGGTGTACTGGTTAGAGTTGTAGGAAATGGACTCGTCGATCCGAGTTCAAATCATGCACAAAGCCAGAGTTCACATAGCGCTAATACCCTTGGGAAAGGTATGAATCCAACTACTCTCTCTTCAGCTTCGGGTAAATATTAGGGCAGACTGGGCTCTTTAATCTTGGTTAGGCAACCAGTCTATGAGAAGGAAAACTCTGAATTCAAGCCTCTTAAATCTCCGCTTGGGGTGGTCACTACTAGAATAGACTCAGTACTACTTAGTGATCTATTTCACTGGGCTCTTTAACCTTGGATAGGCAACCAGTCTAGGAGAAGGAAAACTCTGAATTCAAACCTCTTAAATCTCCGCTTGGGGTGGTCACTACTAGAATAGGCTCAGTACTACTTAGTGATCTATTTCACTGGGCTCTTTAACCTTGGATAGGCAACCAGTCTAGGAGAAGGAAAACTCTGAATTCAAACCTCTTAAATCTCCGCTTGGGGTGGTCACTACTAGAATAGGCTCAGGCTTACTTAGTGATCTATTTCACTGGGCTCTTTAACCTTGGTTAGGCAACCAGTCTAGGAGAAGGAAAACTCTGAATTCAAACCTCTTAAATCTTCGCTTGGGGTGGTCACTACTAGAATAGGCTCAGGTCTGCTTAGTGATCTATTTCACTGGGCTCTTTAACCTTGGTTAGGCAACCAGTCTAGGAGAAGGAAAACTCTGAATTCAAACCTCTTAAATCTTCGCTTGGGGTGGTCACTACTAGAATAGGCTCAGGTCTGCTTAGTGATCTATTTCACTGGGCTCTTTAACCTTGGTTAGGCAACCAGTCTAGGAGAAGGAAAACTCTGAATTCAAACCTCTTAAATCTTCGCTTGGGGTGGTCACTACTAGAATAGGCCTACTTAGTGATCTATTCCAATTCAATTAAAAAAAAAAAACAAAAAAAAAAACAAAAACAAAACAAAAACACATTTTTTTCTGAGCGTTTCTTTTAAGAAATCTATTTATTAGAGAGGTTGAGTAATCTATGTGTTAATACTCTTGTTCCTTAATCTTCCGACCGTTATCAACTTGCAACACCCTCTGGAAAAACGCGAGGCCGTCCAGTTAGTCCAAGGCGAAATGCAAGAATGTAAATCCTGATTATCTGGTGTCACTCATCTGTGAATACTTCTTATGAGTGTCGTCACCTCAGCTGAATAATGGACCATTCCGTTTTTATTATAAAGAAAGAAAGGGAAGAAAAGGGACGTGCTACGCAGAAAAATATAAAGAAAGAAAGAAAGAAAGACAGAAAGAGAATAAGGGAAAGATAGGGGAGAGCGCGCGGAAGCGATAACGCTAATCTGTTTCAATCAATAATTATGAAAAGACGGAGAGAGAGAGAGAGAGAGAGAGAGAGAGAGAGAGAGAGAGAGAGAGAGAAATGAAGATTATGATAATTTTTACATATTGAACTATCTTGGAATAGCTCTTAAGTAGACATATCAATTTTCGTAATAATTAAATTAACGTTGTGGTATATCCTGTTAGTTTATCTATATTTTCTAATAGATAAAATAAAAATGAAAGTTGATGGGGTGGCCTATTGTCGATATCAGCCGGACAATGAGGGGGTCTATCTCCTTTTCGCTAGCGCTAGACCAGGGAGATAGTTTTTGCTTAGGTGGAGCGTCACCCCTACCGCCAGCTCCCCAATTTACCGCATAGAATTGATTACCCAACCTGAACTACGCTGAATTGGCGAAGGCCGGTACCGAACGTAGAACCTTGCTATTTTCAGGTGAATGCTCTACCAACTGAGCTAAACAAACCCTTATAGATTAAATTGCTGACACCTTTTCGTCCACCAAGGACGATGGCGTAGTGTCAAAAATATCTGCATCTGCGCAAGTGACTCTGCAGGCCAATTCTTGAGTGACAGTCTTTGGTGCACTGAATGCACACAAACTGTGATGCTTTATCGGGCTGCTGTCTTTTCTTCCTCTTTCTGGCTCTCTTTGCTGTCGAGACTACTCTTCTGTCCGACCCACCTCTCTTCGTACCTTGCTTAACGTTAAGGCTCCAGACCGCTCTATTTTTTGCATCTCTCTCTCTCTCTCTCTCTCTCTCTCTCTATATATATATATATATATATATATATATATATATATATTTGGGAGAATATGTGCTTAATTGAAGTCGTACCTAATTTTGAAAGTTAATTAATTAATAATGAATTAATTAGGCGGGCATACCTATTCAAATGTAAGGCTAAACAAATCGAGAAAAATCAATCTCTGTATGTACATTTCGGCCTATTAGGCCTCATCAGCAGAGCTATAGATAGGAAGACCGCCTTGTGCGATGAGGCCTAATAGGCCGAAATGTACATAGAGATTGATTTTTCTCGATGTGTTTAGGTATACCCGCCTAATTAATTAATTATTAATTAATTAACTTTCAAAATTAGGTACGACTTCAATTAAGCACATATTCTCCCCAAAATTGTCGGCTAAAAAAAGCCATATCAAAACACATCGCTTGTGTATTTACTTCTGATATATATATATATATATATATATATATATATATATATGTGTGTGTGTGTGTGTGTGTGTGTGTGTGTGTGTGTGCATGTGTGTGCGTGCACGCCCGCCCGCGTGTGTATGTAAACATAAAGCAATTATTACAACTATACACATCGTGTCCCAAACAGATGAACAAGCAGAGCATCAATGTTGATATTCACTTTAGTCAGTACTTAGTAAAACTCACAGATAGTAGTAATTTACAGGTCAGATTTATCTGCCCGGAATCCCTAATTTGTAAATAGGAGTCAGGTTATCTACCCTGAACTTTTTCTTTAGCTAGTCCCTGTAAATAAAATGGACACCTCGTGTGTCTTAAAAAGTCGTCTTCATGTTTTGCATTGTTGATTGAGCTTAAAGTGTCCTACGTGGAACACACGAAGATGAGTACCTGCGCTTACTGGAAATAAAAAGGTGTGACTCATTTTATGTGGAATTAAGTTCGTAAATTCCCAACAATAAAAGTCTTACTTGTCTTTGGTGGTTTTCATTTCAATGACGAGGTGAAATAAAATACTTCGCCGGAATTGGAGACAAAAGTTTCTCTTAAATTGTCAGCTTGTAAAGAAAGAAATAATTAGAATATGAAGAATGGAAAACGTTTAGTAAGACTAACAATAAGAAAAGATTTATTTATTATTATCGTTGAACAATTTGGTGAATGGAAAAAGTTTACAACACTGAAGAAGTTTATAAAAGTTTAGAAGAATTTTGAATAAAGTTGAATACGTTAATTCATCAAGTGAGTGAGTTGTGTGTTGCAATGTAGAATAACAATGAATGAATATTTGAATCGTTGCATTGAGAAGTGTTAAGAGTTTGATGAATGGTGTCAATTTAGAAAGTGTGGATAGCATAAACAAAAATTTGTTCACTTCAGTCAAACGAGGAAATATTATAAGAAATTAGTCACTTAGTACTCCAAGGTTTGAAGTATGGAGTTAACCACGAATGTGGCAGACAGGTTAAGAGTTAAAGAAATAACCAAACAACTAGAAATAGGAATAAAAGACCTGTTTTACGGAATAACAATAGGATTGCAAACTTTAGTTCGTCTGCACAAATGTATATAATTTGTAAACTTATCTGAGTCCTGAGATAGGGTATTATCGGAGCCCTTGCTACGGCCTTCTGATAGTTCGGATATGATAGACGTTCTGTTTGATGTCCGACTCCGATGCAGGTTGTTGAGAGAGGAGCGACCCTGTTTTAGGTCTGTCCCCAGTGAAAGCTGGATCAGAAGAGGCCGAGTTTGCCTATTCGGCTTTGCCGCCAAAGTATGCTGGCTCGTGATTGGTTGGTTCGAAACAGAGGCCCGTAGACAAGGACGATAACCCCCATACCCCAGAATTCTCAATAATATAAGTATCACTAGTGTATTGAACTTCCTCATTGAATTTTTAAAAAAAATAATTTTAATTGTTAACGTATAAATAAGGAAAATAAATGTTTCATTGAAATCTATTGACTAGCTTTTGTATTTATGATTTTCTGTCATAATGGCTTATCCATGTTATAAATCTACCAGCTGTATATAGTAATTAAGAATAATTAAAAAAAGAATTTATCCATAATTTACATGAATCAAAGATCTATTTAATTCTAAAATATTCTAAAATTCTTATTTAGGGTTAGAGTTAGGGTTAGGGTTAGCAATTATTATTATAACCTTATAATATGCTTTTTATGGTGGGCCACATACTATAAAAGAGACATGATTTCGTAGGCCACATTCAAAAAATGTAGCGTAATTATTCGGGTCTAGCAGAATTTGAGAATAAAAATAAAGCAGTGTGCCGACTGTTAGAGAAAGAGAGGAAAAGGAGGAGTGGACACACAACGGGTTGCCGGTAACTTGACCGAGGAATAACCCCGGAAGAGGAATGGAAAGCTAAAACCAGAAGTTCCGGGTGTTGACCAGAAGCGGAAGTAACGTGGTGACGAGGAACGAGCAAGAGGAAGATCGTCCTCTTGTTGCTTTCGGTCGTAGCAGGGTTCAGACGTCCCTAGTGTTGGGACAGCGATATAGTTGGTACCATGTTAGAAGGTAGAGTAATTTAACAGTGTCCCCCTCTCTCTCCTTCTCTCTGTCTTTCCTTCTCTCCGAAACAGAGCCCACGACACGAGTCTGAAAATAAATGCTAAGCCCCTTGTGACTATATAACTTACATGTCTGTTGTGCCTTTTTTTTATCTACTAATGACAACTGCTGCTGGGTGCTGAGTTGGCTACATATATCGTTCCGGAGTTTGCCACAAAGACACTTTGGTACTTTGTTATACTACTGTAGTATTTTGTATTAAATAATCAGAAATAAATAAGGCAAGTGATGTGTGTTTATGTGTGTATAAGTGAATGCTTTAAAAAAGGGAATGACAAGAAATGCTCTTAATTTGTGTATTTTTTGTTAAGTATCTGGCCGTCATTCTTGGCCAGTTGTAAAGAACTTAAAGTAAATAAGTCCTGAGTTATAGAATCCTTTGGTAAGTGAATAAGTCCTAAGTTTTGGAATCCTACGTAGTGTCAAAAAGGTCCAGCGATATAATCCTATGATCCGTCGTCCAAGACGATCCAAGTAGTAATGATTAGGTATGACCAGAAAAGCCAGTATAAATAATAATATCAGCAGCAGAGCACTGCCAGTGATTGGACAAGAATATGGTCACATGACTATCGCCCAGTCTATAAATAAAGTGGGCGTCTAGCACACACCTTATATCCAGAAAAGTCAACATTTTTAAACATTTTTTTAATGGATTAAAGAAACTTAAAGGGTGTGTTTTAGTCGGTCGAACTGCACAATGAATATGTAGGGTAGTATGTTCGTTTCGTGGTATTACATAATTCCTTTCTTGGTCCGACCAATAACTTTTCAGCACCTCTTTGTTCACTTCAACCGAACTGAAAATCATGTGATAGCAGTAAATTATCTTTTTTCTTCTTTTTTTTTTTTACACATTTTCACCCACGTTGTGACATTGGCATTTATACAATGTACCAAATGAACATCGACACATTATTCTTGCAAATGACATAATCAGGCCGGGCAATAGATTTATATTACAAAATTAATTGCATATTGTACTGATTTAAACCGCGAAATGTAGAGTTAACAAGAGTTAGAATCAGGAAATACGTGAACACTACTTGGAATTTTATATACCCAAATGTTGGGAATATACACAAGTGTTCTTTTACTAGAGAGAAGAGAGAGATAGACAGGTAGACAGAGAGATGAGATGCATAATTGCATTACTTACTTCTTTCTTCTTTTCTGGCCATTCGTGTGATCGTCTAGTCGCCATCTTGAATTCTATCTCTTCTTGTTGGCCGATCTGGTTGTTGATTAATTTTCTAGCTTCAAAAAATAATGAGTTAGTTTGGACTAAGCTGTTTAACAGAACAGATGCAAGATGCGTATCTGTTCCCAAGGTCATTTTTACTTGGGGATAAAAATGAGCTTATGAGCAAAACAAAAAACAATAAAAAAACATCAATGCCAAGTTACTGTTTAAACTTTTATTTACTAACACAGCACGCGTTCAAGTGATGAGTTCCAGTTAAGAAAGAGACGTCTCTCTTCGCCAACACCATGCTTGGAACTGAAGATCTCACTAGATCTCACTTGACTTCACGTGATTTGCGGGTTTTCCCGCCTCTGGGGTCAAAAGGTCACCAACTGTCTGTAACTTTCCATTTTTGCTACAAAGTGTTGTCAATAATCTATGCTACCATAGATTATGCAGCAGGAATTTCAAATAATACTGCATTATCACATTTATACATACAAGAAAATATACCCGTAATAATTGTTGTTGCAAGCGATAGTATTGTCTGTGGCAAACATTGATTATATAAATATAAAATAATATAAGTCCACTTAACCGAGTCCTTGGAAAGTTTATAGTAATTATCGTACTTTCGACGGACCTGTTCTATCTTTGCTGGCTTAGAGAAAGCGACAATTTTTACGTCCTTGTCTTCGAATTGTTGGTTTAAAAAAAAAAAAAAGGAAGATTTCTATCTTCAATTTCTGCCGCCCAAAATTGCGAGCTTGTCATTGGTTAGTTTGAAAAGGGGTACGTCGACCAAGGGAGACAACCCACCTACCTTGCACATATTTTTTATAATATACTTACCTGATTTCTCGTAACCATGTGTCCAATGGCTTCGGCATTTGACCGGTAAGATATTTAATATCAGTTTGATCCTAGTCAACACCACCCTTGATTTTATTGCCCAGTGCCTGAGATGCTTCAAAAAATAATGAGTTAGTTTGGACTAAGCTGTTTAACAGAACAGATGCAAGATGCGTATCTGTTCCCAAGGTCATTTTTACTTGGGGATAAAAATGAGCTTATGAGCAAAACAAAAAACAATAAAAAAACAAAAAACAAAAAAAAAAAAACCCAGAAAAACAAAAACAAAGAAGAGCGTCTTTCGTTTATTAGTAAAAACTATGAAAGGAATAAGACAAGATATCCTCCAGAGATTCCCAAGTAGTTCCAGACTCAAACAGCGAGAATTCCATCCATGGCGATTCAGAAATACGAGAAACTCTTATCCATCCTTGATAAGTAAAACAGGATAAGAAGAAGATATGTAAATTAAAATTATCAATACAACGTCATCACTCCAACCAATCGAGTTCCGCTACGCTACATCGAAAAGATATATAATATCCCAAGGGGACAGGGCTGGGTTTATTGGCCAGTGCCCGGGACACCTCAAAAGAGGAATACCGACGGGATACAAGCAATTTTTAACACTGGCTACCGCATGAGCTTCGGTTTGTGCGTATCTTCCCACGTTAACCGGACTTTGTGTTCAATTGACATGATGAAATGTCAGTAAATAATAACTTGGTCATAAACGAGGTTCGGCTGAAAATTTAATTGGCTTAAAAATTTCCTATGATGACGTCATATCTGTTGTTGATATCTCTTCCGACCAATGGGATCCAAGCACTGCAACACCGGTAATAGGCCAGTGGGAAATGTTCTTACTTTGCTCACGGAGTCGGCCTGATTCCCAAATGGTATGATATATTGGGCTACAGCCTCTTGGAGTAAAGTTGAAAAAAATGTGACACATTGACACACTGACGTTCACATTTATTATTAGTAAACAATTAGTAGTAAAAAAAGTAAAGTCGTCGGGGTGGCTTAAAGTCGGTATCAGCCAGTCAGTGAGGGAGTCTATCCCCTTTTCAATAGCGCTAGACCAAGTAGATTATATTTTAGCATCTGAGGTGGAGCGCCACACCTACCATCAACTCCTTACTTTACCGCACGGATCCCTGTGCTACTCATACGCTGAGTTGGCGAGGACCGGTATCGAACTAGGAACCTTGTGGTTTCTAGCCGAACGCTCTATCGACTGAGCTAAACCGGTCAAATATAATCAATTTAGTGTTACGATCTTGTGGGCCATCCACTAAGCTCCGAGCAAGGGTGCTTGTCCAGCGGAAATCCTCGGTAAAGAATCCTTTGGTTGTTCCTTGATGCTCCTCTGTATTGCAAGTCCTTCGTCAATCATTGCAAATGCATGTCTCTCAGTATCAGTGATTAAGTAGTCAACCAGACAAGCATTAGGGCTGTTGATTGGCTCAGGTTTAAACCACGTGACCTCGGCTAGTCTATAAATTTAAGTGGTGTGTTGTAGCACACCTTATATCACCAAAATATTCCAGCATTTAGAAGAGAACCTTCGAAAACCATAAAATTGTGGAATGACCAATTAAAAATGGCTCATCTTCATTTGAGAACCTGGTATACCAATTATTTCTCTCTCTCTCTCTCTCTCTCTCTCTCTCTCTCTCTCTCTCTTTCTTTCTCTCCCCTATCTCTCTCTCACTCACTACTCTTACACTCTCTTTCTTTCTTTCTTCTTTCTTCTTTCGTTCTTTCTCTCTTGCTATCCCCTCTCCCCCCTTACACACACACACACACACACAACTAAAAATCAATAAAAATTAGTAATTAAAAAGGTTATGAAAGTTTATCGTTTCTTTCAAGTTGCAAACGAGATTGGGCGGAAAAGTTAATTGGCGGAAAAGTTCAGACGATGACGTCACATCTGCTGTTGACAACTTTTTTGACCAATGGGATCCAAGTGATGCAACACCGTTAGTAGAACTGTGTATGTATTTACCAACCCTTTCACAAGAACAGGGTGTGGCACAAGGTAATTTTTTTAAATTGGAGTTTAACAGGTTATAATTCAGAGTTTTCCTTCTCCTGGACCAGTTGCCATACCAAGGTCCAGTCTACCCTGTCATTTATCTATAGCTGAAGGGGGAATAGTTGGATTCATACATTTCCCAAGGGTGTTAGCGCTGTGTGAAATGCAAACGGCTTCGTTCAAGATTTGAACTCGTATCGACATGTCCATTTCCCACGATGATAACCATTACACAACGGGCGCCTTCACACTTGTAGAAGTGTTTAGACCCGAAGTGGGGTTATGTTGAAAAATAAATCTCATTTGGTCACATTCCATAAGAGAATGTTGGTCAGCTTAGGAACTTTTCAGCACTCCCCATCTCGTATATTAATTAATTTTGGACTGAGATAATAACTAAAAGTTAAGTCTTTAGATTTTTCTCTAAACACGCAAAAGATTTATTGAGTTTGTCCTTATTAGTTGGCAATAAATTTCAATGCGGCCATTTTAAAACGGGAAAGGTTGCCAAGTTCGGGTTTTGTTCATTAAAACAAACTTTTATTGAATTACAAATCCGTGACCCAAAAATCTTTGTTGAAAATTTACAAAGAAACTTTTCGCGTTTTGTTTACTTTACAAAAATCTTTCTGTATCGGAAAACAAATAAAGAACTTAAAAAAAAGAAATCAAGCAAAAAACACCCCCCCCAAAAAAAAACCGAAACAAAAAAAAAAAGAAAAAAATTGATAAGAGTCAAATTAGGTAATTCAGTAATCGCACATATTTTGTGGTTAGTCGCTTTCATAATGGGAAAGAAACATAAATCTATTTCCCTATTGAATACCATGTCTACGAGGGTTAGCCGAAAAGTTCTTAGGCTGGCCAAGATACTCTCATTGAATGTGACCAAATAGGTTTATATGAGGGTCAGCTGAAAAGTTCATAAACTGACCAAGATACTCCCATGGAATGTGACCAAATGAGGTTTATATGAGGGTCAGCTGAAAAGTTCATAGGCTGACCAAGATACTCTCATGGAATGTGACCAAATGAGGTTTATATGAGGGTCAGCTGAAAAGTTCATAGGCTGACCAACATACTCTCATGGAATGTGACCAAATGAGGTTTATATGAGGGTCAGATGAAAAGTTCATAGCTGACCAACATACTCTCGTGGAATGTGACCAAATGAGGTTTATATGAGGTCAGCTGAAAAGTTCATAGGCTGACCAACATACTCTCATGGAATGTGACCAAATGAGGTTTATATGAGGGTCAGCTGAAAAGTTCATAGGCTGACCAAGATACTCTCATGGAATGTGACCAAATGAGGTTTATATGAGGGTCAGCTGAAAAGTTCATAGGCTGACCAAGATACTCTCATGGAATGTGACCAAATGAGGTTTATATGAGGGTCAGCTGAAAAGTTCATAGGCTGACCAAGATACTCTCATGGAATGTGACCAAATGAGGTTTATATGAGGGTCAGCTGAAAAGTTCATAGGCTGACCAAGATACTCTCATGGAATGTGACCAATGAGGTTTATATGAGGGTCAGCTGAAAAGTTCATAGGCTGACCAAGATACTCTCATGGAATGTGACCAAATGAGGTTTATATGAGGGTCAGCTGAAAAGTTCATAGGCTGACCAAGATACTCTCATGGAATGTGACCAAATGAGGTTTATATGAGGGTCAGCTGAAAAGTTCATAGGCTGACCAAGATACTCTCATGGAATGTGACCAAATGAGGTTTATATGAGGGTCAGCTGAAAAGTTCATAGGCTGACCAAGATACTCTCATGGAATGTGACCAAATGAGGTTTATATGAGGGTCAGCTGAAAAGTTCATAGGCTGACCAAATACTCTATGGAATGTGACCAAATGAGGTTTATATGAGGGTCAGCTGAAAAGTTCATAGGCTGACCAAGATACTCTCATGGAATGTGAAAAAGAGGTTTATATGAGGGTCAGCTGAAAAGTTCATAGGCTGACCAAGATACTCTCATGGAATGTGACCAAATGAGGTTTATATGAGGGTCAGCTGAAAAGTTCATAGGCTGACCAAGATACTCTCATGGAATGTGACCAAATGAGGTTTATATGAGGGTCAGCTGAAAAGTTCATAGGCTGACCAAGATACTCTCATGGAATGTGACCAAATGAGGTTTATATGAGGGTCAGCTGAAAAGTTCATAGGCTGACCAAGATACTCTCATGGAATGTGACCAAATGAGGTTTATATGAGGTCAGCTGAAAAGTTCATAGGCTGACCAAGATACTCTCATGGAATGTGACCAAATGAGGTTTATATGAGGGTCAGCTGAAAAGTTCATAGGCTGACCAAGATACTCTCATGGAATGTGACCAAATGAGGTTTATATGAGGTCAGCTGAAAAGTTCATAGGCTGACCAAGATACTCTCATGGAATGTGACCAAATGAGGTTTATATGAGGGTCAGCTGAAAAGTTCATAGGCTGACCAAGATACTCTCATGGAATGTGACCAAATGAGGTTTATATGAGGGTCAGCTGAAAAGTTCATAGGCTGACCAAGATACTCTCATGGAATGTGACCAAATGAGGTTTATATGAGGTCAGCTGAAAAGTTCATAACTCTCATGGAATGTGACCGTCAGCTGAAAAGTCATAGGCTGACCAAGATACTCTCATGGAATGTGACCAAATGAGGTTTATATGAGGGTCAGCTAAAAGTTCATAGGCTGACCAAGATACTCTCATGGAATGTGACCAAATGAGGTTTATATGAGGGTCAGCTGAAAAGTTCATAGGCTGACCAAGATACTCTCATGGAATGTGACCAAATAAGGTTTATATGAGGGTCAGTTTAAAAGTTAATTGGCTGACCAAGATACTCTCATGGAATGTGACCAAATGAGGTTTATATGAGGGTCAGCTGAAAAGTTCACTTGGCTCAGATTTTGCTTCGAGTCTGTATCTGCTCTTGGACATCTCTTCGTTCTTATGTTCTTGTAAAATCTGGAATACGTAGAATTGCATCGACACCATCATTACGCGTCCAACCGGAAGGCCGTGTTCAACTAAACTGAATAACTTTCTTACTGTCACTCGGTCACGTGACTTCCACAACCAACGAGAGACTCCCGTCACAGGTCAACTTGGGGTTCAACGTCTGCCTTGTGAAGCCTCTGGGGTGTTTTCCTCAGGTTCTCACCAGTGAACGTTAATTTCTGAATTCTAATCTTTACACTACATTACAACATGAATAGGCCAACTGTTTATTTAAATTTATTAACTACATTACAAAATAAATAGCTAACGTTAAATTAATCTTTTACACTACATTACAAAATGAATAGGCTAACCGTAAATAAATATGCTACCGTTAAATTAAATCTTTTACACTACATTACAAAATGATTAGGCTAACCATTAAATTAAATCTTTTACACTACATTACAAAATGAATAGGCTAACCATTAAATTTAAATTTTTTACACTACATTACAAAATGAATAGGTAACATTAAATTTAAATCTTTTACACTACATTACAAAATGAATAGGCTAACCATTAATTTAAATCTTTTACACTACATTACAAAATAAATATGCTAACCGTTAATTTAAATCTTTTACACTACATTACAAAAATGAATAGGCTAACCATTAAATTAAATCTTTTACACTACATTACAAAATGATAGCTAACCGTTAAATTTAAATCTTGTACACTACATTACAAAATAAATATGCTAAACCGTTAAATTAAATCTTTTACACTACATTACAAAAATATTCTAACCGTTAAATTTAATCTTGTACACTACATTACAAAATAATAGGCTAACCGTTAAATTAAATCTTTTACACTACATTACAAAATGAATAGGCTAACCGTTAAATTTTAATCTTTTACACTACATTACAAAATGAATAGGTTTAATTAAATCTTTTACACTACATTACAAAATGAATAGGCCTACCGTTAAATTAAATTTGTAATGTAGTGTAAAAGATTTTAATTTAACAGTTAGCCTATTCATTTTTTAATGTAGTGTAAAAGATTTGGTAGGGCACTTGACTAGGAATCGGAAGGTTCCTGGTTCAATACCGGCTCTCGCCAACTTAGCAAATGAGTAGCACAGGTATCTGTGTGGCAAAGTCAGAAGCTGGTGGTAGGTGTGGCGCCCTACCTCAGACGCAAAAACAATCTCCTTGGTCTAGCGCAAGTGAAAATGGATAGACACCCTGCTCTCTGGCTGATACCGGACTTTAAGGCCACCCCGGACACTAATTCAACTACAAATTTTGGGGTTTATTAACCGGGGGGGTGGCGGTTTTTTCCGTTGGAAAAAAAAATATGAGGAAAAAGTAAAAAAAAAAAAAAAATTTTCCCGTTGGGAAAATTTTAACCACCAGATTATTTTANAGAGAGGATCCTGTATCTCGATATTGGAGCTGCTTAGCTCCTGTGCGGCTGAACGTTTCGTCAACCCCTGTCTTTGGAGCAGATCTTCCAACGCTTAAAGGTGTGATGGTGCATTTGTTCAGCATTGTCTCATCTGGTCTTTGAACCGCTTTTTTGGGGCCTCCTGTCCACCGTGTGGCATCCTGTGAGTTCACCATAAGGTATATCAAGAATTGCCAACTATGCAGCCCTGTTAAATCTGATATTGAGCTGCTTAGCTCCTGTGCGGCTGACGTTTCGACCAACCTGTCCTGTGGGAGGCCAGATCTTCCACGCTGAGGTGCGATGGTGCATTTGTTCAGCATTGGTCTCATCTGTCTTGAAACCACTTTGGGGGCCTCCTGTCACGTGTGCCATCTGTGAGTTCACCATAAAGTATTCAAGACATTGCACTCTGCAGCCCTGTTAATCTCGGATATTGAGCTGCTTAGCTCCTGTGCGGCGACGTTTCGTCAACCCTGTCTGTTGGAGGCCAGATCTTCCACGCTTGAAGGTGCGAGGTGGCTTTTTTTCAGCATTGTCTCATCTGGTTTTGAAACCGCTTTTCGGGGGCCTCCTGTCCACCGTGTGCATCTCTGTGAGTTCACCAATAAAGTATATCAAGACATTTGCCACTCTGCAGCCCTGTAATCTCGATATTGCTGCTTAGCTCCTGTGCGGCTGACGTCTCGCCAACCCTCTCTGTTGGGCCAAGATCTCCACGCTGAAGGTGTGATGGTGCATTTGTTCCATTGTCTTCATCGGTCTTTGAACCACTTTTGGGGGCCTCCCTTCCACCGTGTGCCATCTGTGAGTTCACCATAAAGTATATCAAGACGTTGTTAACGTGCTAGAAGTTATTACATAGATGGTGACACATGGAGTAGGAAAACATCGTCTTGATTCTCGAATCACTGATACAAGAAATTCATATTGTTCCATGGACAAGTAGTATTGAAAAGGGGAACAAAATTGTATCACCGTTCTTTCCTCTTCCTTTATTTCCTCACAATTACAAACGATATGGTCCGTCATTTATTTGAGGTGATGACAGGATTTGGATCCCATATCTTATTTCATTCATGAATCAAAACGGAAGAATCCATTATTTATCTGAGGGCTATGACAGGATTTGATCATATCTTAATTTCAATTCATGAATCAAAACGGAATGAATCCATTATTTATCTGAAGGTGATGACAAGATTTGATCCCATAATCTTATTTCATTCATGAATCAAAACGGAAGATCCAATTATTTATCTGAGGTGATGACAGGATTGATCATATCTTTATTTCATTCATGAATAAAACGGAATGAACTCCATTATTTATCTTGAAGGTGATGACAGGATTTGATCCATATCTTATTTCAATTCATGAATCAAACGGAATGATCCATTTATTGATCTGAGGTGATGACAGGACAACATTTGTAATCACCATGCTATTCATTCATGAAATACAAAAACGGAATGTCCATTATTTATCTTGAGGTGTGGACAGGCATTATCCATATACTTTAGTATTCATTCATGATCAAAATGGGAATCCATTATTTTTATCTATATGACGGCATTGACTCAATGGATCTTTAATGTTCGATTATAAACGATATATTACTTATTTGAGGTATGACTCAATTAGGCATATTGAATATTTTTGTGTGGTTACGCATAACTATGATAGTGATAAGTTAAATCAATTCGATATAGTTTGGTTTATTAACTCATGTTTTTCTATTTAACCCATAGAGGGACCCTAACGGTAATAACAACTCGGTCAGAGTGGACCACAGGGAGATGGTGATGAAGGGGTGCTCGCACCTCCAAAACTGAACCTCACATCAATAGAGTTTAACGCATTCCAGACATGTGACCCTCACCAACGCCTTCTAGCACCCATATGATAAAAAGGGGTGGGGCTTGCTTAATAAGTAGCATATAAGAGCAAATAGGGGTTGCGGGCAATCATATAGTGCTAGGGCTTGACGTGAACCAGCCGATTGAATTGAGAGGGAAGCCTCTCCGACCGCTCCGTCTAGCCCAAGATAGGGGTTAAAGTGGAGTATTGCCAACATGGACTGCTCAGCCACCTGGGTTCTATCATTAAGCATCACGGGTCGCCACCCATGGCCAAAAGGTGGCCCCTGGGGAG
Source organism: Doryteuthis pealeii (assembly GCA_023376005.1). Taxonomy (NCBI): domain Eukaryota; kingdom Metazoa; phylum Mollusca; class Cephalopoda; order Myopsida; family Loliginidae; genus Doryteuthis; species Doryteuthis pealeii. Next base: position 74,624,436 of record CM042159.1, on the reverse strand, counting down.
TCTTACCCCTCTGCAGAGGTGCAGTCCCGGTGCATTCTAAACGCACCAGCCGACAGGCGAATAGATTAATTAAAATTTCTGTCTTAATGTCTGTGCAAATAAGGCTTATACCAAGGTAAGTGATTGTGCGACAGACGCTGAGTAGTTTATAAGTAATCCGACAAAGGAGACTTAGAACATTTTCACGACTTTGTATGTATAGGTTAGCTATAGGCAAATTTGTCATCTGCTAGGAATTTTAAAGCGAATTAGAAATAATTAAATCTATTATTTAAAAGTTAAAACTTTGTCTAATCGATAAGTAAGTAATTACTGACCATCATTAAAAAAGAAAAATATAATTACATATGCCAGTTTATTTTTAAAGATTTAAACCATTTCATGTTTTGGTCATTTCGACTCTCCGCCATTTAGCCTCGTTTTCGAGATTTTAAGTGCTTGTTTACAATTTGTGCCGTAACATTCGCGATTGCCAAAAAAAATTACCAAAAATCAGGTATTATCCGATTTTAATGAATTTTCAGTATTGATTTAACAATTAATGTTTAATTTTTATAATGCATCAGTTATTTTTATTTTCAAAACTTTAAATTTAGTATTTTTTGCTATGAAATTATATAATAAAATTATTTAAAATATGAAAATCCTGATGTAAGTTTAAATATTATTTTTAGATTCTACGAAATAAATATTCTACTTAATGCAAACTATATTTTAGAGCGGCCAAAAGTAATAAGTTGAAAAAACTCTATTGAAAAATGTACCCCTCCCCTTTTTAAGCAAAAATATAACGATGTATAATTTTTTTCTTTTATAAATATAGCCAATTAAATAATATATCGAGATGAGTAAAAGAAATCTCAAAAAAATTAATTATTTATTATTTTTTACATTTTTATTTTCGATTTTCGGTATTATTTTCTCATAGAAAAGCCACCGTAAAAAAATTTGTTTTTGTTTCTATTCATAATTTCGGTCCTTTTATCTCTTTATTTATACTGTAATTGGGTATCGAATGATCAACTTGCAAACATTTTACGCCCCCAACATAAGGGGGGGGGGTCAAAATTAAGTGACCTGAAAATGAGAAAGTTTTGAAATAAAATAAATAATGCATTATAAAGATCATTATTGATACATAAACACTTGAAGAATTTCCATTAAAATCCGATAATTTCTGATTTTTGGTAAATTAATTTTCTGTAGGGGGGCTAGAGTCATTTTTGTCAAAAACGAATTTAGGCTCCGTTTGCACAGTCCTAGTATACGTTTATAATATTTATCAATTAAATTTAGTTTTAAAAATGTTAAGAAATGTATTTTCAAACAAAGAAATAACGAACATATGGTGTAGATTATGTATATTCTCCGAATGTCGGATGGCAGCGATGTTAATAGCATTTCTGATTAGTGCCGTCTGGACGCAACTATTTGCTTTGAATGATCACCGGGAAAATTTATGGATCCAACTAAAGAGTCGTCTAACACCCTACCTTGTAACCTATCTGTGTAATTTCGTTTCTAAAGAAGACTATTGAAATGTATTCTACGTTAGCTTGAAATGGGAGGAAGAAAAAAGAGAAAACACTGGGACGCATGAAATAGGTTTTACTGCGTCTTTTTAGATTTTTTGTACATCGAGAGACGCCAGAACGCGTACTTATCAGCATCTCTGCATGGTCTTGTGTTGACGTTATCGTTGCTTAGGAAATGGAATCAGCGATCCGTGTTCAAATCTTGGACGAGGCTATTGGCGTTTCAATTCAAGCGCTAAACGCTTAGGAGAAGGCATTGATCTATTTGTTCCTCTCCTTAACTAATGGGTAAATAGTAGGCAGATGTGTTCTTTATCCCTGCTTTGGGACCATCTAGGAGAAGAAAAAATCCGAATTCAACCTTTTGTACTCTGCTTAAACATTGATATTGTACCGCACCGTGCTCCGTGCGGAGGGGTTGGGTAATAGCAAGAACAGATTGGATGTTTTTAGCCAGGAATGCAACTAAAGGAATCTTTTAATTGATAGTGTTTCATGCATCGGACGTTGACAATTATTGCTGAGAAAACGTCTTTGGCTCTTGCTGCTGCTGCTGTCTGCGAAGAGAAGAAGAGAAAAGAAGAAGAAGAAGAGAGAGAAGAAGAAGAAGTAAAGAGGAAATAGAAAATGAAAGCAGAAGAAGAAGAGGGGAGAAGAAGAATGAAAGAGGAATAGAAATGAAAGAAAAGAAGAGAAGAAGGTTTAAAAAAGAAGAGAAGAAGAAGGGGAAGGAGGAGGAGAGTAAAAAAGGAAGAAGAAAAGAAAAGAAGGTTTGTGTTTAAAAGAAAAGAAGAAGAAGAAGAGAAAAAAATATAATTAAGAAAAGAATGAGAAGAAGAAGAAGAAGAAAGAGAAGAAGAAGAAGAAGAGAAGAGAAAGAAGTTTAAAAGAAGGAAGAGAAGAATAGAAGGGGAAAGGAGGGATAGAAAAAAAGAAGAAAGAGAAGAAAAAGAAGGTTTAAAAAAAAAGAAGAAAATTAAAGGAAGAAGAAAGGGAATAAAGAAGAAGAAGAAGGGTGAGAAGAAGAAGAAGAAGAAGAAAGAAGAGAAGAAGAAGAAGAAGAAGAAAAAGAAGGGGCATATCCCTTAATCCCTTATTATTAAAATAGTAAAAATACTGATGCAATAGACTGTGAGTGTGAGCTGATACCTTGGTTGTTTGCTAAGTGGTTGGTTACATGTGCTCTTTGGGTTCTTTTTTTTTTTTTTTTTTTTGAGTTTCTATTGCGTCTGGCTAATAAAGTAGACGCCGTCTCTTGATCGTCTCTTTCCTGTTTCGAAGATATTTCTTTTTTTTTTGTTTTGAAAGGTCAAATGTAGAACGTTTTTCGAGCGAGCCAACCATTACACACGGATCGGATAAATCTAAACGGGAAAGAGAAGAAGGGAAGAAAAAAAAACAAAAAAAAAACGAAAAAACGAAAAGAAAAACGAAAAACGAATAATAAATGGAAGAAACTTCTCTGGTTTTTATTTTGCTTGATGGAATCTAAGAAAATTAAAAGTTGAAAATGAGAATTCCATTCACATCTGTCTCTACACGATAAAACACCGGAGATTGATCTTTTTTGTAAATAGAGAAGTTGATATTTTTCGGTCGGTAAAAATCGCTTTTATATGAAACTAGAAGCGGCTACTAGCGTGATTTGGTAGAAGAGGAGGAGGGGAGGAGGAGGGAAGGGCAAAAACTGCTGGTGTATTGATTAGTTTAACTTTTGAGATTTACAAATGCTGGACATTTTTAAGTAGAATTTTAATGCCGTTTCTATGAATACCTTAATTAAAAACAAAAATATCTTCGAATATAAATCAAATCTTCATAATTTTGACACAGAAAGCAAATATAATAGTAGGTACCACTAAAAAACGTCACGTGATTAGTTTAGGCAACTGAAGGGAGAAGCATGAATATTTTGAACTTTAAAAAAAAAATCTTCGCAAAAAAAAAGAAGCCCCCCTCCCCCCAAAAAAAACTAAAAAAAAACGAACATAAAGAGTTGTTACAAAGAAAAACAGTTAATTCAAAAGATCAAATTATCCGACTGGGGAAAAATTACTCGCTTAATTCTTTAAAATATGTAAAACTCCATTTTTTTTTTTACAACAGGGTCAGTTTCGTTATTGATATTTTGCAGAATTCTGTATTCAGGGTTCTTTTACTAAAAAAAAAAAAAAAAAAAACAACTCCCGAATATAAGAAACTTATAAATTCTTATATAATTATTCAGACTCTTATTAGAAGTAAAAATGTCTTTTTTTTCTGTTCATTTTTTCAATAATTTAATAATAAAAAGGGGTGGAGAGACGCTCGTAAAATATGCTCCCTAGAATATTTTAGGAAACCCTATTTTAAATATATTTTCATCTAAAGGTAAGTAATTGTGGAACTTTTCATGAAAATCGGACCATTAATTATTTTTTTCACAAATTTTGAAAGCCTCTAGTGTAACTTGTTTTTTGGCTACGTTAAAATTCAATTGATTTAATGGTGCAAAAAATGTAAACATTGTTTCGTTCAAAATTTTTTATTATTTCTATAAGCTGAAGTAAAAAAAAAAAATCATCAGGAGTTTTTGTAATTTTTTCTTCTTTTGAATGGACAACATTATTTCTCAGATAATATTAACCTTTATGCAAGTTTCATTGTGTATATAGAGGGGGGGGGGTATTTCACAGGGCAAATTGGTGGTACCTAGTAAATAGGATACACAAACATATAGAGACATTTGACGGTTTAAGTATGTGTTTGTTGGTTGATAAGATGTAGAAGCAGGACCAGCCCGTACTACCCTCGAACCTCCCTCCCCTCCGGAAGGGTGGGGTTTCATATATTTTCTAGGAATATCACTTTATGAAATCAACATGTAGTAAAGTTGGTTTCATATATTGGTAGACTGTGAAATTCAGGGGTGTAATCTTTACCATAGTCTACCGGACAGATATTAATGGAACTAGCAAATATATGCACCCTTCGGGTGCAAGTATTTAAGGTTTTAATGTTATGAATATTCTATCAAATTATAACTATTTAGAAAATGATAAACTGAGGGGTATAATCGAAAAATAGAACAGCTTTAGATTTAACTCTTCATCATTTTCCATCACTCCCGTCTTTCATTTTCCAAATTTATCTATTAGTTAGATTATGAAGTATTTAATAAAATTACAGTTTTTTCGTCTTGTTAATGGATTTTCTTTTAAGATTTATCCCCGAGATTTTTTGCTCAGATTCATTAAGATAAAACCAAACAATTAGAAATCAATAATACTAAGCAATATATTATTTAAAATCAAATTTTTAATATCAATATGCAAATTAGCCCTTCTCGTTCACACTGTAAACCGTTATTTTCTTGTATATATAAATACAATTGCAGTTAATAGTACGTAGATATGGTCAACAGTATTAATAATGTATAACAATTTATCAATAATTGAGGTTTAAATAAAAATAAATTCATGGTAAATGTGACGTCATAACTAGGGAATCGTGACTTGAATAGTGATTTAGTTTCGGTTACAGACAGACAAATACACAATCTCCATTATAAAAGATATGAAATGAAGTCAATGTATATATTTTTCAATTTTCTGAACTGGGATTAATACTTTTAATAAAATGAAATTCTGGGGAAACAATAACTTAATACGTTTTTATAAAGAAATTAAAGGACAGCATTAATTGATATTGTATAGATTTAAAGCTGTTGCGTAGTGATTCAGTTATAGCCTTTTTTTTCTCTTACTTCAGAACTGCAAAACGTGGACTGTCTTAGCTTTTTTGTTACTATGAACTAGAAATATTGTTAAATACTTGACAAAATTACCAGCGAATAGTATTTTCAGTTTGTTTTCAGTATAGGATTGATAAGTTTATAATTCAATTTTCTTAGAATAAAACAAGTGAAGGAAAAAAAAAAGTACAATTAATCCCATTTCTCTGAATGTTTGAGATGAGCTTGAAGATTGTATTACTGCGTTATCGACTATGCTCATCATTTTGTTATCTACACTATTCTCTGATATTGAGATGAGGCTTGAAGATTAGTTATCTGCGTTATTCGGACTATTGTCCTCATCATTATTGTTATCTACACTATTTCTCTGAATGTTTGAGATGAGGCTTGAAGATTAGTATTATCTGCGTTATTCGGACTATTGTCCTCATCATTATTGTTATCTACACTATTTCTCTGAATGTTTGAGATGAGGCTTGAAGATTAGTATTATCTGCGTTATTCGGACTATTGTCCCCAAAGAAGGTTCCTGAGTCGAGAAGGTTCCCCGAGTCCGACAAGAAATACCTGAAGAAGGCCGGAGGGATATCGGCCGAAACGTTGTACAAGTAACAATGAAGATGAGGACAATAGTCCGGAATAACGCAGATAATACTAACTTAATCCCAGTTGAGAAATGAAAAATATGAAAACATTGGACTTCATATTCTATTAAACCTGTCCGCTAGACTATGGTCAATAATTCAGGCGCTTGAATCACAGACATCTAGACAGTGTTGGAGAAGCAAGGACGAACTCATAATTGACGAATTGGTGAGTTTTTCTTTGGTTGGTTTTGTTTTGTTTTACGGCATATCAAACTCAGTGGGTCATTTAATGCCGATAAAGTTTTGAAATAAATGGATAATACAATTTTGTTTATTAACTCATGTTCTTTATTTAACCCATAAATGGGACCCTAACAGGTACTACCACTCCGGGTCAGAGTGGATGTGCGACCAGGGAGCCATATAGGTGATGAGCGCGGGTGCTCCACATTCCCAAACCTCCAAAAACTGGAACCTCACCATCAGATAGAATTTAACGTCATTCACAGGACATGTAGACCTCAGTCACCACCTTCTAGCACCCATATGATAAAAAGGGGTTGGGGCTTGCCATAAGGGCAATAGGGTTGGGAAAATCATATAGGTGCTAGGGCTTGACGTGACCAGCCGATTGATCGGAGGAGGCCTCTCCGACTGCCCGTCTCGCCCAAGATAGGGCCAAAGTGGAGTATTGCAAGTCATGAACTGCTCATCCACCTGAGTTCTATCCTTACTCTGGGAGTAATGGTATTGAAGGGATACTCAACACACCACAAAACTGAAATCTTATTTTTATTTTTATTTTTATTTTTATTTTTATTTCTTTACTTTTATTTCTATATTATTTTGTTATCTTTATTTTTCTCTTTCTTTTTCTTCTTTTTCTTATTTTTAGCCTTGAAATTCTGCTCATTTTGTATATACGCTCTTACAACTATTTCCCCAAGGAATCTGCCCCAAGCTAAGCCACACCTCATCCAAAACATAGACCTCCCCGCCTCATCCAAAGAAACTAACCCTACCCATGCCAAAATAAGACACCAACCCTCCCTCCCCTAAATTGATAGATATAAAAGAGATGTTACTTTGGGAAATTCTCAGTAAGAGTCATGTTCTTGTGATTACCTGAAGATGCCGTATTAATACGGTTGAAATAAATTATTGTAATGAAGCAAGTTTAGAGTTTTTCTTCATTTACTATATATATATATATATATATATATATATATATATATATATATATATATGAAAAATGAATGGAAGTGAATCCGACAGTGTGAAAATAAATATTTAGAAAAAACAAACACATGATGTAAAATTCGCTGACAGAATTCTGTTTCGACCCTTTATTGAAGTGGTCTTCCTCAAGAGCGAGTTGTGTATGATAGAGAGAACGGTGAAAGTGGACCGTTATGAGACGAAAGTGGTGCAGATGAAACGTTCAATATTATAGCCGGAATTTTTTAAATAAAATTTTTTTTTTTTAAATTTAGAAAATGCGTATTCTGTTTTGAAAATAAAATAAAATAAATTTTATTTTATTTTATTAAATCAGAAGCATAATAGTCCACAAAGAAAACTCAAAAGAGTTTGATGTAAATGTGTATAAAAATGTAAAAGAAAGTATCAAAAAGTTCAAAAATCCCAGCACTGTAGACCAATTGAATTCACAGACATTCTAGACAGTGTTGGAGAAGCAAGGACGAACTCATAATTGACGAATTGGTGAGTTTTTCTTTGGTTTGGTTTTGTTTTACGGCATATCAAACTCAGTGTCGGATTCACCGGATAAGATGTAGAAATCCTGGTATTTTTTGTTTTTTCAAAAGACAATATGAAAAATGAATGGAAGTGAATCCGACAGGGTCAAATAAATATTTAGAAAAAACATATATATATATATATATATATATATATATATATAATTATATATATAGTCACTGTAACAGAGATTGCCATTCTAAAGTTGTTCTGTTCAGCCACTCGCGCTGATGCAGTTAAATAAAATTGTGAACACTACGCTATCGTCTTGGGTAGACGGAAGGATGCCAACATAGACAAAGATAGAAGTATCAAATAGACAAATAAGTTGGGGATGATTCTATTTGGGATCCTATATTTGATCCGTATATTCACAATACATGTCCATGCAGATACACATCAATAGATTTATGCAAGAATCCCCAAGAGAGCTCAATGTAATATAATTGATAAATCAATTAGATACAGAGCAATATTTACATTTTCAATATGAAAGAAAAACTCCCGCCCTGTCGGTGGGGCGTTAGAATGCACTGACTGCACCTCTGCAGAGATGTAAGACTCCCCCAATGGGGCCAGGGTTGTAGTACCTGTTAGAGTCCCATTTAATGATTAAATAGATCTGTTTGAAAATTATTAGTATCAGATAGGAATATTATTTTTCTGTATTTTTGAGATGAGGTTTGATGTGAATAATTTTTAATTTTCAGACTGTTGTTCTCATCTTTATTGTGGTATGTATAAACGCAACGTTCAGGCCACTGGGACTTGTTCAGGTGTTCCTTGTTTACATTAGTCTAAAGTCATCATACGATAACTCTAAGATAAAACGTGGTTTCGGAGCTTTAACTGATAGAAAGAGAAGCTTTTTAGATAGAAATACGGCTGAACTTGCACAAAGGTGTCAAAATTAGGGTGACCCAGAAAAAACAGAACCCAAATTATTTATTTATTTTCCCATTAAACTAACCTTAAACCCCAACCCCAACCCTAACCCTAACCCCTAAGCCTAAGCCTAAGCCTTAACCCTAACCCTAAACCTCCTAGTTAAAATTAACAGTTTTATTACAAAATTTATGGGTTCTGTTTTTTCTGGGTCACCGGTATACAGGGTGACCCAGAAAAAACAGAACCCAAATTATTTATTCATTTTCCCATTAAACTAACCCTAAACCCCAACCCTAACGCTAATTCTAACCCTAATCCTAACCCTAACCCTAACCCTAGACCCCCATAGTTAAAATTAACAGTTTTATTACAAAATTTGTGGGTTCTGTTTGTTCTGGGTCACCCTAATTTTGACACCTTTGTGTAAGTTCAGCCAGAAATACTTTAAACCATAAACTGTGAACATGCAAATGATAAAAGACAAATGAACGAAAGCTGAAATTGAAAAATCGAACATTATAATCAAATATTTAGAAATTGATAAAATTTCAACACTAGATAACCCCTAAAGAGTTGAGATGTCATTAAACAAATAAACCATACGAAAACAATCATGTTTAATTGAAAAAATGTGGAGCGGAAACAATGAGGTATTGAAGTTTGTGATGATGACGCAGTAGGCGGAAGCACGTGTCGGAAATAGTTTCCGGTTTAAGAATAAAAAAAGAAGGGGTGGGGGGGAACACTTTGTTCTTCTGGGGATTCTTTACCCTTGAAATCATTGGTGCATTTAAAACAAAATATCCATTCGTACTTTGCAAATACGACACATCAAACGATAATGGAACTACAATGAAAAGTTGTTGTTGTTGTTGTTGTTCCACATACGAGGGTAGGGTCGGAGTGGGCTGAAAAGTTCATTGGCTGAAAAGCTACAATGATAACGTCATATCTGTGGTTGATGACCTTTTTTTACCAATGGGATCCAAGCACTGCAATACAGATAGAACTTTAGTTTGATTTCTTTGTTTAATTGCATATAAACCATCATTGGTTATTTAATGACAAAAGCCATCCTTGTAGAAGAACAGTAGTGGTAATATTTAACCCACAGCGGGCACAAGTTGTTATAAAGATCATACTCAATCAATCGGTAGTTCTTAAACTTTAGATATACATACATATATGTGCTTAATTGAAGTCATACCTAATTTTGAAAGTTAATTGATTAATAACTAATTAATTAGGCGGGCATACCTATTTATTAATTAATTAACTTTCAAAATTAGGTACGACTTCAATTAAGCACATATTCTCCCAAAAATTGTCGGCTAAAAAAGACATATCAAAAACACATCATTTGTGTATTTACTTCTCATATATATATATGTATGTATAATGGAAAAGGTGACTTACCGGTGAATATGGTCACGATGGTTAGATGATGCAAAATTCAGGAAGGTAAGTCAGCGATATAACAAGTAAAAAGTACTCACTACGTTAGTAGAGCAATTTATTACGATATAGGTACAAGTGATAACCTACTCGAGTTTCACCATAAGGATATTCAGGGTTAAATCCACTGAATTAATCAAGATATTGATTAATTGCAGTCGACTACACGTGTGTGTCCTTCGCGTTAAACGGTTCGTTATATATATATATATATATATATATATATATATATATATATATATATATATATATATAATCTGTTAAACTCCAATTAATTATCTTATATATATTAGATATATAGATATCTTAATTATCTTATTTTGATACAATTTTTCGCGCCTTTTCAATAAAGGGCGGGATTTTTTTTTTACAGAAATGTTCGTTCTATATTTCCAAATCTTTTTTTTATGTGATTATACAGAACTGGTGCCTCACCACTGGGTGCAGTTTTGTGTCATACCCAGGACAACCCCCCTTTTGGGGGCGGTGGGGGCCCTTACCCCTCTGCAAGGGATACAGTCAGTATATTCTAAGTTCCCATCAACTGAGTGTGATCTAACGGTTAATGGAAAGCAGAGAATGAAACCTTTGAACAATTTATACTCCAACTGATACAGTTATTTGCTTTACACTCATAAAAGGCATGAAACCATACCTCCCTTGGCTGTGGATATGTATTAATGCAAGTCCTTTAAGGCCAGTAAGGCAGTTTATTGGCATTTCAGTCTCGGAAGACTATAATAAAGTGTTTGTGCCCCTGAAGTTACAGCGCCTCCTGTGACTGTGAAGTCCAATGTTTGAAAAACATTCTTGACCACAGATTTTTCATTTGAAGGTTGTCCCTGAAGATGTTGATGTTCCGATGCTTTGTTGCCGCTGCTTTCTTCTGGACCTCTTAGCTTCATGGTGTTGTGCCAGGGTGACTTCAGACATGAACAATCCTCTACGGAGAGCCTGCCGCCACCGAGGGCGGTCCTGAGCCAAATTTTCCCAGCTGGAAGAGGCAATGCCAAAGCACCTGAGATCATTCTTGCAGACTCAGGTGCTTTGGCATTGCCCCTTCCAGCTGGGAAAATTCAGTACATCTTTGGTATCAGGCTTAGACCCCTCCCCCTCATGGCCATTACAATTCAACATCATCATCACCATCATCATCAAATCGTGCTGGCTGCACAAACCTCCATGTCTCTTCATTGCCACCCGTCCATATCGGTCATCGCTCCCAGAAGGTGCTCTGCATGACATCTAGTATCCGTACAGAGCTGATCAGTTTAGGTTTCAGCTGACCGACACACACTAATGTGTTGATATGCAGATGCCCACACGAGAACGTCACTTATGAGCTCGTCCTTGCTTCTCCAGAAGTGTTCATCATGTCTTTTTCGTCTTAGCCGGATGGTTTGTTTGATAGGAGGCTAGTGGTCGTACAGCTGCTCTTTTGTGAGGTGCTGCTTTAAATATTTGTTCAAGACAGCACGCAGAATCGTTGTACATTTCCCATCCAGCTTTTTGTTTGAGTCCAGGTGGTGCAGCCGTACAGTAGTACTGACACGGCTACAGCCTGTAAGAATTTTCACTTTATATTTACAGAGAGAACAGATTTTAATAAGATCGATAAATCACAAGAAAAAAAAAAAGAAGTGAAATACAGGAAAAAAAAATGCTTGGCTTATGTTGTGTTGAAAAAAATGTAACCGGTAATTTTTTATTTTCGGTACCGGAAGTTACCGGAAGTTACCAGAAGTTACTCCTTGGTTCGCACGATGTTAACAAGCTGAAATCGGATATATTCAGCGTCTTTGTTTTTTGTTTTTTTTTGTTGTTTTATTTTTCCTTATCATGTGTCATTTCTTCTTTAAACTTTTGACGGGTCGGCATCACTATCACACCCACAATAGAAATATACTAAAGTAATATTCTGTGAACAATTTTGATTCGGACTGTTGTCCTCATCTTTATTGTGGTATATATAAACACAACGTTTTTAGCCTGTACCCTCCGGCCTTTCTCGGGTGTTCCCTGTGTATAGTAATGACCCAACATGGGAAATTATTTTTAATAGTTTGACTGTTGATCAAACAAAACGTCGAAGAATGTTGTGTTCATACACACCGCAATAAAGAGGAGGACAACAGTCCGAAATATCAAATTTATCCTCAGCAAACCTCATCCAAAAATACCGATAAATAATGCATATTCTGTGTTATATTTAAAGTTATCTTCTCCCGGACAACGCCGGGTATCCCTATTTGTATTGTTTATAATTATTCGTATATATTAATTAATTGGTGGAATTTACATATGTTCTGTTAATTTGTAATTAAAACTTTAGTTGATAATATGTACATTTTTGAATGTCTCGCCTTGAGGAATTTAAATGATACGAAACATAGATTAAAAAAAAAAAAAGAATGAAAAAAAAAAGTCGCATAGAATTACTATTGATTTTTCTGGATGTCGGTTGATTTATTTTGTCATTTAGTAAGACTAAGTTTAATTGTGACGCAAGTTCAGAAGTATGAGACACCCAGTGAGAATCGAACTCACTCCGCCCTGTCGGCTGGGGCATTAGAATGCACCGACTGCACCTCTGCAGAGGGGTAAGACTCCCCCAATGGGGCCACCTGTTAGCCGTGGGTGGCGACCCGTGATGCTTAAGGATAGAGCCCAGGTGGATGAGCAGTTCATGACATGCAATACTCCACTTTGGCCCTTACTTAGGCTAGACGGACGGTCGGAGAGGCCCCCTCCGATCAATCGGCTGGTCACGTCAAGCCTTAGTACCTCTATGATTTTCCCAACCCTATTACCCTTATGGCAAGCCCCAACCCCTTTTTATCATATGGGTGCTAGAAGGCGGTGGCTGCGGGTCTACATGTCCTGGGAATGACGTTAAACCCTATCTGATGGCGAGGTTCCAGTTTTGAAGGTTTGGGGAATGTGGAGCACCCCTTCATCACCATTGCTCCCTGGTCCACTCTGACTCGGAGTGGTAGTACCTGTTAGGGTCCCATCTATGGGTTAAATAGTAAAAATGTATTTATAAAACAATTGTATTATCCATTAAGAATTGCTTTATTTCAAAACTTTATTGGCATTAAATGACCCACTGAGGTTGATATGCCGTAAAACAAAACCAAACCAAACCAAATCGAACTCACTAACAAATGTTTGATAATCATTATACGACGTGAAGTGTCCAAGTTTTATCTACATCAAAATTTGGTTGGTTTGATTTGATTGTTTTGTTTTACGACTATTAACCCTTTTCGGGCCATTTAATGCGGCCAAGAAATGGGGGATCAGTAATACTTGGTTACAATATCTCTTCATATCCAGAATCACAAATGGCTAAAAACTGGTTTGGGATAGTTTATTTGTTAAACAGGTTGGTTACTTTGTTTAATGGCATATCAAACCTTTTCGGGCTATTTAATGCCGAATCAAGTCATTATTGATAAACAATTAAGTATTGAACAGGCTCATAGTAGATAAACTAACCAACAACCAACAAACCTATCAGCCAATCAACAGCCAGCCAATCAGCCACCCACCCAGATAACCAACCAACCAACCAACCAACCAACCTATCAGCCACCAACCAACCAGCCAGCCAACCAGCCAACCAACCAACCAACCAACCAACCAACCAAATCAGCCAATCAACCCAACCACCCACCCACCCAACCAACCAACCCAGCTAACCAACCAACCAACCAAAACCCAGCTAACCAACCAACCAACCAACCAACCAAAAACTATGCATACCAAATCTACATCAAATCGTTTGGTCGTCTACAAGACTGGACTGAAAGGTTCATATAATGACATTATATCTATAGTTGATGACTTCTTTGACCAATGGGATCCAAGCACTGCAACACCAATGTAAGAAGTGTACGAACAGCAAGAGAGACTATGTTGAAAAATAAACCTCATTTGGTCACATTCCGTGAGAGTATCTTGATCAACCGGTGCTCGTATGGAGGACAGACAAATTTTACCCAGCTATTAATAGCCCATCCTTTTTCTTAGTCTACCGCCGAACTCTGCCGAGACCCCCCCCCCGCAAAAATGGGGGGGGGTAATGGACCTTACCTCTTGGTGGGTGTGCGTGTGTGTGCAAAGAAAAAACAAAATAATATATTTTCCAAGCGTGAACTGAAACGCCACCAGTTTTGTCTGGAATTTCAACCCGGCTCACCGATTCCATTTTTCTTGCTGGTAACCACCTGTATTTGTATCTATATATTAATACTCTTGTTCCTTAATCTTCTGACCGTTATTATCCGACAACACCCCCTGGTTAAAAATGAGACTGTCCAAATCGTCCACGATGAAATGCAAAAATGTAAGTCCTGATAATCGTCGAATTCATATTTTATGGTGGTCATCACCTCAGCTAATAATGGACCATTCGGTTTTTTATTATAAAGAAAGAAAGGGGAGAAAAATGACATGCTACACAGAAAAAATATGATAAATAAGAAAGAAAGAAAGTAGGGGAAAGATAGAGAGAGGGAGTGAGCATGCGAAAGCGATAACGCTAATCTATTTCAATCGAATAAAGTGAAAAGAATGAAAAAAGAGTGAGAGAGAGTTACATCAAGATTTTTATACTTTTACATATTGAACTATTTGGCAATAGCTCTTAAGTAAATGTATCAAACGTTGTAATAATGTTAATTATCATACTGTGGTATATCCACAGGTCTTGCTAGTAGAGAGAGTTAAATCAAGATTATTATATTTTTTACATATTGAACTATTTGCAATAGCTCTTAAGTAAACGTATCAAACGTTGTAATAATGTTAATTATCATACTGTGGTATATCCACAGGTCTTGCTAGTAGAGAGAGTTAAATCAAGATTATTATATTTTTACATATTGAACTATTTGGCAATAGCTCTTAAGTAAACGTATCAAACGTTGTAATAATATAATTATCATACTGTGTTATACCTACAGGTCCTGCTTGTAATTATTAATACAGATTCACATGAAAGATGTTTTTTTTTTATTTGGTTGATATCGAATATTTGGGGTTAACCTTTTAAGAAAAGCACGAGACATGAACAGATTTTATTTTTTCTTATTTTATAATATTCACTGTGAAGTTTGTTTAGTTTTATTGTTTGCTCAAACAGCAAAATTGGGCGTGTGCAAAAGAAATGGAGGGTGTTACCATAAAGAAAAATCTCCTTCATTACATAACCAAGTGGGATTGAGGCCGTACTTAAAAGCGAGACATAACACACACACACATGCACACACACACACAGGCATGTACACACACAGGCACGCACACACACACACACACACACACACACACTTATCAAAGATTGGAATAAGAAAGATTATTATTATTATTATTTCAGCATTGGTCGTTTTTTGCGAAAAGTAAAGCCACACCCTTAACAACTTCTCGAAGATAAGGCACAATTTTGACCAACCAGTTTTTACTATTCTCCCGCTTGATGATCGAGTTATACACAGGAAACTTGAGCAACTGTAATATTGTAATCTTATATTTTAGGTTTGAAAATATGATCAATTTTATATGCAGACAATTTTATTATTTGCTGTCCTTCATTTTATATAATAATCTTATTATAATGGAGATTGTGTGTTTTTCTGTCTGTAACCGAAACTATATTACTACTCAAGTCACAATTCCCTTAGTTATTTACGTCACATTCTCCATGATTCTATTTCTATTTAAACCTCAATTAATAATAAAACTGTTTGACATTATTAATACTGTTGACCTTACCTAAATACTAATAACATGCAATTGTATTTATATATACAACAAAATACCAGTTTTCAGTGTAAACGTAAAGCTAATTTGCATATTGATATTAAAAAAACTGATTTTAATAAAAATGTGCTTGGTATTATTGATTTCTAATTGTTTGGTTTTATCTTAATGAATATGAGTAAAAATCTCTTCAATAAATCCTAAAAGAAATTCATTAACAAGAAGACATAACTGTAATTTTATTCTTTACTTCCTATTTTAACTAAATAGTTAAATTAGGAAAATTTAGCATTGAAAAACGAAAGTGATGAAAGAGTAAGTTTCAGTTGTTCTATTTTCCGATTATACCCCCTCCGTTTCAAATCTTTTTATTTGAATTCTTAATTAGTTTCATTAGCCATTCTGATTTAATCTAATATTTTATTACATTTAAACTTAAATACTTGCACCCGGAGGGTGCATATATTTGCTAGTAATAATAATAATAATAATAATAATAATGATAATAATAATAATAATTATGCGGTAATAGAGATGAGACCGTAAACCATGTACTATGCGAATGTAGCAAACTAGCACAACGTGAGTACAAAACTAGACACGACTGGGTTGGGAAGGTGATCCACTGGGAATTATGCAACAAAGTAAATTTTGACCATACAACAAAATGGTATATGCATAAACCAGAATCTGTTCTTGAGAACGAAACGCATAAAATTCTCTGGGACTTTGAAATAAAAACGGATCACCTTATCCCAGCAAGAAGACCAGACCTAGTGTTGATAAACAAAAAAGAAAGAACTTGCTAACTGGTGGATTTTGCAGTGCCAGCAGATCACAGGGTGAAGCTGAAGGAAAATGAAAAATAGATAAATACCTAGACCTTGCCAGAGAACTGAAAAAGTTATGGAATATGAAAGTGAAAGTGATACCAATTGTAGTTGGTGCACTTGGAACAATCCCAAAAGGATTAGAAAAGGGTTTGGAAAGTTTGGGAATCAGAGGAAGGATTGAAACCATTCAGAACACTGCACTGCTGCAATCAGCCAGAGTACTCAGAAGAGTCCTGGAGACCTGAGGAGACTTGTTGTCACTCAGACTCCAGTGAAAGACCATCAGCTAACACTGATGTGAAAACTCAAAAGGAGTAAATAATAATAATAGGACTGCGTAGAGGCCACAATCCAAGGACTCGAAAAATGCACAAAAAAGAGCAAAGACAGATTACTTATGGCAGCCAATAACAGCAGATGTAATATATGGACAAACAGAAAAACAACGAAAACTAGAAAACAAAGATGAGGAAAAAAAGAATTATATGGACACTTCAAACGACAAATCGAAGAGGTTGCACATGAAAAGACTTGGGCATGGTTAAGAAAGGGAAACCTCAAGAGAAAAACTGAATCACTAATAATTGCTGCACAAAATAATGCCATAAGAACAAATTATATCAAAGCAAAAATTGATAAGACACAACAGAATAGCAAATGTAGACAATGTGGTGACAGAGATGAGACTGTAAAAGCGAATGTAGCAAACTAGCACAACGGGAATACAAAACTAGGCATGACTGGGTTGGAAAGGTGATCCACTGAAAATTATGCAAAAAATTAAATTTTGATCACACAACAAAATGGTATATGCATAAACCAGAATCTGTTCTTGAGAATGAAATGCATAAAATTCTCTGGGACGTCGAGGTAAAGACGGATCACCTTATCTCAGCAAGGAGACATGACCTAGTGTTGATTACCAAAAAAGAAGGAACTTGTCAAATAATAATAATGCAGTCCCAGGAGATCACAGTGTGAAGTTGAAGGAAAACGAAAAGATAGACAAATACCTGGACCTTGCCAGAGAGATGAAAAAGCTGTGGAATATGAGGGTCAAAGTGATACTAATTATAGTCGGTGCTCTTGGAATGGTTCCAAAAAGCTTGGGAAGAAGACTGGAGGATCTGGAAATCAGAGGAAGAATTGGGACCATCCAGACTACCGTATTACTGCAATCGGCTAGAATACTCAGAAGAGTCCTGGAGACCTGAAGAGACTTGCTATCACTCAAATTCCAGTGAAATACCATCATCTAACGCTGATGTGAAAAACTCAAATCATAATAATAAAATGACGGTGAAAGTGATACCAATTGTAGTTGGTGCACTTGGAACAGTCCTAAAAAGCTTAGAAAAAAGTCTAAAGGAACTCGAGGTCAGTGGAAGAATTGAGACCATTTAGACAACATTGTTGAGATCGGCTAGAATACTCAGAAGAATCCTGGAGACCTGAGGAGACTTGCTGTCACTCAGATTCCAGTGAAAGAACATCAGCTAACGCTGGCGGGAAAAACTCCCAAGGAGTGAAATAATAATAATAATAATAATAATATGGGTGATATATCTATGAATAAACAGTGCTCAATATTGTGTATAAGGTAGCGTGGACATGGAATCAGTGCTGCTTGGTTACTGACAGTTTCTCGCCTATGCGATTATTCAAACCAAGCATGGACAATGTTATTTTCTCTCTCTCTTTCTCTCTCTTCTCTCTCTCTCTTCTCTCTCTCTCTCTCTCTCTCTCTCTCTCTTTCTCTCTCTCTCTCTCTCTCTCTCTCTCTCTCTTCTCTCTCTCTCTTCTCTCTCTCTTTCTCTCTCTTCCTCTCTCTCTCTCTTCTCTCTTTCTCTCTCTCTCTCTCTCTCTCTCTCTCTCTCTCTGACTAATTGAAACAGGCAATGAAAGGGGATCCTTTATAAGAAATAGCAGAGAGTAAAACGAGATGAATCATTAATAAGTGTAGTTTTGTCTTTACTCAAAATAAAAAAAAATGATGTTGTGTGTGTGTTGTAATGTAGAAGTTCTTCCCGAAACGAAACGGATTTCTTCCATCGAAATTGGGTTAGGAAGTAAAATGCAACGGGAGTGGTTTCCTCTATATGAATTGAACGTGAATCATTTACTATGAACACTTTTCAGAGAAGTCAGCGGTCCAATCAAAAGAGAGTACAGCTGACAATTGGACCAATCACAAGAAGGCAATTGAGGAAAAGCGTCTGGTAAATCCTTTAAAAAGAAAAAGGTACTAATGTAGAATAGCGCGCAAGAGACAATATCATTAGATTATGTATAAAAAGCATTTCATTTCACAGAAATACCCGAAACCTTTAAGACGCTAGGTTTAACGTTAGGATAAGGGTTAGGGTTAGTTTTAATGTTAGGGTTAATATTAATGTTAGAGTTTGTGTTAGAGTTAGTGTTAGACAACTTCGGGAGCTTCCAACATCTAATGCTATTTATACGTAAAATGCGATTCTAATAATATTATCTCTTGCGCGCTATTCGGCAATTGTACCCATGTCAGTATTGAGGGAAAGAAACGGTCCTAATGTAGAATAGTGCGCAAGAGATAATATCATTAGATTACGTATAAAAAGTATTACATTTCATTACATTTCACGGAAATACACAAAACCTTTGAGACGCTAAGGTTAGGGTTAAGGTTAGTTTTAGGGTTAGTCTTAGTGTTATGGTTAGGGTAGTGTTATACTACTTCGGGAGTTTCCGACATGTAATGCTATTTATATGTAAAATGCGATTCTAATGATATTATCTCTTGTGTGCTATTGCGCATTTGTACCAAGGAAAAAAAAAACTAAATAGTATTTCATTAAGTAGAAACATCATTTTTTAAGCATTAAATGTTAAAATGATTAAAATTTTCGAAAGATTCGAATTTTGTTTTATATAGAGAGACTTCACTCTTAACATCCTGTTGAGATTTTTCTAAGTCCAGAGGATTCCTATAAGGATATATAAAAAATGGCTAAAAATGACCTTTGCATCTAAAGTTACCTGTTATTTCCTTTAAATCAAAGACTTCTACATACGTTTAATATTAATTTAAATAAAGGCTATTGTTTGGGGCTGATTAGTTACTTCCAGCGGTGGAATGAGGTGGTATAGGACTTTAAGAGTTTTAAAGAAATGAGTTATTTTTAGAAATCCATGTTTATTGCATGTAAATTTCGAAAATCGTCATTTGAGTATTTTAAGCAACGACATTTTCTATTCGTTTTTATCAGTAAAAATGTGAAAGGTTTGTAGATAAGAAAAATGGAATTAAAGTTTTTTTTTTTTAGAAATGTTTTGTATCTTGATATGGTATTTTCAATTGTTGTTTTTAAATAAATTATTCACCTCGTGTTATGAAAAGCAGTCCTAATGTGTTGCCTCGTTAATCCATTGGAAGGTATCTCAATTGGAATATGTCTCAATGAGTAACTGCGCTTGCCAGAGAGAAAAAAGGTATGTGGGATTAAACAGCAAATACACCCTCTCCACACCGCCACTGTGGAAAGGTATGGAACCATTGCAGTTTGGCAGTGGTAGTGTCACAGGAGATGCTGGTAGCACTGGATTTCAGAGTCACACCATCTTAGGGACTCGGCCACAGACTTTTTTTCTGTCCTTGATTTGGGCAATTAAGGACATCTGTATATAGAGCAGAATTGTATTACAATTCACATGATTGTTGTTGTTAGCATCTTTCTGTCTATGAGAAACGATGGAGTAGTGTCCAGATTTTTTCTTTTCTTTTTTTAACCATGTAGCCTAGGCGGTTTCATATTGTTGAAATTCACTTTAGTCAGTACTAATTAACACTAACAGACACTAATAATAATAGGGTCAGAGGTTATCTGCCCTTTTCCATTTATTGTACGGGTGAGTTACTTGCCCTTTGACCTTTTGTTTTCAGTCATTGTTTTTAAATAAATAAAACACCTCGTGTTATGAAAAGCAGTTGTAATGTGTTGCCTCGTTAATAGAATGGAAGGTATCTCAATTGGAATATGTCTCAATGAATAACTGTGCTTGCCAAAGACAAAAAAGGTATGTCTCTTTTTTCTGTGGGATTAAGTTTATAAATTCCCAACATCAATTTGTCATCGTGTGTTGAATAACAAAGTAAAATGTAGTCTTGGAAGAAGTATACAGCCTTGTCGGCTTGGGCTTTAGAATACAACGACTGCACCTCTGCAGAGGGGTAAGACTCACCCAATGGGACCACCTGTTGGCCGTGGTTGGCAACACATGATGCTTAAGGATGGAACCCAGGTGCTTGAGCAACCCATGACATACAACGCTCCACAATGGCCCTTACTTAGGCTAAACGGTCGGTCAGGTCAAGCCCTAGCTCCTATATGATTGTCCCAACCCTATTGCCCTTTTCGGCAGTCCGAACCCTTTTTATCATATGGGTGCTAGAAGACGGTTGATATGACTTAAAACAAAATAAAAAAACAAACAAAAAAAAAAAACAAATGAAAGAAATGTGTGTATCACAAGGAGGAGGGGGGCTATTAAAAATAAAAAAAACCTCATTCAGTCACATTCCATACGAGTATCTTGGTCAGCCTATGGAATTTTCAGCTGAGCCTCGTATAAACAAAATAAGCTCAGATAAGAATATCCATCTCAATTTACATACCAAACGAAAAATCTGGGAAACCAGCTAGTGTAATGGTTAGAACCCCGCCTGTCAGCTTGACAGTTAGGGTTCAAATCACACACAGAGCAGTCTTCCTGACTATAACTCTGCTGATGAGGCATAATAGGCCGAAATATACATACAGAGATTGACTTTTTTTCTCGATTTGTTTAGCCTTACACTTGAACAGATATGCCCGCCTAATTCATGAATTATCAATTAATTTTCAAAATTAGGTATGACTTCAATTAAGCACATGTTTTCCCAAAAATTGTCGGCTAAGGCCATATCAAACACATTGTTTGTTTGTTTACTTCTCATACCTAAGTAAGTAAGTGTTTCGACAGGAGGGTGGGAAGGGGTAATAACAATCATTATTTCAACTCCCAAATGCACAGGTGTAAATTGAAATGTTGGATATTTATCTCTCTTTCATCAATAGAAAATTGGTTTGGTGATGATGAAATCATTTTTCAGGATGATAATGCATCTTGTCCTACAGATAAAACAGGATTAATGATTTTCGACAAGAAAGTCATATAAAATAAAAAACATGCCCCGTGCACAGTACAGATTTAAATCCAATTGAACATTTATGATGGACATTAAAAAGAAACGACCATTAGAAAGCTCTAACCATTAAAGAACATCTATTAACTATAATTCGGGATGTTTATACCCCTTTACATATCGGGTATATAATTGGCGAGAGGAGAGAGAAGAGAGGAGATGGGTTCTTACTTGTTCGTCGGCGGTCATCTTCTTCTCGGCTTTCTTCCTCCTGCTGGGCTGGGTTGTCTGTGCTTATTCTTGTTGTTGGTAATAACTAAGCAAGACTTTATTGTTTTCTTTATTCTTTATTAAAAAAAACCCTAAGCCTAAATGGGTTTTCAACCACGGGGTGAGAAGTTGGCATCTTTGGAACAAACCTTCCTTACGCCTGCTCCTTTTGACTAACAGCCAAAATCTAACTAACTAAATCAGTTCAATTCTTACGCTCGTCTTCAGCCAATCAGTAATCGGCGTCTAGGTCAGAAAAAGTATTGAATACAAATTCTATATTTTACACTCAAATAAGGAAAAACACATTTATTTTCCTAAACTTGGGGAAAATAGATTAAAACAAACACACGAACACATTTCTTTTCCCAAACTTAAGGAAAAGAAATTAAAACAAACGCACAACACAGTCCTTTTCCTAAACTTAAGGAAAAGTGATTTAAACAAATGTTAACATAAAAATGAGAGTCGATTGGCTAGGTTAGCATTGTTCTCTACTACGTCCGCGCATTCGCGCTCAAAAAATTAATTACTTTTTGATCCACCTGGTAATTATAAAAGACAGAGAAGAAATCAACCAACACAAATATATCGTCTTGCTGTCAGACAGTTACCATCTCCACACCGGATAGATCAAACAGAATTCATCTCGCCGTCAGATAGGACACACACCGACAACAACAAACAAACAGACAGATTCCTTCTAGCGGCCAGATAGAACACGACCAAGAAACAGATGTCCGAACGAACGATTTCACTACCTCAACACAACTAAAACGCTCCTACTATTACCATTCATTCATACCACTTCGTTCAACATCAGGAATCCGTTTCAGCAGGTCGTATATACAAACTTAATTTTCATTTTTAACACACGTCTATTCGAACTTTTCGACCACATAAACATTTCACATTTACCATTACACATTTCTTGACGAACTTTCCTAAACTGTACACACGAACTTTTACATTTACCATTACACATTTCTTGACGAACTTTCCTAAACTGTACACACGAACTTTTACATTTACCATTACACATTTCTTGACGAACTTTCCTAAACTCTACACATGAACTTTTACATTTTACATTACCCATTTCTTAGCAAACCTTTCCACATCATATATACACATTCTATTTCTTTAGAACATTCACATATCAGTTGTTAAATACATACAAATTTATTCTCTGTCATTAATAATAATATTAGTTGCCTCTACAAAGGTGAACTGCGCCTGTAAATCACTTTTACCTGCCTATAACGGTCAATGGTAATTTGAATTTTACTACACTTACAGACAGAATCATCATCATGTCGTGCAATTTGCGCGGATATCCATGACGATCTCTCGCCAAACTTCCCTATCATTCATTGACTCTGGGAGCTCCTCCGCGCAGCAGTCAGCATCCATACATAGTTGGTCAATGTAGGTCCTGGCTGGGTGGCCCACATTAGAGTGCCCATGTGCTGGCCTCCACAGTAGTACGTCGCTTACGATCTGGTCCTTGCTTCTCCAGCAGTGTCCTGCATGTCTAGCCCGTCTTACTCGAATGGTTTGTGAGATGGGGGGCATGTCACCGTACAGTTGCTTTTTGTGGGGTGCTGCTTCCACGACTTATTCAGGGCCGCTCGCAGCATTCTCGTGCAGCTCCCATCTTGCTTATTCTCAAGTCACTTCGTTAGGGTCCAGGTGGTACAGCCATATAGCAGTACCGACACAACCACAGCCTGGAAGAATCGTCTCTTTAGCCTGTCGGGGAGATCGGATTTCCATATGACTGATAATTTGTTGGTGGCCAACCATGCCTTTCCTATTCGAGTGTTACCTAAGTATGTGAATTTTTCTACTGACTTAAGAGGCTTGCCATCAAGTGTGGAGATGTCTCCTTGTTTGCTTTAAATTATTAAAATTCTAACAATTTTGTTGTTTATAATATTTACTATGATGAAATATTTTTGTAGTAATAATCATTATTCAAATTTATGTTCTTTTAGTGATTAAAATTATTAGTTTTGTTGTTGGTTATTTACTAAGAAAATGTTTTGAGACTGTTTAAAGCATAGGTCAGTTTGTCTAACAAGACCGAGAAGAATATTTATTTTGATTTTTCTTTGTGCTCCACCAAGTCAACATTTCTATGCCATTGCTAGTGTTTGTTCTACATCTATCACTGCTGCTGCTGCTACTATCACTGTGATTATTATTCAGTAAATTTTGAAAAAAAAAAATACAAATATATTTTTTTAGAATAATTGATATTTTGATTGAATAATGTGACAATTATATTTAAAAAAAATCAAATCAAATAATTTGTAACTATCACATAATTTCATAATTAAGAATAAATTAAAAAATATAATTTAAAAAATTCTTTAGTTACTTTTATTTATCATTTAGCAATTTGGAATATTGTATTTTGTAAAAT
>CM042159.1:74570019-74595019 GCA_023376005.1 Doryteuthis pealeii | reverse complement strand
GATGCGAAGGATTTATAATTTTCTTCTGGGGTTAACATTTTGTAGCACAGTGTACGTGCTAAATATCAGCCGTCTGAACACGTAACCCCCCACCCTTACCTCACGTATGAACACCCCCACCCCCAACGCACACACACACACACACACACACACACACACACACACACATACACACACGGACGGAGTGTTTTCTTTAAGTGATAATTAAATTATAAGACGATCCGTTGAGAGGAAGAACTCTGGATTTGAAATTAGATCTTCAGACGAATTCTTTCTCTCTCTCTCACTCTCTCTATCTCTCACTCTCTCTCTCTCTCTCTCTCTCTCTCACACACACACACACAATCTCTCTCTGTCTCTCTCACACACACACACACATTCTCTCTCTCAATCTCTCTCTCTCTCTTGCACACACACACACACACACACACACACACTGCTTAAAAAAAACTTAAAATCTGTTGGTTTACTAAGACATTAAAAATAGCATCTTGCATCTCTATATTTACGATTTGGCATTTGATTGTATACACGCCCGTCTCGTTAGTGATATCATCCTGTTAGTGAGGATTGGTAAACGCTGATTGCAGGGGGGGGGGGCATCCCATAAAAAGGTGTGTCCTGGGTTGGACACTAAACAGTTTTGGAGAGATCTGAGGAATATTGAGTACCCGTTCATTGCCATTACTGTCCACTAAGGTAGGTCGATTTTTCACTTTTTAAAAATATCAAATTGTCCATCCATGCGAAAGTTGTATGTTAGTATACTGAATACTGATACCAAAATTAGATCTTTTACTTGTACCATTGTTTGAGGAAATAGCATTAAAGATCGTTGTGTGTTAGTATACTGAATACTGATACCAAAATTAGATCTTTTACTTGTACCATTGTTTGAGGAAATAGCATTAAAGATCGTTGTGTGTTAGTATATACTGAATACTGATACCAAAAATTAGATCTTTTACTTGTACCATTGTTTGAGGAAATAGCATTAAAGATCGTTGTGTGTTAGTATACTGAATACTGATACAAAAATTAGATCTTTTACTTGTACCATTGTTTGAGGAAATAGCATTAAAGATCGCTGTGTGTTAGTATACTGAATACTGATACCAAAAATTAGATCTTTTACTTGTACCATTGAGGAAATAGCATTTTAGTATACTGAATACTGATACCAAAAATTATCTTTTACATTGTTTGAGGAATAGCATTAAAGATCGCTGTGTGTTAGTATACTGAATACTGATACCAAAAATTAGATCTTTTACTTGCACCATTGTTTGGGGAAATAGCATCTAACCTAACACACAACTTTCGCATAGATGGACAATTTGATATTTTTTTTTAAGTGAAAAATCGACCTACCCTACTGTCCACACTGACCTGGATTAATAGTACCTGTTAGGGTCCCATCTAGTGAAAGTCAAAGAAAGCGAAGAGATAGACAAATACTTGGACTTTGCCGGAGAACTGAGAAAATTGTTGAACAGGAAAATGATGGTCGTACCAATTGTAATTGGTGACCTTGGAAAGGTCCCCAAAGCCTTAGAAAAGATTTTGGGTGAATCGGAAATCAGAGGAAGAATCAAGACCATCAAAACTACAGCACTGTTAAGATCAGCTAGAATACTCAGAAGAATCCTGGAGACCAGAGGAGACTTGCTGTCACTCAACTTCTAGTGAACTACCGACTGAGCCGTTCTCTCATTGGTTGGTTTTATCATGTGACCACTAAATCCACGTGAAAGATTTACTTCGTTAGATTAGTCCCGAAGTGTCTTACTGGTCAGATGTGTATAATGGCTATTGTTTATATATGAGGTTGAGGAGATTTGGAGATATATAAAGAGATAGATAGATAGATAGACTGAGAGAAAGAAATAGATAGATAGATAGATAGATAGATAGACTGAGAGAAAGAAATAGATAGATAGATAGATAGATAGATAGACTGAGAGAAAGAGATAGATAGATAGATAGATAGATAGATAGATAGACTGAGAGAAAGAAGATAGATAGATAGATAGATAGATAGACTGAGAAGAAGAAATAGATAGATAGACTGAGAGAAAGAGATAGATAGATGGATAGATAGACTGACAGAAAGAGATAGATAGATAGATAGAGATAGACTGAGAGAAAGAATAGATAGATAGACTGAGAGAAAGAAATAGATAGATAGATAGACTGTGAGAAAGAGATAGATAGATAGATAGATAGATAGATTGAGAGAAAGAAATAGATAGATAGACTGAGAGAAAGAAATAGATAGATAGATAGACTGTGAGAAAGAGATAGATAGATAGATAGATAGATAGACTGAGAGAAAGAAATAGATAGATAGACTGAGAGAAAGAAATAGATAGATAGATAGACTGTGAGAAAGAGATAGATAGATAGATAGATAGATAGATAGACTGAGAGAAAGAAATAGATAGATAGACTGAGAGAAAGAGATAGATAGATGGATAGATAGACTGAGAGAAAGAGATCGATAGATAGATAGACTGAGAGAAAGAGATAGATAGATAGATAGACTGAGAGAAAGAAATAGATAGATAGATAGACTGTGAGAAAGAGATAGAGATAGATAGATAGATAGATAGACTGAGAAAGAAATAGATAGATAGACTGAGAGAAAGAGATAGATAGATAGATGATAGACTGAGAGAAAGAAGATAGATAGATAGATAGACTGAGAGAAAGAGATAGATAGATAGATAGACTGTGAGAAAGAGATAGATAGATAGATAGATAGACTGAGAGAAAGAAATAGATAGATAGACTGAGAGAAAGAGATAGATAGATGGATAGATAGACTGAGAGAAAGAGATAGATAGATAGATAGACTGAGAGAAAGAGATAGATTGATAGATAGATAGACTGAGAGAAAGAGATAGATAGATAGATAGACTGTGAGAAAGAGATAGATAGATAGATAGATAGATAGATAGATAGACTGAGAGAAAGAAATAGATAGATAGACTGAGAGAAAGAGATAGATAGATAGATAGATAGATAGACTGAGAGAAAGAGATAGATTGATAGATAGACTGAGAGAAAGAGATAGATAGATAGATAGACTGAGAGAAAGAGATAGATAGATGGATAGATAGACTGAGAGAAAGAAATAGATAGATAGATAGACTGTGAGAAAGAGATAGATAGATAGATAGATAGACTGAGAGAAGAAATAGATAGATAGACTGAGAGAAAGAGATAGATAGATGGATAGATAGACTGAGAGAAAGAGATAGATAGATAGATAAACTGAGAGAAAAAATAGATAGATAGATAGACTGTGAGAAAGAGATAGATAGATAGATAGATAGACTGAGAGAAAGAAATAGATAGATAGACTGAGAGAAAGAGATAGATAGATGGATAGATAGACTGAGAGAAAGAGATAGATAGATAGATAGACTGAGAGAAAGAGATAGATAGATGGATAGACTGAGAGAAAGAGATAGATAGATAGATAGATAGACTGAGAGAAAGAAATAGATAGATAGACTGAGAGAAAGAGATAGATAGATGGATAGACTGAGAGAAAGAGATAGATGGATAGATAGACTGAGAGAAAGAGATAGATTGATAGATAGATAGACTGAGAGAAAGAGATAGATAGATAGATAGACTGTGAGAAAGAGATAGATAGATAGATAGATACAATATAATGTACACGAAAATATATCCAGTCTCAGTGTTCATTAATAAAAAAAATAAGATGAAGACGGAGATAGAGTCAACCCGATGATTACCCGAAGAAGAAGAAAATGTGCCCCAATCAGAAGAAATAACCAATTAAGGAGATCAGGTAGAAGAAATAATAAGAGGTATATGGGAAATTGCGGTCCCAAATACCACCAAGAAAGGAATAAAATACAAGACAAGGTTTATATATTTTAAAAGGGGTTTAATGGTGCAAAAGGTTGCTAAAACTTATTGCTTTAGCGGTCTCAAGTCTCATATATATGTAACAATCCATGAACGCATTCATCTTTGTGTAGAATTCTTGTGGGGTAAAGACTTCTGGTTGTAGGCTCTTTCGTTGTTGAGTCTGCTGCCATGTTCACCCATTTATTTATTTTTTTTTGTGGGGGGGGGGGCTGTCCGTGTTGGTCTGTTGTATCAACCGTCTCTGCTGCTGTCACGTTCTGTTCTGAAAATTTCGGCCCCTGAATAGATCCCACTTCCAGGCTATGTCAAGGAGGAAAACTCATATTTTCCATAGGTATTCAATAATCCTGACCAATTAGGAGTCAGCAAAGAAACACAATTTTAACAACCCACTCTCCACTACAGCGAGTTTTCTTAAGATCTCATCAACCATTATAAAGTAGATGTTCAGCTTTGTGTGTTCACTAGGTACCACCAATTTGAACTTGGAAATTTACCCCCCCTACTATATTTAACACAATGAAACTTGCATAAAGGTTAATATTATCTTGAAAATTTTTTTGTCCATTCAAAAGAAGAAACATTAAACAAACTCCTAATGATTTTTAAATTTGTTTCAGATTACGGAAATAATGAAAATTATGAACGAAAAACAATGTTTACATTTTTTCACCGTTAAAACAATGTTTACATTTTTGCACCGTTAAATCAATTGAAATTTAACGTAACCAAAAAAAAAAAAAAAAAAAAAAAGTTGTGACTGGAGGCTTTTATAAAAATTCTATGAAAAATCAAAATTTCCATAATTACTTACCTTTTGAGGAAAATATGTATGAAATCGTTTTTTCCTAAATTATATTAGGGGAAATATTTTTTACGAGGTCTACCCACCTATCTTATTTTATGAAATATAAAAAAATGAACCAAAAAACGATTTTTACTTTTTTTCTATAAAGATAAAAGTCTGGATAATTATTATTGCCTTGGTAGTTGCTCTCCATCTTCGTAATGTCTTGGTGGAATCTTTCTCCGTGCTCATCACCCTCTGCTTCAAGGGAAGAAGTTGAGGTGGGAATGGAGAAAATGAATTTTGAGTGACATTCGGCATCCCTTATCCTCATAAGTCTTTAGCAACTTCTCAATACAGGCTTGGTAATTTGGTAGGCGTGTGTTACCAAGGAAACCACTACAGACTGACTTAAATGCTTCCCATGCTCTCAGTTTCCTGCATAACAACTAAAAAAGAAGACATAAGTCACATAATATTAGAAATTAACCCTGAATGCATATATCCCTTTATATACAGTATGTGTACAAAATGTACAGTATGCATATCTAAAAAACTAGAGGTGATGAGTAAAAACGGATTTCAAATCTGAATTCAGCTGCACCCCCAAATTAGGTTAAAACAGCTATTTTTGTGCTTGCCTCAATTTCTTTGTAAACAAGTGTTATTAAACAAGCAATGTCCAGAAATGCATTGGAAGTGATTTTACTACATAAATGCATTGGAAGTGATTTTACTACATAAATGCATTGGAAGTGATTTTACTACATAAATGCATTGGAAGTGATTTTACTACATAAATGCATTTTGGAAGTGATTTTACTACATAAATGCATTGGAAGTGATTTTACTACATAAATGCATTGGAAGTGATTTTACTACATAAATGTATTGGAAGTGATTTTACTACATAAATGCATTGGAACTGATTTTACTATATAAATGCATTGGAAGTGATTTTACTACATAAATGCATTGGAAGTGATTTTACTACATAAATGCATTGGAAGTAATTTTACTACATAATGCATTGGAAGTAATTTTACTAATAAATGCATTGGAAGTTATTTTACTACATAAATGCATTGGAAGTTATTTTACTACATAAATGCATTGGAAGTTATTTTACTACATAAATGTATTGGAAGTAATTTTACTACATAAATGCATTGGAAGTAATTTTACTACATAAATGCATTGGAAGTAATTTTACTACATAAATGCATTGGAAGTAATTTTACTACATAAATGCATTGGAAGTAACCTCACCATTAAATCTGAATTCAGCTGCACCCCCAAATTAGGTTGAAACAGCTATTTTTGTGCTTACCTCAATTTCTTTGTAAACCAGTGTTATCATTCGTAACGTGAATTTGTTGGTATTTAGTGTTCACCCAGCAAAAACAATTGCATACCTACTTCCTCCATCAAAATTTGGTAGGCAAAGAGTTAATTAGCGGTAGGCTAATTAACTCTTTGCTAACCAAATTCCCCATCCACGGCTGTACCAATTTTTCTTGGTATATTTTTGCCTGTATGATGGGATATTTAAAAAAAATCACTATCTATTCACCTCAGACAAAAAAAAAAGATGACAGGAGTGTTCATATAGTGATTTCTCAGTGTGAACAAGTGACTCGTGCGAGAACCGCAGCAATCGGTTTACGGTAGGATCGCAATTGTGGGCGAACCACTATAAGCGGTCTAAAGTAGGCAAAGAGTTAAAAAGCTCTGTACGAATTCCTTGTTGGGTACTTATGTAGAATAGCGCGAAAGAGATAATATCTTTAGATTACATATAAAAAGAATTACATTTCATTACATTTCACAGAAATACCTGAAATCTTTGAGACGATAGGATTAGAAATATATATATATATATATATATATATATATATATATATATATATATATATAGAGAGAGAGAGAGATAGAGAGGGAGAGAGAGAGCGAGCAATAAATCTGTCGAAAGTGATGCCCAAATTTGGAAAATCAATCTGTTTAAAAAAAGTGCTATTTTTGTAAATAAGTGACCAATCCCATTTACTAAACCTACCACTACCAATCTCTCTTACTCTCTCTTTCTTACTCTCTCTTTATCTCTTTCTCTTATTCTCTCTTTCTTTCTCTCTCTCCTTCTCTTACTCTCTCTTACTCTCTTTCTTTCTCTTTTTCTCTCTTTCTTTCTCTCTATCTTACTCTCTCTCTCTCTCTTACTCTCTATTTCTCTCTCTTTCTCTCTCTATCTCTCTCTCTCTCTCTCTTTCTCCTTCTCTTACTCTCTCTTTCTCTCTCTCTTCTCTTACCGTCTCTTTCTCTCTCTCTCATTCTCTCTTTCTTTCTCTTTTTCTCTCTTTCTTTTACTCTCTCTCTTTCTCTTTCTCTCTTACTCTCTCTCTTTCTTTCTCTCCTTCTCTTACTCTCTCTAATCTCTCTCTCTTTCTCTCTTTCTTTCTCTTTTTCTCTCTTCTTTCTCTACATCTTACTCTCTCTTTCTCTCTCTTTCTCTCTCTCCTTCTCTTACTATCTCTTTCTTTCTCTCTTACTTTCTCTCTCTCCCCTTCTCTTACTCTCTCTTTCTCTCTTTCTCTCTCTTTCTTTCTCTCTATCTTACTCTCTCTCTCTTTACTCTCTCTTTTCTCTCTTACTCTCTCTTTCTCTCTTCTCTTCTCTTACTCTCTCTTTTCTCTTCTCTCTCCTCTCTTACTCTCTCTTTCTCTCTCTCTCTCCTTCTCTTACTCTCTCTTTCTCTCTCTCATTCTCTCTTTCTTTCTCTTCTCTCTCTTTCTCTTACTCTCTCTCTCTCTCTCTCTCTCTGTCTGTCTGTTAATGTATGTGTCATTGTTAATCAATTTCGATTGCTGTACGACTTTTTATGAACCCGCCTAACCTTACCTTTCTCTTTCCCCCCGATGACGAAATTCCAACAGAATTTTATGAGAACCAATCCAATCATCTTGAAGGAGAAAGCCAACAAAATTCAACCAAACAAACACCAATTTTCACAGTATTTCTATTTCTTTCAATAAAAGCTGAATATCACTTCAGAAAAAAGAGCGTATATATATATATTATATATATATATATATATATATATATATATATATATATATATATATATATATTATAAAAATTAAAATGGTTTAACGGGAGTAGCAGTGAGAAAATGCGGGTTATGAATTAAGGAACAAGAGATACAACGATATGAAATGAAACAGTTTTAATACATTTATATGCACATTAAAATGGGTACACAAAGAGAAGAAAGTTCTTACTCTGGGTCGGACAAGCAACCCGAGATTTAGTAATAGTTCTTTTAAAGGTTAGCGGCACCTATTCGTGAGGTATAGCCGTATGTTATTATTTTAGTTCTCAGCTCCGTAAGGTCTTAGCCAAGTCATTAGTTTAGTTTAGTTTGGGTAATTGGTTACAGCACCGTTCGAGGTAAGCCGTAATTAATTGGTTGTGGGTTTGTTTAGGGTTGCAATAAGTTTATTCCTGCTAGCAGCCTTTCGACTGCATTGGTAACAAAGTTATCCGAGGTTGCGTTTATCTCATCGGCTCCCTTAGTTGTTATCCTGGAGATTAAAGGTAACTGCTATCAGCCTTCATGGGTCAAAAGATAGCAATCTCACTTGAGAAGGAGGGAATGGATGAAGTCCGTCGTGGGGTTTTCTGTCCGTATGCCTAGTTCGTAGGAAGAGAGAGAGAGAGAGAGAGAGAGAGAGAGAGAGAGAGAGAGAGAGAGAGAGAGAGAGAGAGAGAGAGAGAGAGAGAGAGAGAGAGCAAAGCCCTTACCTGTGGTAGTATCACCCAAGGAGGTGCGGGTGTGGAATAGGTGTTAACCCCTTGATGGTCACAACTAAAAGAGAGGATGCGTGGTGGGCCGAAGCCAGCAGTCGCTCTCAGAAGGGTTACAACTAAAAGAGGAAGAATAGCCCCGGTCATGGCTATTTATAAAGTTCACCACGTGGTTAATGTTAGGGATGGCTGCTGTGTGTCGGTGACACTCGACCACTGTCCCCAAGGAGCACAAGTGCCGGTGTTGAATGAAGATAACATAAAATTTCAATAATATATATATATATATATATATATATATATATATATATATATATATATATATATATTATTGAAATTTTATGTTAAAAGAAAGGAAATAAATCCGACGGTATGAGTACAGATAAAATGATATGAAAGCAACACAATATGCTGTTAAAGTGAACACATTTTATAACATATTCATAGCTAATATTGAACAATATTTCGATTTAAAAAAAATTATCTTCAGAGCTTGTTTATACTCCGTACTATCAAGAGCGGAGACGAAAGTCATACGAATTCAAAACGAAAACCTTGATGTTGCAAAGAAGTTATGTGGTAGTTTCAAATATGAGCACTTCCACCACACTTATCTCGGTCACCGAATCATGTATCTCTTATTGTAACAGTTTTTGAAAAAAGGAGACATATTCCAAGTTCGACACCAGACGAAATCTCTTATTTAAACAGGATGAGTATTAATCCGTTGACGGTAGGCCTGCAACGGATTTTTAGAAAATAATCTTTATTTTTGTAATTAATTTTGTAATTTTTTATTTTTCTATTTTTTATTTTTCTTATACATAAAATAAAAAAGTATGAATGATTGTAAGGTTTTATTTTTTTGGATAATGTGAAATTTAAATTTGTTGGGAAGTATATATCGGAAAATGTCATGTGAAGGGGATTTTATGATTTTTGACTACAAGTGTCGCTACGAAAGTGGATATATAAAAAAAGCCTTGTCTTTGGGGGATGGTTTGATGGGTGAGAATAACGCAAGATTTCATAATTCTACGTAGTGTTCTATTGTGTATGTGGGTTAATATTTTGGCACCTTTAAAATCAAAGGTATGGTTATGGTCTAAAATATGTTTAGCTAGGGTGTTGTTTAGAAAATCTCGTTTAATATGATATCTGTGTTCCGATAGACGTTTAGATAAGGATCTGGAAGTTTCCCCTACATATTTTTTATTACAATTTAAGCAATCTATTGTGTAGACTCCAGCTTCGGAATGTGTGTGTAACAACTCTTTATGTTCGTTATTTCTTTTTTGCGAGATGGAAAAAAACAGGTCAAACATATTTATGTTTCTTCCTTCAATATGACCTAAACTGACCACGCGACGTATTTTGGTGGTACCTAAATATCAGTTTAGAAAAAAAAAAGACCCTTTAAGAATCCGCATCAAGCTCACCATCCCAATGCTTATTCCATCCAACCATCTCGAAAGAAGTAGCAAAAAAAAAAAAAAAAAAAATTCACCAAACAGGCACCAATTTTTACTGTAAATGCGCATTTCCTTCGATAAAAGCAGAATATCAGATCAGCCTCCTCCCCAAGAAAAAATCACGTTCACCAATTCTATCCAATATTTGAATCCTTTCTCGAACTAAAACATAACATATCAACTTATATATATATATATATATATATATATAATATATAATATATATATATATATATATACACTAAGCATTAGCATTTTTGTCGTCTGCTAGTAATTTTAAAAGCGAATCAAAAAATAATTAAATCTATTATTTAAGGTCAAACTTTGTCTAAATCGATAAGTAGTAACATAATAACCATCATTAAAAAAAGAAAAATATCATTACATATGCAGTTTATTTTTAAAAGATTTAAAACCATTGGTTTTGGGTAATTTCGATCCGATCCGCCATTCAGCCTCTTTTTCGAAGGTTTTAAGTGCTTGTTTACAATTTTACTGTAACATTCGCGATTGCAAAAACAATTACCAAAAATCAGGTAATTATCCGATTTTAATGAAATTTTCAGTATTGATTTAACAATTAATGAATTTTATAATGCATCAGTTATTTTATTTCAAAACTTTAATTTAGTATTTTTGCTATGAAAAATTAATATATAAAATTCATTTAAAATATGAAAATCCTGATGTTAAGTTTAAAATGTTATATTTTTAGATTTTAAAAATAAATATCTACTTAATGCAAACCTTATTTTAGGTGCCAAAAGTAATAAGTTTTGAAGAAAAACTCGATTGAAAATGTATCCCTCCCCTTTTTAAGCAGAAAAAACATCGATGCATAATTTTTTCTTTTATAAAATAATAGCCAATTAAATAATTATCGAAATGAGTAAAAAAGAAATCTCAAAAAAATTAATTATTTATTATATTTTTACATTTTATTTTTCGATTTTCGGTACTTATTTTCTCATAAAACAACAACCGTACATTTTTTTGTTTCTATTCATAACTTCGGTCTTTTATCTCTTTATTTATACTGTAATTAATATCGAAAATGACCAACTCGCAAAACATTTTACGCCCCCAACATAAGGGGGGTCAAAATTAAGTGACCTGAAAAAAATGAAAAAGTTTTGAAATAAAATAAATAATGCATTATAAAGATCATTCATTGATAAATAAACACTGAAAATTTCATTAAAATCCGATAATTCCCGGATTTTTTGTAAATTATTTTCTGTAGGGGGGGGGGCTAAAGTCATTTTGTCAAAAAACTCATTTTAGGCTCAGTTTGCCAGTTGCTAATATACACACACAACATTATTTTGTGTCACAGTAAGACAACGACAGTCAACACAAACTAAGATTAGCTTAGATGTGGCACAAGGCCAGAAGTATGTGGCGCCCAGTGAGAATCGAACTCACTAACAATGATTTGCAAATCTAGCTTGCGTTACACAACAAAAGGTGCCCTGTCGACCCGAAAGAATAAGCGACAAAAGCGGTTGCTTAGAACGAAATAAAAAAAAAGATATCATTCAAGACTTTCAATTTAGATGGGTTGTCACTTAAAAACAGCAGGTACCCAATGCAAATTGAGACTTGTGTGTTCGACTAAGATTATTAAATTATAAGTTTAATGCATATTCTAAAACCACTGAATTAAAAAAAAAAAAAATAAACAGAATAAACAGAATGAAATAAAATAAAAAATGAATAAAGAATTTTAACAATTTTCTTTTTAAATCGTGCATCTTTTGAAAAAAAAAAAAAAAAAAAAACCGAAAAAAAAAAACAAAACAAACAAAAAAAACCCCAGCAACATATCTCTTCACAATTGAATGCTGAAAAAAAAAATGAAAATAGAATAAAAAGAAAATATTTTGTTTAAACGCCCAACTAAAATATGTTGTTACCAAACTTTAATGTTTTTTCTCGTGTTAACACAAAAAAAATGTTTTTGATCGAGATGTTAAAAAAGTTAACCTTTGCATTGTGCACTTCTTGAAGTGGTTAAAACTTATTTTTTTCTACTTTCTATTCTAAGGGATAGCTAAAGAAAAAACTTAAAAAAAAAAACTTAAAAAAAAAAAAAGAAAAAAAAGGTGAGTTCAAAAAGTTACCGAATGTCTAAGATTAATGTTTTTAGTGACAATTTCAACCTTCTTGATGGGTGTATGTGCGCAAACATAATACTGGCTCGGCTGCGCATTGGCCATACAAGACTTAAAAACTCTTTTATGCTAAAGCGAGAGGAACAAACATAGACATCGATTCGTCATGGACCAGATAAAACTAAACGTAATATATATATATACTAGCTAAAGTACCCGGTCCATGGCCGGAAGAAAACATTTTTATGAACACCAGCGAGTGTTCATAAAAATAAAATTAAAAAAATCATCACCGAAAATTTATGTATTACAGTGTTTATTTTAGGGATTTTTTTTAAACATTGAAAATATTTTTTTAAATGCAATCCTAAATTTTTGAGCGTTTTGAAATAATTTATATTATAATATTGACATTTTTTTTAGGTAGAATTCAGAATTCAAGTTTTTTTTTTTTTTACTAAAAAAATATCAATTAAAAAAAAAGTTATTCAGAATATTATCTTTATAGAAAAAAAATCGTGGTAGACCTGAACACACACACACACACACACATATATATATATATATATATATATATATATATATATATATATGCACCATTGCGCAAATTAATTGAAACAAAACAAGTAATTACTAGCAAGAGTATGTACCCTCCAGGCGTAAGTATTTAAATTTTAATGTAATGAAATATACTAGCGAGACCCGTGGAATTTCGACGAAATGAAACAAAATCAGGAGGAGCTATTTAAACCAGAAACGATGATTTCAATATTACAAATAAAAAAAGACAAACTTCTTTTCAATTCATTTTAATTTTACGTTGAAAAAATTGGGCGAAATAAAATCAGACAAATAAGAAATCTGCGATTAAGCGATACCAGATAATCTGGTTTTACATTTTTGGATTGCATCTTGGACGATTTGGACGGTCGTTTGTCTCCTTTCTTCAAAGCTGCACCCATCTCCTCACTGCGTCGAAGCACGGTCTATTCTCTTACAAAACGTAGGGTTTAGACATTGCTTTTCCGGGGACAAAAAAATCCCCACAACACGTATGTGTCCAGTGAGCTGACAAAGCGCCGAAGAGGCCTAGTTTTCTAGCGTCGAAAGTTTCACTTCCGCCGAGAGTGGAATTGTGGGATATTTCGTTTTCGTATTTCACTATTCATCTTTATTTTCTAAATTTTTTCTTTAAACTTTATCAGCTCATTTAATTCCCACAGGTTCGAACATTACCTCACCAAGTCGATACATTACGGCTTCGTTACGTCCTCTGTGGTTGGGAGTGAATACATACTTTAAACTTAAAAAAAGAAGGGCATATTAGTCAAACTAGCAAATATATGCACCCTCCGTAGGGTGCAAGTATTTAGGTTTTGATGTAATAAAATATTATATCAAATTAGAAACTATTTAGAAAATGATAAATCGAGGGGGTATAATCGAAAAATAGAACAGCTTTAAATCTAACTCTTCCATCATTTTCCATCACTCCCGTCTTTCATTTTTCCTAATTTATCTATTTAGTTAGATTATGAAGTATTTAATAAAATTACAGTTTTTTCGTCTTGTTTATGGATTTCTTTTAAGATTTATTGAAGAGATTTTTGCTCAGATTCTTTAAGAGAAAACCAAACAATTAGAAATCAATAATACTAAGCATATATTTAGTAAAATCAAATTCTTAATATCAATATGCAAATTAGCCTTCTCGTTCACACTGTAAACCGCTATTCTGTTGTATATATAAATATACTTGCATTTTCTTAGTATGTATATCCAACAGTATTAATAAGGTACAACAATTTTATCAATAATTGATTAAATAAAAAAATAAATTCATGGTGAATGTGATGTCAATAACTAAGGGAATTGTGACTTGAGTAGGGATATAGTTTCGGTTACAGACAGACAAACACACAATCTCCATTATAATAAGATATTCAATCCAATCATCATCATCATCATCAAGACATGCCGACAACACGTATTTCTTTTGAGTCTCTCGCCATCCCTCCCTATCGGTCATCTCGACCAGTGCTTCTGAAACTTTTGGAAGTTGCTGACCGGGTTTAATTTTTTTTGATCGATGCACGGACCCGGTGTATAAAATTAAAGAATTTGTTAAACTTCGAATAAAAAAAAAGTATTTATGTAGGCATTTCATTCATAACACAAGGAAAAAAGAAAGGAGGAGAAGAAAGAAAAGAAAAAAAAGAAGAGGAAAAAGAAATAAGAAGAGAAATTATAACTACACAAAGAAAAACGTAAGCACGTCCATTTCTGATATGAACCTCTGATGATGAAGTTTCTACTTCGAAATCGATAAGACAAAAATAACATCTTTTTGTTTTTATTTTTCATACGCATTGTATTGGCCTTCAAAATATTAATATATTATAACATACTTAACAATGCTTCAAGCAAATTACCAATTACTTTTATGTTAAAATTAGTTTTATTTAATACAGAAATCTATCATCAATATAAACTAAACACCCCTCCCCCAGTGAACAGTCAATGGGAATAGTGAGACTGTTTCTTATTTGTCAATTTGTCAAGTCTTGGCTCGATAGAAGAAAGTGACATACGGAATGGTTCTCGAATATCCAAATTGTTCCTGTACTTCGTTTTTATCACACTCAGCCGGGGGGTCCAGTGAGCTTCGGCCACTGGGCTGATAAAGTAATTAATAACATTGATCCCAGGGGGCTACCCCCCCCCCACCAGGCAATACCTACCCTCTTGATTTAAAGGGGCAGGGCTGGGTTTATTGCCCAGTGCCTGAGGTGCCTCCTTGAGAAGGGAATGCTGATGGGTTCAACGCATTTTTTTGTGCCTGCCACCCATAAGCTTCGGCTTGTGGGTAGATCCACATAAAAACGTCCTCATAAGTGGGATGAGAGGCAAATATCCCCACTCATTCTTGAAAAACTAGCCTCACATCGGCATGTTGATAGAAATACGAGAAACATTTCAGCCAGTTGATATTTTTAGAAATATATTTCCAATTTTAGTTTATAGGTTGCCGTGCTTGAAAACTTTATGAATAAATTTTTAAAAAATCACGTGGAACAGACAGATAGTATTCCACGGATTGGCACCGGTCCGGCGGACCGGCTATGACAAGCAGTACTCTATACGACATCCAGTGTTCGTACAGAGTTGATGAATATAAGTTTTTGCTGGTCGGCCAACATCGGTGTGTCCATGCGTATGAGTCCATAACAGAATGTTGCTTATAAGTAAGGGGTCGGGTTAGCTCAGTCGGTAGAGCGTTCGGCTAGAAACTGCAAGGTTCCTGGTTCGATACCCGCCCTCGCCAACTCAGCGTATGAGTAGCACAGGGATCTGTGCAGTAAAGTAAGGAGCTGATGGAAGGTGTGGCGCTCCACCTCAGAGGCAAAAACAATCTCCTTGGTCTAGTGAAAAGGGGATAGACTCCATCGCTGGTCGGTTGATACCGACTTTAGGCCATCCCAACGACTTTACTTTTACTTTTATTTATAAGCTTGTTTACTTCACTAGCAGCATGTCTGGCTTGTCTTATTTGGATAGTTTGTGTGATAGGAGGTAAGTTGCCGAACAATTACTATTTTGTAAGGTACAGTTTCTAGAATTTGTTGAAAACATCACTTAGCATCCTTGTGAAGTTACCTCCTAGATTTTATTTCACAGGCTTTTCGTTAAAATCCAAGTGTTGCATTCATACAGTAGTACTGACACGTTTACATCTTCGAAGAATCTATTCTATCTATATATTATAGAAACTAGCAAATATATGCACCCTCCTGGTGCAAGTATTTAAGTTTTAATATAATAAAATATCATGTTAAATGTGAAAGGCTAATGAAACTGAATAAGAATGCAGATAAAAAGATCTTGAACAGAGGGGGTATGATTGAAAAATAGAACAACTTTGGAACTAAGTCTTTCATCATTTTCCATTACTCCCGTCTTTCATTGGTAAATTTTCCTAATTTAACTATTTAGTTAAAATGGGAAGTAAAGAATAATATTACAGTTATTTCTTCTTGTTAATGGATTTCTTTTAAGATTTATCCCCGAGATTTTTGCTCATATTCGTTAATATAAAACCAAACAATTAGAAATCAATAATACTAAGCATATATTTATTAAAATCAGATTTTTTATATCAATATGCAAATTAGCCTTCCAATTCACACTGTAAACCGCTATTTTATTGTATATATAAATACAATTGCATGTTATTAGTATGTATATATGGTCAACAGTATTAATGATGTAAAGCAATTTTATTAATAATTGATGTTTAAATAAAAATAAAATCATTGAGAATTTGATGTAAATAACAAAGGGAATTGTGACTTGAATAGTAATATAGTTTCGGTTACAGACAGACAAACCCACAATCTCCATTATAATAAGATTTTCATTATGTATGTTACGATTTTTGTGGTCATCCTTTGAGCTTCAAGCAAGAGCGCAGTCCAGCGGAGATCCTTTGTATTAAGCAGAGCGCGATCCTTAGCGAAGAATCCTTTGGTTGTTCCTTGCTGCTCCTCAGTCTTGCAGGTCCTTCGTCAATAAATGCAAATGGATGTCTCTCAATATCAGCCAATTAAGTAGTGAACCAACCACTCGCTGAGTCTATAAATTTAAGTGGTGGATTGCAGCACGGCTTATATACCAAAAATAATCCAACAATGTAGCTTGGTTGGTTTTCTTTAACGGCATGCTAACGCTTGTTGGGATATCTAATGCCGAAGTTAGTTATTAATTTTTGCAAGCAATTATATATTTTCTTCTTCTTCTTCTTCTTCTTCTTCTTCTTCTTCTTCTTCTTCTTCTTCTTCTTCTTCTTCTTCTTCTTCTTCTTCTTCTTAAGCATCAATCATTTTTCTACGTCAAGAAAGGATCAAACTTTATGCCACAAGAGATCTCTACTGTAAAACTAATTTCAACTACAGCCCTAAAATGGTCACACGAATCGTAACAGTAATCCCTATAACGAGAGCCCAATGGGTTTACGGATCGTCTCGTCTTATTTAAATTTATATGAATATAGATGTTGAGGGCCATTTTCAGAATTTTTTTGAATCATTTTGTCACAGAATACTTTAAAGGGTGCATTCATTGTGATTGGATGTCTAAACATTCACAAATGCGTGAAGACATTTGGATATTGCCAGATAGCGACTACCCCCTCCCCCCACGAAAAACAAAAACAAAAAACCCAAACAATTTTTTTGATTTTCAACCACAACCCTAAAATGGCTACACGAATCTTAACTTACTGTTAAGATTTGTGTAGCTATTTTAGGGTTGTAGTTGAAAATCAAAAAATTGTTTGGGGTTTTTGTTTTCTCCTTGTAACGAGAACCCAATGGGTTTACGG
The DNA here is from genome assembly GCA_023376005.1 of Doryteuthis pealeii. Classification (NCBI taxonomy): domain Eukaryota; kingdom Metazoa; phylum Mollusca; class Cephalopoda; order Myopsida; family Loliginidae; genus Doryteuthis; species Doryteuthis pealeii. The sequence continues at coordinate 74,577,559 of CM042159.1, read as the reverse complement.
ATCGTCTCGTCTTATTTAAATGTGTATGAATATAGATGTTGGGTGCCATTTTAAGCATGTTTTTTTCTTTTTGTATCATTTTGTCACAGAATACTTTAAAGAATGCATTCATTGTGATTGGATGTCTAAACATTTCCAAATGCGTGAAGACATTTGGATATTGCCAGATAGCGACCCCCCCCCTGAAAACCAAAAACCAAAACCCAAACAATTTGTTGATTTATGGTGCTAAAGATGCTACTTGTGCTTAAAGTCTAGACAAAAAGTAAATAAAACAAGCAAGGAATTATCTGACTGGATGGCTTTATAGCCAATATATATTACACTTTACTGACATTTAACGAGACAGGATTTTGTTTACCTTGTGTGTAAAAGTTCGGGGTTAATTTGTGGCAAGATGCTCAAACAGTCTGAAATCAGAAACGTTCAGCTTTTTACATTTCAACAAAACTGCTTATTGTTTAATTGCATATTAGACAAGTCTCGAGGGAAAACTACTTGACCCCCCCCCACCCCCAGATATGGTTTAAATAGTACCACTACTGTTCTTTTACAAAGATGGTTTTGACATTAAATAACCCATGAAGGTTGGTATGCCATTAACCCTTTATCTACCACTGTCACCCGAAATAGCGTGATGAAATGGTTAACAAGCTAGTATTATCGGAAATTGGGTTATCTGCCCCTATTAGTTCCTGGAATCAGACGCCAGGGGCAGGCCCCTAAAATTCCACAGAACAGACCCGGCAGGCGAAGGGTACAGTACTAGCTGATACAAGCAGAAGAATAGAACTACCGCGACTTTACCGGACAACTTAGAGACATTGCAAAGACCTATACAAATAAGTGTATTTGAATCCCTTGTATTACCTATAAATATATCCCCGCCAGGAGAAATTCCTCTGGCAACTCTGAAAGACAATTACACTACTCTTAAAGACATTTACAAAAGAAATGTATACAGTCTAACACATTGCTACTAACCCAGAATAAACTGTTAACCCAAATATAAACTTTATATTTGCCTTGTACCTTTCCTTCACAACAGTCATATTGTAACGTTACCATTGTTAACTTTATTCCTGTTACTATTCCATATTCCAAAACGGAATTTGGTGGAATTTTAGGGGTCTGCCCCTGGCGTCTGATTCCAGGAACTAATAGGGGCAGATAACCCAATTTTCGATAGTATTGTATCGCTGATCCTTTACCACTGAATAGAAATGGATTCATTTAATTCATTTCTCTTTTTGTAGATAAAATAAATTTATACCATAGAATATAGACATGAACCTAATCAATATCATGCAACATGATCCCCAATGATGCTAACACATTGTTAAAAACCAATTACTACAAAAGTGTAAATGTAGATACACAACATATATTACTTCCTAATCGCTAGGCATGACATAAGCCCAGCCGGGTTGATACGCCGTTAAAAACCAACCAACCAACCAACCAACCATCTTTTTTCAAATTCTAAACCATTTTCTAAGTGCTGACGATCTCGGTCGTTTTAGGGGAGGGGGAGTCTGGCATTTTGATCGTCGGGCGGTTTGGGGTGCTCTGGTAGATAAAGGGTTAAACAAGCAGACTAATTGGGGTAGGAGTCTAACTTCTCTACATTGGTTACAGTCAGCATATTCTAAGCCCACCTCCAACAGGGCGATATTTGGCTGGGACTGGCATTGGTGAGAAATGTAACCACTTTAGAATTAATACCCAAGAGATAGGTAATAACCCCTTCATATCTCCCAGCTATGGGTTAAATAGTAGCACTACTCTTCTTCTGCAAGGATGACTTTGGCGCTAAATAATTTATGAATATTGATATGCCATTAAACAAAGAAACCAAAGAAACCTACTTGGTTATATAACTACAAAAACCGACAAGTGCCTGCTGTATTCTATTAGGGCTGAACAAAGGTGTTAAAATTAGGGTGACCCAGAAAAAACAGAACCCAAATTATTTATTTTTCCCATTAAACTAACCTTAAACCCCAACCCCAACCCCAACCCTAACCCTAACCCCTAACCCTAAGCCTAACCCCTAACCCTAACCCTAAACCCCCTAGTTAAAATTAACAGTTTTATTACAAAATGTGTGGGTTCTGTTTTTTCTGGGTCACCGGTATACAGTGTGACCCAGAAAAAACAGAACCCAAATTATTTATTCATTTTCCCATTAAACTAACCCTAAATCCCAATCCTAACCCTAACCCTAACCCTAAACTCTAAACCTAGACCCCCATAGTTAAAATTAACAGTTTTATTACAAAATTTGTGGGTTCGGTTTTTTCTGGGTGACCCTAATTTTGACACCTTTGTGCAAGTTCAGCCTCTATTAGTTAACTTTCTCCCCGATTTCTGAATTCGGTGGAATAAATGTGTATGTCTGTAACCGAAACCACGTCACCACTGACTTCACAATTTACTTAGTTATTTACATTATATCCTCAATGTTTATCAAGCAATCATTATATAATTCTAATTAGCATCTTATTTGTTAATGATATTTCTATTCTATTAAAATCTAGCTCTGGTAAATTTTCCCTCAAAACAGTCCCGTGTTGGAAGCGCGTAGTGTAATGGTTAGAGTAGTAGGAAATGGACTCATACATCCGGGTTCAAATCCTGAATGAAGCTACAGTTCACATAACGCTAATACCTTTGGGAAAGGCACGAATCCAACTACTCTCCCTACAGCTATGGGTAAATAGTAGGTCAGACTGGTCTCTTTAACTTTGATTAGGCACTTTAAAACTAAGCATTCTCACAAAATAAAGGCTTTTAGAATATACACATTGAAGTGAATATTAAAATAAATAAAGGAAATATATTTAGTATTGTAACATAACGGGTGCAAGAAAAATAAAACATTTATTGCAAAAACACGGACATAAAATGGGGGTTCAGTTTATTTTATGGTAGGAATTTACGAGCAAATAGTCCTTTATTACCTTTGCATTGAGGTTTTAACAAAATTGGGTCTAATAAATAATTAATTTGTGTTATTGATTTCTAATTTAATCGTTTTATTCTCAAACGTATTAAAATTACTCATTTGTATATATGTATATATATATATCTTATTATAATGGAGATTGTGTGTTTTTCTGTCTGTAACCGAAACTATATTACTATACAAGTCACAATTCCCTTAGTTATTTACGTCATATTCACCATGATTTTATTTTTATTTATTCCTCAATTATTAATAAAATTGTTTTACATTATTAATACTGTTGACAATATCTACATATAAATAACATGCAATTCTATTCATATATACTACAAAATAGCAGTTTACAGTGTGAATGGGAAGGCTAATTTGCATATTGATATAAAAAATCTGATTTTAATAAATATGTGCTTAGTATTATTGATTTCTAATTGTTTGGTTTTATCTTAATGAATATGAGCAAAAATCTCGGGGATAAATCTTAAAAGAAATCCATTAACAAGAAGAAAATACTGTAATTTTATTCTTTACTTCCTATTTTAACTAAACAGTTTAATTAGGAAAATTTAGCCATGACAGACGGGAGTGATGGAAGAGTAAGTTTCAGTTGTTCTATTTTGTGATTATACACTCTCAGTTTCAAATCTTTATTTGCATTCTTATTTAGTTTCATTAGCATTTCTAATTTGATACAATATTTTATTACATTAAAAATTAAATACTTGCACCCGGAGGGTGCATATATTTGCTAGTATATATAAATCAATTAGAATAAAATAAAGATAAGTGTCAATTCTTTCTAAACTTTCTTTTTTAGTTTTGTTAGTTTTTGTAATTTAATGAAATATTTTCTTGCAACTTAAATACTTGCGCCTGGAGAATGGTGCATATTTTTGCTAGTCCATTTAATTTTTACAGTTGCGCCGTTTTCAAAAATATTTTATCACATATCTAGGTAGTAATATCTCATCTACAGAAAACGATGTTAATATACGCATAGGAAAGGTAAGGACTGCTATAAACAGGTTATCGATCATATGGAAACCTCATTAATTAGATAAAGCGAAAATTCTTCCAAGCTGTAGCCGGTCAGTACTACGGTACGGCCGCACGACTTTGAAGTTAACAAAGTGCCTCGAGAAAAAAGCTAGATGGGAGCTATAGAAAAAATGCTTCTTGCTGTCCTGAACAAATCCTGGAAGCAACACACCACAAAAAAGCAGCTGTGTGGCCACTTATCTCCTATCCCAAAAACCATCCGAATAAGACAAACAAGACATGCTGGTCTGCTGGAGAAGCTAGAACGAACTCATAAGTGATGTTCTCCCGTGGACACCTACACATGGACATACCAGCGTAGGCTGACCAGCAAAAACGTACATCAATCAACTGTATGTTCTGGGTGCTGCGCGGACAACCACCCAGGGGCGATGGTGAGAGAGAGAGAGAGAGAGAGAGAGAGAGAGAGAGAGAGAGAGAGAGAGAGAGAGTCACGGATATCCGTGCTGTCAGCATGACCTGTTATTGAGGATGATGATAATGATGATGATGATGGACCTGTAAAACATTTCAAATATTTTTGTTTTTGTTTTTGGTGAGACAAATTTTCAGCCATGTCTTTATCCTGTGTGTACGAGTGTTGATATCAATAACGAGCAAAGCAAATATCCGATACCCAATTATTGGTGTGACGCATGCGCAGTTCTGATTTGATCTTAGGTTTCGTCGTTCGAGTTTTCAAGTCACGTTACCAGACTCACAAGATTGAAAAGAAATCTCTTTTCTTCTCCGTATAAACAGTTTTGTGTAATATAAGTAATATCCATCTACCATGCCATAAAGAGTATTTGTGAATTGAGTACAAAGCTAAAAGTTTTTTAAAAAAGTGCTTTTTATGTGTACATCATCATCATCATCATCAACACATTAATAACCGGGCCTTCGGGGCGGGGGTTTGGTGTGTTTTGACCACTGGACCGGTGTTGTTAATTAACAGCGTTGATCCCAGGGGCTATCCCCCAGGCTACACCTGTCCATTGATTTAAAGGGACAGGGCTGAGTTTATTGCTCAGTGCCTGAGGCACTCCCTTGAGGGGGAATACCGACGGGATCAACGCATTTTTTGTGCTTACCACCCATGAGCTTCGGCTTGTGGGTGGGCCTACATAAAAATGTCCTTGTGTCACGCCCTCATAAGTGGGATGAGAGGCAGATACCCATCATCATCATCATCATCATGTCACGCTAGCAGCACAGATATCCATGATAATCTCTCGCCAAGCGTCCCTATCATTCATCGCTCTCAGTAGGTCCGCTGCTCAGCATCCTGTATCCGTACAGAGCTGGTTGATGTAGGTCTTTGCTGGACGGCCCACACTGACGTGCCCATGTGCTGGTTTCCACATGGAGAACGTCTCATGAATTCGTCCCAACTTTTCCATCATGTCGTGTTCGTTCCACTCCGATGGTTTGTGGCCATACAGCTGCTTTGTGGGGTGTTTTTTATAAGTGAAACACGTCGTAAATCACAAAGTGCTGCACATTTTTTGACCTTGTGCCAAACTGAGAAAAACTTAGTTGGTATTTACCCAACCCGTTCGCAACGGGTAGGATGTGACTCAAAGGCGCAAGTATGGGGCATCAAGTAAGGATAGGGTCTAGAATATGGAGCCCTTGTACAAGTATAGGACCAGGATATGGGGACCCTGTACAATAATTATGGAGTATGGCTTCTGTACAATAAGTATAGGGCTTAGAGTATGGGGCTCTATACAATAAGTATAGGGTTCATGTGTAGGTGTTCATTGGAAAATGTCATTTATAAGTTTGTCCCCACTTCTCCAGCAGTGTCCAGCATGTCTTGCTCGTCTCGATTTGTGTGATGGGTGGTAAGTGGCCGTACAATTGCTATTTCATAGAGTGCTGCTTTTAGTGCATCACGCAGTATCCTTGTGTAGTTTCCAAGCATTTCGTTTGAATTCAAGTGGTGTAGCCATACAGTAGTATAGACACGGCTATAGATAAGAAGAATTCTTGTTCTCATAAGTGCTCAATAGAGATCTGTGGAGTTTGGTGTGCAGGGCAACACAGTGAAATCTTTTTCATTTTCTTGAAACCATACTCGTGCAATGAGTGCAGTGTGACAAGTTATCTTTTCCTGTCACTGCAATTGTAGAAGACGGTTGCCACGAAAGGGTGTATCGTGTTAGTAAAGCAGTTCTAAGGGTAACAACAAATAAAGGAATTAAAACTTAGTTTAATTCTAAAGGTTTATTATACAACAAAACAATGACTAACAATATCTTTCTAATTATATAGAGTCAAGTTCGGGAGACCTACAAGTCTGACGGAGAGGGAAATTAAGGATATCTGGTATCTTCTATTTGAGTCAATCCCCTCGGAGATAAGTTCAGTCCGACTTGTCGTGGAACTGGTCTGTAGGTGTGTTATATACCCACCAGTCCGTTATGTGTATATATTATGCGGAAAGTTCTTTTCTACTACTATTAGGAGATATGTGAGTATCCGTGGTTATACTCCCATACCTAATCCTTCTTACTTACTTGAGTCACTGGCTCGTACCTTATTTCTGTAGTCTGTTTCTTGCGTAGCTGGGACATTTCTTCTCACCCCTGTTTCTTGTGTTCTGTACTCTGTTATGTGTTGCTATCTTCATTTCTTCTTCTAACTTCTGTTGACTAGTCTGGTCTGTCTTTAAGATGCTGGTCTGATTTCGTGTTGGTTCGCCAAGGCTGCCATTTAGTTCATAAAGACAACACTAGGCTTATATTTTAGTGATCATATTTTTTATTCAGAACCAGACATTTCTCTAGCTAGGATCCTCCAACCGGTGTGAGTGAAGCGGAACCCATCTTTACCACAGGAAGTCCCCGGCTTAACTGACTAAGATTTCTTTCCTACAGTCTATGTAACCGGAAAGAAAGTTACACAAAAGTTATTTCATGCCAATCATCTAACCCTTCTCCGATTTTGAATTTCAACAATTTTGAATTCAAAATCTATCTCTATACTAACCATCCAAAAACGACGCTGATTATCAATATACAACAGGTGTCTGTTGAATATTGGAGCCGCCACTACTGTGCATGTCATGTGATTGCTATGTCCAGTAACATGTCCTCTCGCCACTTAACTCTCTCTCTCTCTCTCTCTCTCTCTCTCTCTCTCTCTCTCTCTCTCTCTATATATATATATATATATATATATATATATATATATACCAACCCCTCTGCACGAGCAGTATGCGACACAAGATCAATATCTTAAGCGGAGTTTAACAGGTTTGAATTCAGAGTTTTCCCTTCTCCTAGACAGGTTACCTAGCCATGGTTAAAGAGCCCAGTCAGCTCTGTTATTTACCCATAGCTGGAGGGAGAATTGGATTCATACCAAGGGTATTAGCGCTATGTGAAATGCAAACAGCTTCGTCCAGGAATTGAACTCGGGTCGACGAGTCCATTTCCTACGACTCTAACTATTACCCCACGCACCTCCATATATAGAAGTACACGTATTTTGCAGACCCAGCAGGTCTATCTATTTCTAGATGATATT
>CM042159.1:74557519-74562519 GCA_023376005.1 Doryteuthis pealeii | reverse complement strand
TGTTGTTTGGATGGTCTCAAAACTCTTCCACGGATTTCCAATTCCTCTAGACTCTTTCCCAAACCCTTTAGGGCCGTTCCCAGGGCCCCAATTACGATTGGTGTGACTTACACCTTCGATGGTTTTTTCATCTCTCTGGCCAGGTCTAGGTATTAGTCTATCTTTTAGTTTTCCTTCATCTTCACTCTGTGATCAACCGGAACAGCAAAATCCACAAGATGACAAGTTTTATTCTTGTTGTTAATTACTACTAGGTCTGGTCTCCTAACCAGGATAAGGTTGTCGTATGGATTTCAAAGACTTAGAGAATTGTGTTTCATTCTCTAGCATATATTCCGCTTTGAGCACTGACCATTTAGTAGCATAGTCAAAATTTAATTTCTGGCTCAATTCATCACCTTTCCCACCCAGTCGTCACTAGACTTGTACTCCCTTTGAGCTAGTTAGCTGCATTCGTTTTTATCTCGGCTTGCTCTGATTTGAACTCCCGTGGGAGTTGTGTCCCTTACACCCTTTATCTCTTCCTCACTTTGTTTACATCTGCTGCTATCTTGCCACCGGAAGTACCATATACTTCGGCTACCCCAGCATTTCTTATGCGGGATTTTTAAATTCTTTCCACTTTAGCTCGCCTATTAAACGGACGTGTTTGTCTTCTCTCTTCGTGTTCTTCTCTCAGAGAACAGTTTCTTACCTTTCTTGTGGACGGAATAAACAAAATTACCCTACCCACGGTGTTTGTTGTTCTATGCTTGAAGGAGTTTAGCTACATTGTCTTGTGCTGCAATTATGGGAGGTTCAGTTTCTCTCTTGAGTTTTCCTCTTCTTAGCCATGTCCATGTCTTCGTGTTCGTGATCTCTTCAGTTTGTCGCTTGAAGTATGCATATAGTTGTTTTTCTTCCCATTTTCGTTTTCTAGTTTTTGTTGTGTTTTTCCTGTGTTCATATATTGCGATTGCTGCTATTGGCTGTTGTAATTATTCTTTCTTTGCTCTTTTTAGTATATTCCTCGAGTGCTTGAATTGTCGCTTCTACACAATATTTAAGTCTTTTCTTGACACATATCATTATCTATTTATTTAAAAAAAATGTAATTGTTATATACCCAACCTATAAACATTAATGGTTATGTCTTAATCCTCATAAATACGGGAATATTATGCGGACTAGGTAGTCATATACCACCAGCAGTGATTTACCTTCTTTCACGCCGATTGCGAGTATTGTATTCTATTAATGTCATAAAGATTCCATTTCATTCCCAACTTCCGTTTGGTTATTTCTCATCTAGTAATCTTTCTCTCCCCCTCTCTCTCTGTTATATACCCTACCTATAAACATTAATGGGTATGTCCAAATTCTCATAAATACGGGAGTATTATACTGACTAGGTAGTTTTATACCACTAGCAGTGGTTTACCTTCTTTCACGCCGTTGGCGAGTATTGTATTTTGTTAATCTTATAGCAACAAGGATCAGACTGAAATTAACCTGAAAAAGAAAAGATATTGACTGTGCATCTAGAAAGGGGTGGTGGTGTTATATACCCTACCTATGAACATTAATGGGTATGTCCCAACCCTTATGAATACGGGAGTATTACGCTGAATGGGTAGCGGTGGTTTCCCTTCTTCACATGTCGCTAGTGAGTATTGTATTTTGTTAATGTCATAAAGATTCCATTTCATTTCCAACCTTCCTTTGGTTATTCCTTATTTAGTAACCTCTGTTAGGCTACAACTCTCTCTCTCTCTCATATACCCTACCTATGAACATTAATGGATATGTCTCAATCCTCATAAACAATCCTGACTAAGTAGTCTTATACCACTAGCAGTCGTTTACCTTTCTCCACGCCACTGGCGAGTATTGTATATTGTAACTGTTACAAAGTTTTCATTTCATTTTCAACTTCCGTTTGTTTATTTCTCATTTAGTACTATTTGTTAGGTTACAACCGTAATTCAATTTCTTTTTATATAAACCAGCAAAGATTCCTAGCACGTACTCTAGGAATTTTGATCGTAAATTTACATGCAAGATTGTGTGTGTATTTACCCAACCCCTCTACAACGAGCAGGTTTGGCACAAGGTCAAGTTTTAAGTGAGATACAACAGTTTTGAATTTAGTTTCCTTTCTCGATCGTTTACATTACTAATGCGAGAGAACTCAGTCTGCATTAACGCGAAGTGAAACATAAAACAGCTTCGTCCAGGATTTGAACCCGAGTCAAATTTATCCCGAACACCCTATATATATATATATATATATATATATATATATATATATATGGTGATTGCCACTTCTTCACAGAATAAGACCATTTCTACAAGTAGTTCAGTTGTGAGCACGCAGATGGCCCACGGATCCAACTTGTTTTTATGTACCCTGTCACACATATGAAGCCCTCGACAGACAGGCCCTGCCACACAGGTCAGACTTAAATGTATGAAATGTTTCCATGACGTCCGTCATGTGTCGCTTACAGGGTGTTCGGGAGAAATTTGATTCGGGTTCAAATCCTGGACGAAGCTGTTTTATGTTTCCTTTAATATATCACTATATATTAATACGCTTGTTCCTAAATCTTCCGTACGTTATCATCGTGGAACACCCCCTGGTTAAAAATGAGACCGTCCAAGATGCAAGGCAAAAATATAAATCCAGATTATCTAGTATCGCTTAATCGCATATTTCTTATTTGTCTGATTTTATTTCACCCAATCTTAAAATGAAACATTCCAGATGGTTTTGCGTCGCTTATACGCTCAACGTAAAATTAAATGAATTGAAAAATGTGTTTTATTTGTAATATTGAAATCATCGTTTCTGGCTTAAATCGCTCCTCTTGATTTTTGTTTCGTTTCGTTCAAATTCCACGGGTCTCGCTAGTATATTTCATTACATTATAATTTAAATACTACACCCGGTGGGCGTATATTTTTACTCGTTTTGTTTCAATTAATTTACACAATGGTGTATATATATATATATATATATATATATATATATATATGCTCCCAATTTGGTCGAGCACTTTAAATAGAAGGGATTTAATTGCAAAATGCACGGTATCTGGTGCACAGCTAAGCCTCGCTTTGTTTACATATGTTTGAGGCCTCTAGTGAATGCATTTCCGCTTAGAAATGTAGCGATTAAATATTCCCCTATATTTGACAGCTGCCTATGGCCGTACGGGTAAGAGGATTGGCGAACGAAAGTTCATTCGGGTCTCGAACCCGGCCAGGGGTAGCTGTTAAACAGTATAACCACACTGATGAAGAGTGATACACCGAAACACGTGTATGTGGATTACTTATTATATATATATATATATATATATATATATATATAGGGTGTTCGGGAGAAATTTGACAGTTTCATAAGGAAAAAGAAAAAGTGCTTGGAAATTACAAAATTTAATGGATTGTAAAGAAATTCAACAGGCACAGAAATTACACTACTCTCAACAAGTTTCGCTCAAAATAACCACCATTAGCGTTGATCACAGCCTCAATCCTGCTCCGGAATCTGGAGCAAGCTGATGTTACAGTTTCCCTGGGAATGGTCTGTAGTAGTGGCACGGCGATTGGTGTCTTTCTCAACAGCGACCCTAACATAATAATCCATGGGGTTAAGATCTAAGGAGTTCGGGGACCAAACATTGGACTGGTGTTGTCGTAAAAATTCGCCGACAAAAATTTTTGACTTTTGCCAGAGGTGTGACAGGGAACCGAATCCTGCTGCCATACACATGGCCTACCATTGGCTATCCTTGTTATCCAGAGCTTGACTACAGTGTTTAGCAACTCCACGTAAGCATCTGAATTCAACCGGATACCCTCTCTGAAAACATCACCCTCAGAGAACACATCCGAAAACCATCACAGTTTGAGTAAATTTAGTCAGCATGACACGAGGAGTGTCCTTTGGGCTGTGTGCAAGCCATCTGTTATTCTGTTGTGCTTTTGATCTTGGCAAAGAACCAGATTGTTTGTGGTTCAGCAGGATGTTTCACTTTGCTCATGTTTCTTCGCCATTGTCAGGCGATTTTCACGTGCCTTTTCTCGGAGGAGTTGACCTCTGCGACGCTTGTATGATTAGTAGCGAAGGTCTTCATTGAGTGCAAGCTGCATGGTAGAGGCTGAAACATTCAATTCACGTGACAAAGCCCGAATTCCAATGCCAGGGTCTCCAAAACTTTTTTTTCCTTCAGATTTTCGAAGAATTCTGCTGTACGAACGCAATCGAATCGTCTGTTATGTTGCTCTCTTCTAGCAACAACCTGGTAGTCTCCATTGCAATTCTCCAGTTCGTGTCAGATTGTTTTTGCAGTGTTCAGGGAGCATTGGGCAGCAACCATAATCTCCTTATTTTAATGGCCGGTGCATGATACAAGTTATTCTCTTCCATGATTCAGGTGGGTTCCAGTCATCCATTCTGTTTGTCATCCCGTATATGAATGAAGAAGGGTCCAAGCTTTTAAATGCGTCAATACCTACAACCTACGGAAAAAAATAACCAAATATAAGTATGTCAAATTTATCCCGAACACCTTATATATATATATATATATATATATATATATATATATATATATATATATGAAAAAGTGATTAGACTAATTAGAATATTTTTCTTACTTTATCTATTTTTGATTGTTTTCAACTAGTTTCAACTTTCAATAGGCCATCGTCAGGAGAAAAACATTTTACGAAAGAAATATTTTTAGAAAGTTTTTCTTTTAAATTTTCACTATATATATATATATATATTATATATATATATTATAGAGAGAGAGAGAGAGAGACAGAGAGAGAGAGACAGAGAGAGAGAGAGACAGACAGACAGACACAGACAGACAGACAAACAGACTGACAGACATCTATATATACACACATATGTAGACATACACATATATATGCGCATATATATACACATACATATTAAATAATGATATATATATATATGTTATATAAATATACATACAATATATGTA
>CM042159.1:74490019-74550019 GCA_023376005.1 Doryteuthis pealeii | reverse complement strand
TAATTATCTTTACGAATATAAATCAAATCTCTATTATTTTTGCTAAAAAAACAAGCGCTGGTGATATTTAATGTGTATATATATTTACTTAATTTTGTAACCAATGAAAATAATCATGGATGATCGATATTGGACATGCACCGATCTTTTTGGTTGACTGGTTGACGGACTTTAATGGCATGCCGACCCGTCTATGGTTATTTTATGCCTAGACGTTAGGAAATAATGTACGGATCGGTACTGACGGCCAACAGATCCCAATGCAAGGATTCAGCCGGCGTATTCTACAGAGTCGCAGACGACAGGGTGAGCAATCTTTTGGTTAGTATTTATCTCTACTTGATATATTCCATACAAAACCTAACCAATTTATTTCTCTTATATATATATATATATATATATATATATATATATATTATTTATATTTTGCTTGAAGGCAATTATAATGCATGTATCGCATAAAATTCGATAATTATAGAAAATAATCTTGACAAGTGAATCCCGGCAAAGGATGGCTCGCTATGCAGAACACCGTACAGACTGTTTCGACTTTATTAAGTCTCATCAGCGATGTATACTAACGACTCCCCTCCGACAGGAATCGAAACCGGGACCTCAGCAGGCATAGTCAGAGACCATATCCATTCGGCCGCCGGTACATAGCGAACAATCCCTGCGAAATTAACCTTGTCAATGATACTTACACGTCTCTACCATAGTAGGTAAGGGAACGTTGATTGAGTAGTAAACAAACCAGGCCGTAAGCTCTTCGGCGAAGTGAATAAGATTTTTGGATGTTTGTTTTTTAGAAGCATTGTTGAATAAATTATTATTTATATTTTGCTTGAAGGCAATTATAATATATATATATATATTATGAAGGCAATTATATATATATATGTTATTTTGGAAAAGGTGACTTACGGTGAAGATGGTCACAATGGTTAGTTGATGCAAAATTCAGAAAAATAAGACAGCGATATAACAAATAAAAAGTGCTCAGTACGTTAGTAGAGCAAATTTATTGAAATACAGGTACAAGTGATAACCTACTCGAGTTTCACCATAAGGATCTTCAGGGTTAAATCCACTGGATTAATCAAGATATTGATTAATTGCAGTCGATTACTCGTGTGTGTCTTTCGCGATAAATATCTTGATTAATCCAATGGATTTAACCCTGAAGATCCTTATGGTGAAACTCGAGTAGGTTATTACTTGTACCTGTATTACAATATATATATATATATATATATATATATATATATAAGTAAATAAAACGCAGGAAAATCTGTCGAAATTAATTAGAGGGGGAGAGTGCAACGAGATAGCATTAGAGAGGGGGAGAGTTAAAGATGAAAACTGGGTTTATTAATTATTATTCTCTATCCCCATATATGTCCTGGATATGACGTAAGCCCTAGCACCTATATGATTGTCCCAACCCTATTACCCTTATGGCAACTCCCAACCCTTCTTTATCATATATGTGCTAAAAGGCAACGACTGAGGGTCTTAGTGTCCTACGTATGTCGTTAAACTGCGTCTAGTGGTGAAGTTCCAATTCTGGAGCTCTGGGGAGTATGGAGTGTCCCTTCATTGCAATTACTCCCAGGTCCACCCTGACCCGGAGTGGTAGTACCTGTTAGGGTACCGTTTATAGGTTAAATAGATCAAAAATGAGTTTTAAAAAATGAGTAAGAAAATATTGAATACCAAACAAGTAGGAATAACATAAAAACGTCAACGGCATAAAATAACCCAACAAGGGTTGACATGCCGTAAAAACCAACCAACCAACCAACCGCATTTCATCCCATAAGCGTTTATCTCCCAAAATATTTAAGACATGGCGAGTAATGTTGTGCTGCCGCCCTGTCGGTGGAGCGTTAGAATGCACCGACTGCACCTCTGCAGAGGGGTAAGACTCCCCCAATGGGGCCACCTGTTGGCCGTGGGTGGCTACCCGTGATGCTTAAGGATAGATACCATGTGTATGAGCAGTTCATGACATGCAATACTCCACTTTGGCCCTATCTTGGGCTAGATGGGCAGTCGGAGAGCCCCCTCCGATCAATCGGCTGGTCACGTCAGCCCTAGTACCTATATGATTTCCCCAACCCTATTGCCCTTATGGCAAGTCCCAACTCCTTTTTATCATATGGGTGCTAGAAGGCGGTGGCTGGGGTCTACATGTCCTGGGAATGACGTTAAACTCTATCTGATGGTGAGGTTCCAGTTCTGGAGGTTTGGGGAATGTGGAGCACCCCTTCATCACCATTGCTCCCTGGTCCACCCTGACCCGGAGTGGTAGTACCTGTTAGGGTCCCATCTATGGGTTAATAGAAAAATGTATTTATAAAAAATTGTATTATACATTAAGAATTGATTTATTTGAAAACTTTATCGGCATTAAATGACCCACCGAGGTTGATGTGCCGTAAAACCAAACCAAACTAAACTTGTCGTGCTGACACATGTTGTTGAGAGCGGGGTAGTTGTTGAATTAAGAGTTTTCCTCTTTTTGATTAGATGCCCCTCAAGAGTCCAATCTGCCTAGTTTGAGGGAGACGTTGTTTCATGCCTTCCCAATGGCATTTGTGTGAAGTGGAACGTAAAACAACCTTCCATTTTTCACGCCGTTAATCCACACCTAAAAGATTAATAGATTAATGCCCCCCCCCCCCCAGAAACACCGACTGAGCTGAGTGGTTACCCAACCCGTCCGCTAAGGGTAGGATGTGATACAAGGTTACAAGTATGGGACATCCAGCGAGGATCAAACTTGCCATTCAGTAGTAATGGATCTGCGTGACTAGCTTGCTGAAAATTTTACATCCCAATGTGACGCCCTACTAGGGTAATAGAGTAAGGAAGATCTTGTTCTCGATCTTAATTTAATTTAAAGAGAAATGAAATTAGCAAAGTAGATGATATGTTTTCTAAATTCAAAATGAAAGGACACTCAGTGAGGAACGAAATCAATAGCAAAGCAATGATTTGAAACACTAGATTGATAAATAAACCATTTCTTGATTGTTTGGTTGGTTTTATGGCATGTTAACTCCTGCTGGGATATCTAATTTCCATATCTCATTTACAGAAAGTGATGTCAATCTACGCATAGGGAAGGCACGGAATGCTATTGACAGATTATCGATCATATGGAAATCTGATCTCTCTGATAAGATAAAGCGAAAATTCTGCCAAGCATTAGCCGTGTCAGTGCTACTGTATAGCTGCACCACTTATAACGAAACGCTTTGAGTAAAATCTAGATGGGAACTACACAAGGGTGCTGCGTGCTGTCTTGAACAAATCTTAGAAGCGGCACCTTACAAGAAAGTAGCTATACGGCCACTTACCTCCTATCATACAAAACATCCACATAAAACCAACAAGACACGCTGGAGAAGTAAGAACGAACTCATAAGTAACGTTTGCCTAGACACCTACCCATGAACTTACCGGCTTAGACCGATAAGCAAAAACCTACATCAGTCAACTCTGTACGGATTCCGGATACCATGCAGAAAAATGGCATGGCTGGTTAGAGAGAGTCTTGGGAATCTGCGCTGTCAACGTGACCTGATGATGATGATATGATTTCAAGTAATTAATTATAGTAATCATTTGTAATTGACTATAACTTTAAGTAATTATTCTTGATACAAATAAATCGTACACAGTTATATGGTTTCAAGTATTCCTATCTAATCTTATTATAATGGAGATTGTGTGTTTGTCTGTCTGTGACCGAAACTATATCACTACTTAAGTCACAATTCCCTTAGTTATTTACGTCACATTCTCCATGATTTTATTCTTATTTAAACCTCAATTATTAATAAAATGTCTTAGAATATTAACACTGTTGGCCTTATCTACATAACAATACCATGCAATTGTATTTATATATTCAACAAAATAGCGGTTGACTGTGAACGGCATATTGATATTAAAAATGATATTTTATTAAATATGTGCTTAGTATTATTGATTTCTAATTATTTGGTTTTATCGTAATGAATACGGGCAAAAATCTCGGGGATAAATCTTAAAAGAAATCCATTAACAAGAAAAAATAATTGTAATTTTATTCTTTACTTCCTATTTTAACTAAATAGTTAAATTAGGAAAATTTACCAATGAAAGACGGGAGTGAAGGAAGAGCAAGTTTTGGTTATTCTATTTTTTATACTCCCTTCTGTTTCAAATCACTTTATCTGCATTCTTATTTAGTTTTATTAGCCTTTTTAATTCAATATAATATTTCATTACATTAAAACTTAAATACTTGCACCCGGCGAAGGGTGCATATATTTGCTAATACTAATAATTCATACGCAGTTATATGGTTTCAAGTATTTCTATTCAATACTAATATTTTCAAACACATCAGATCCCATTTATGGATGAAATGATCCATAAATGGGATCCGAACAAGTACAACCACTCCCAGTCAAAGTAGACCTATGAGTAATGACAATGAAGGGGCACTCCACACTCCCCAGAGCTCCAGATTTGGAACCTCACCACTAGATGTAGTTTAATGACACACGTAGGAAACTAGGACTTCACATTCCCAGAGCTCCAGCACTTGAGCCTCACCACTCGATACATTTTAGTTTTTACGACATATCAACACTTTTTAGGCAATTTAATACCGAATCAAATCATTTTGATAAAAAAAATGTTATGCTTTAAGTTCTTAACTCTTCACCGAAACTGAAATTAACTCTTTGCCTGACAAATTTTCCCCACGGTTGTACCAAATTTTCTTGGTGTTTTTTTTTTACCTATATGTGGGCATATTTCAAAGTTAACTATTTATTCTCCCCAGAACACATTCTATTCAAATAAATCCTATTTTTATTGTAATCTGATTCCTTTTGTTCAGTTATATTGAACTAACGATCAGTTTTTGTATGTAGCATCGTAGTGGCAGGAGAACCACTGTGAGCGGTTTAAAGTAGGGAAAGAGTTAACTCTTTGTCTAGCAAATTTTCCCCACGCCTGTACCTAATCTTCTTGGTATTTTTTACCTGTATGATGGGATATTTCAAAATTCACTATCTATTCGCCTCAGAATTCATTCTATTCAAATAAAGTTCTATTATTATTGTAATCTGAGTCCTTTATCTGCTCAATTATAATGAACTAACCATTGATTTTTATGTTTTGCTTGGGTACAGTATGCGTAGAAACAGTTCCTTCTGGAAGAACCGTTGTGAGCGGTCTAAAGTAGTGAGTATTTTCAAATTGGTAGAAATAATTTTCATTGACTTCCTGTGTATTGAAAAATACTGGTGCTTGATCCTAGCACCCATATAATAAAAAATGTTTACCACAAGAGAAATTTGAAGAACACGGGGAGGACAATCATATAGGAGCTAGGGTTTGATATGAAATAAGAAATAAAATAAGAAATAAGAAATTTATTAATCAATAGTAGTACAAATTATTAAAAAAATATATAAGTAAAAGAAAAACTTTATTGGTTTAAACTACTATTGAAGGGAGGCCATGCCTAATAGCGTGAAGCTAATCCCATGGACATGACCAACCTTGGACGCTCACAGGAAACAATACATGAAACACACAACGTAAACATATACATATATATCATGAGACAAATTAGCCGTGTGAGAATCTAAATGCAAATATGTTGTTTATAAGAGGCAATAAAATGATTTTTCAAAAGTGTTTTAAGGACAAAATAATTTACTGAAACAAGCTTCATCTTTTCTTTATCAAAAAATAACGACTGAACAGTATTCCAAGAATTAATTGCATTAAAACGAATCGAATTATGCCCAAAACTAACAGTGTTGATGATAGGGAAATTAAACAAACCAGATTGGTCAGCACGAGTGACATGAGCATGGGTGAAGTCAACTGCAAAAGCATTCTGAACAGAAACAGGCATTTTATTGTGGAATAGTTTATGTAAGAACAAAATGTTTTCACAATGGACCATATCAGAAAATTTGAGAATCTCCAAATTTGCATACAGGTTGTTAGATGATGTCCTAGGAGGCACAAAGGACATAAGTCTCACAGCAAAGTTTTGAAGAACAGTTATACGATTAATCAAAGTACCGCCATTAGGCTGACCCCAAATTTGATTACAGTATTGGAGATGGGAATGGAAAATGGCATAATAAACTTGGATCAGAACATTTAGTGGCACAAAATGACCAGCCGATTGATCGGATGAGACCTGTCCGACCGCCCGACTAGTTCACTTAAGGGCCAAAGTTGAGTGTTGCATGTTACGGGACAACTTAGTACCTGGGCCACAGACCGCTCAGCTACAACAATCCTATCATCAGGCATGATGGGCAACAGGTGTCCCCATTGGGATGGGGTGATCTTACTCCCTTACAGATGTGCAATTGGCGTATTTTACAGCCCCAGCCGATAGGGCATCATGTCTATGGATCATCACCATCATCATCGCGTCGTGCAATTAGCACGGATATCCATGACAATCTCTCGCCAACCTTACCTATCATTCATTGCCCCTGGGAGGTCCTCTGCGCAGCATCCAGTACTCGCACAGAGCTGGTCAATGTAAGCCATTGCTGGACAGCCCGCACTGGCATGTCCCTGTGCTGGTTTCCATAGGAAAACATCTTATGCGTTCATCCTTGCTTCCCCAGAAGTGTCCAACATATCTGATTCATCTCACTTAGACGGTTTGTGTGATAGGGAGCAAGTGTCCGAACAGCTGTTTTCTTCTGGGCTGTCCAAGTGGTGCAGCCATACAGTAGCACCGATACAACCAGGGCTTGGAAGAATTATCATTGCCAAAATGAGTTGTCAGAAGGAATAAAACAAAACGTCTTTGGCATAACCCAACAAGGGTTGACATGCCATAGAATTCAAACAACCAAATGAGGATTTTGAAGAACGCAACACAAACTGGCTTAGAAAATTCAGCTCCCAATTTTCAATCATTCTCCTAGACTGGTTGCCTAACCAAGTCTAAAGAGACCCAGTTTATTATTTACTCTTGTCCTGTCGGTTGAGGCTGCAGTGGGGTAGGACCTTCCAAATTCGACCACCTGTTGGCTGTGAATGGCGAACTGTGACGCTTAAGTTAGAAATATGAGTACAAAAAAAGTTATAATATCCAAAAAGAATGAATAAAATAAAATAGAATAAAGTATTTGGCATGAAATAACCCAACAAGGGTTGACATGTCCTAAAATCCAACCAACCAATCAACTATTTACCCATCAATTTCCAGGGATGAGATGGTTTCATGCCTTTCCCCAAAGCATTTACAACGAAGTGAAATGGAAACAGCTTCATTCAGGATTCGAACCAGATTCTCCGAGTCCATTTTTAGATAATTTGTTACGTAAGCCGTTCTTATCCCAACAGAAGATTTGAATTAATTTAATTTAGTTTAAAATTGTTTTACACTTAAAAAAAAAAAAATCACGTCTGGATAAAATCCTTTAAGTGAAATCTAAATCCCGCCAATGTTATCAGGAATTACATTTTTGGTCACGTGACAGTCGTCGCTGAATTATTCTGCGGATTTTCGGTGACACGTGACTCTATTTACGCATGGCTATTCACTCGATCTATTTTTTTTTTCTTTCTCCCATATGTTTTTTTTATTTTTATTTTTATTTTTTTAAAGATTTTTCTTTTTTTAATCGGAACTGAAAAAAATGTGCAGTGGAGTATGACTCTGTAATCGTAGCACAGGTTGTTTATAAAAAGACGAAAGTCTGGTGAGGAGTGGGGGGGGGGGGGCATAATTCTCTCTCTCTCTCACACATCTTATTATAATGGAGATTGTGTGTTTTTCTGTCTGTAACCGAAACTATATTACTATTCAAGTAACAATTCCCTTATTTATTTACGTCACATTCTACAGGATTTTATTTTTATTTAAACCTCAATTATTAATAAAATTGTTTCACATTATTAATACTGTTGGTAATAACTACATATTAATAACATACAATTGTATTTATAGATACAACAAAATAGCAGTTTACAGTGTGAATGGGAAGGCTAATTTGCATATTGATATTAAAAATCTGATTTTAATAAATATGTGCTTAGTATTACTGATTTCTAATTGTTTGGTTTTATCTTCATGAATATTATCTAAAATCTCAGGGATAAATCTTAAAAGAAATTCATTAACAAGAAAAAATAACAGTAATTTTATTCTTTACTTCCTATTTTAACTAAATAGTTAAATTAGGAAAATTTAGCAATGAAAGACGGGAGTGAGAGAAGAGTAAGTTTCAGTTGTTCTTTATTTTTTATTATGCCCCCCTCTGTTTCAAATATTTTTATCTGCTTTCTTATTTAGTTTCATTAGCATTTCTAATTTGATACAATATTTTATTACATTAAAACTTAAATACTTGCACCCGGAGGGTGCATATATTTGCTAGTACATATATACATATATTGTGATTACACGCAATCTTTTGTATTATGTATATATGTGTGTATATATAAATATATTCATATATATATATATTTATATATATATATATATCTTATTATAATGGAGATTTTGGGTTTGTCTGTCTGTAACCGAAACTATATTACTACTCAAGTCACAATTCCCTTAGTTATTTACATCACATTATTCATTAATTTATTTTTTATTTAAACCTCAATTATTAGTAAAATTGTTTTACAATATTAAGACTGTTGACCATATCTACATATAAATAACATGCTATTGTATTTATATATACAACAAAATAGCGGATTACAGTGTGAACGGGAAGGCTAATTTGCATATTGATCTTAAAAATTTGATTTTAATAAATATATGCTTAGTATTATTGATTTCTAATTGTTTGGTTTTATCTTATTGAATATGAGCAAAAATCTCGGGGATAAATCTGAAAAGAAATCCATTAACAAGAAGAAATAACTAATATTATTCTTTACTTCCTATTATAACTAAATAGTTAAATTAGGAAAATTTACTTCTGAAAGACGGGAGTAATGGAACATGATGGAAGAGTTAGTTTCAAAGTTGTTCTATTTTCCGATTATACCCCCTCTGTTCCAAATCTTTTTATCTGAATTCTTATTCAGTTTCATTAGCCTTTCTAATTTAACATGATATTTTATTATATCAAAACTTAAATACTTGCACCCGGAGGGTGCATATATTTGCTAGTATATATAATACATAATCTGTTGTATTATATATGTATATATATTGTATATATATTATACATAGCACACGCACATACATATATACATAATACATAATCCTTTGTATTATATATATATTTTTATATGTATTTATATGTATATATATTATATATAATCTTCTGTATTATCCGAAATATATATATATATATATATATATATATATATATATATATATATATATATATATATATAATTTCTAAAGAAATACTGAACGTATGATTTAGATGAAATATAATCACAAAATATATATATAAAAAAAAGCAATATGAATAGGCTATCAATTGGTACTTGTTTGTTTTGTGAGTCCCAAGAGGAATATAGATGACGTCAAAGTCAAATGTCTTTACGGTTTTTAGTGGTCAGACAATGTCGCCGAGGTCGTTTGTTCAGTAAAAAGAAATATTAATGTCGCTTTCATTCTCAGTTGATAGAGTGTCCGGCAAGGAACCACGAGGTTCCGGGTTCGATACCGGCCCTTGCCAACTCAGCATATGTGTAGCACAGGGATCTGTGCGGTAAGGTGAGGAGCTGATGGTAGGTGTGGCGCTCCGTCCCAGACGCCCAAACAATCTCCTTGGTCTAGCGCTAGTGAAAAGGGGATGGCTCCCTCGCTGTATGGCTGATACCGACTTTAGGACACCCCATGACTTAACTTCTTTTTATTTATTTTAAAAATGAAATTGAATTAAAGAAAAGGTGTTTTTGCTGTTTTTAACTCTTTGCCTACCAATTTTCCCTCACGGCTGTACCAAATTTTCTTGGTATTTTTTAAAAGCTGTATAATTGGATTAAGGGCCAGTTTAGCTCAGTCAGTAGAGCATCCGTCTAGGAATCGCAAGGTGCGGGGTTCGATACCGGTCCCTGCCTCCTCAGTGTATCAGTAGGACAGATTCGGTAATCTGATCTGTGTGGTAAAGTGGGGAGCTGACGGTAGGTGTGTCACTCCACATCAGCAAAAAGCAATCTCTTTAGTCTAGCGCTAGCGAAAAGGGGATAGACTCCTTCGTTGTTCAGCTGATACCGACAATAGGCCACTTTGCCAACTTTTTTTTATGATTGGATATTTCAAAGTTCACTATCTATTCATCTCAGAACTCATTCTATTCAAATAAAGTTCTATTATTTTTGTAATCAGAGTCCTTCTGATGAATTATAATTAAATAACCATCAGCTGCTATGGTAGGATCTCAGTGGTGGGAAAACCGCTGCGAGCGGTTTAAAGTAGGCAACGAGTTGAATATAAACCGATTTTTCCAAGTTTGAATAATCGAAATAGTTATTTGATAATAATGATATTGTTAATTATGCAAAAAACTAAATTTTGATCATACAACAAAATGGTATATGTATAAACCAGAATATGTTCTTCAGAATGAAACACATAAAATTCTCTGGGACTTAAGACGGATCACCTTATCACAGCCAGAAGACCAGACCTAGTATTGATTAACAAAAAAAAAAAAAAAAAAAAAAAGAAAAAAAAAAAAAAAAGGAAAAAAAAAAAAAGAAAAAAAACTTGTCAAGGTGAAGATGAAGGAAAACGAAAAGATAGACAAATACTTCTACCTTGTTAGAGAATTGAAAAAAGCTGTGGAATATGAGGGTGAAAGTGATACCAATTGTAGTTGGTGCACTAGGAACTGTCCCCAAAGGTTTAGAAAAAAAGACTTGAGGAACTGGAAATCAGAGGAAGAATTGAGACCATCCAGACTACTGCATTGTTTAAATCAGCTGGAATACTCAGGAGATCCCTGGAGACCTGTGGCTACTTGTCACTCAAACTCCAGTGAAAGACCATCAACTAACGCTGGCAGTAATAATAATAATTGGTGCACTAGGAACAGTCCCAAAAAACTTGGAAAAAAGATTGGATGAATGGGAGATTAGAGAAATGATGGAGATCGCACAGACCAAAGTACTGTGAAGAATGGCTTGAATACTCAGTAGAGTACTGGAGACCCGAGGAGAGACCACCAGCTAACACTGGTGAGAAAAACTCCGAAGAAGTGAAATAATAAATAATAATAATAATAATAAAAGTAGTCGGGTTGGTCTAGATTCGGTATCAGCCAGACAGCAAGGGAGTCTATAACCTTTTCATTTGCGCTAGACCAAGGAGATTGTTTTGGGCGTCTGGGGTGGAGCGCTACGCCTACCATAGCTCCTCACTTTACCGCACAGATCCCTGTCCTATATTGCCAGCAAACGAGGAAAAATTATGGAAAATGAAGTTGACAGTGATACCAATAATAATCGGAATCCTTGGAATAATCTTAAAGAATCTGGAAAAGATACTGAGGAAACTGGAGATCCGTCGAAGGATTGATGCCATCCAAACCACAGAATTACTGGGATCAGCTAGAATACTGAGAAACGTCCTGGAAAACTGGGGAGACTTGCTGTCACTCGGGCGCCAGTGAAAGTCACCATCTGATAATAGCATAAAACTCAGAAGAGTATCATCTCCATCACAACAAGGAGTAATGGCATGAAAACTCAGAGAGTATCATCTCCATCACAACAAGAGTAATGGTGAAAACTCAGAAGATCTCCATCACAACAAGGAGTAATGGCATGAAAACTCCATCTCCATCACAACAAGGAGTAATGGCATGAAAACTCAGAAGAGTGTCATCTCCATCACAACAAGGAGTAATGGCATGAAAACTCAGAAGAGTATCATCTCCATCACAACAAGGAGTAATGGCATGAAAACTCAGAAGAGTATCATCTCCATCACAACAAGGAGTAATGGCATGAAAACTCAAGAGTATCATCTCCATCACAACAAGGAGTAATGGCATGAAAAACTCAGAAGAGTATCCTCTCCATCACAACAAGGAGTAATGGCATGAAAACTCAGAAGAGTATCCTCTCCATCACAACAAGGAGTAATGGCATGAAAACTCAGAAGAGTATCCTCTCCATCACAACAAGGAGTAATGGCATGAAAATCTTAAAGAATCTGGAAAAGATACTGAGGAAACTGGAGATCCGTCGAAGGATTGATGCCATCCAAACCACAGAATTACTGGGATCAGCTAGAATACTGAGAAACGTCCTGGAAAACTGGGAGACTTGCTGTCACTCGGGCGCCAGTGAAAGTCACCATCTGATAATAGCATAAAAACTCAGAAGAGTATCATCTCCATCACAACAAGGAGTAATGGCATGAAAACTCAGAAGAGTATCATCTCCATCACAACAAGGAGTAATGGCATGAAAACTCAGAAGAGTATCATCTCCATCACAACAAGGAGTAATGGCATGAAAACTCAGAAGAGTATCATCTCCATCACAACAAGGAGTAATCGAAACCAAAAAGTGAAATTAATTAAAACTAATCTATTTCAACAAAAAACATTTCCAAAGTAAATAATCAAATTAACGTAAAATAAAAATTATTAAACGCACACCCCCCCCAAAAAAAATGCAAAATGTACAATTATATACTAAGCTTAACTTAAATGTGGCACAAGGCCAGAAGTATGGGGCTCCCATTGAGAATCGAACTCACTAACAATGGTCTGTAAACCTAGCTTGCTAACCATTACACCACAGTATAATATTGGTGTTGTATGATGAGAATACATTGAACTGTGACGTCAGCTTCATTTCACTTGGGACCTTAAAAGGGTACAAGTACCCTAATAATAATGATGATAATAATAATATAGAAAGTAGTACGTAGTATGACTCGTTTGAAGTCATTTTTTTCCTTCTCCTAAGCTGGTTGCCTTATAAAGACTAAAGAACCCAACCATTTTACCCATTAGTCGGTAGAGCGCTCGGCTAGAAACCACAAGGTTCCTAGTTCGATACTGGCCCTCAGCAACTCAGCGCAGGAGTAGCACAGGGGTCTGTGCGGTAAAGTAAGGAGATGTTGGTAGGTGTGGGGGTCCACCTCAGACGCCAAAAACAATCTCCTTGGTCTAGCGCTCGAGAAAAAGGGATAGACTCCCTCGTTGATTGGCTGATACCGACTTTAGGCCACCCCGACGACTTTACTTTTTTTTTTTACTTTAGGGGGCGGATTGATGTATTTATGCTTTTCCCAAGGGCATTAGCGCGAAGTGAAACACAGACAGCTTCGTCCAGGATTTGAACCCGTCTCACCGATTTCATCTTTTCAACGACGATAACCGTAACAATAAGCGCGCCTATAACGATATTAGTAGTAGTAGTAGTAGTAGTAGTAGGGTTGATGATTGGCCCCTATGGAACGAGGCCAACATCATTTCCAAATGTTTGACAGCATGAGAAAGCCAACACGCTATGTCAGTTAGTATTTTAAGGATTAGTTTCCAATGTACTTTTCGCTGTTGCCGGTATTGGTTGCAAGCCGGCCTGTTCCCCTCTCTCTCTCTTTCTCTCTCTCTCTCTCTTGCAGATGGGGGGGGGGTAATATCCATGTGAGGGGTCGGAGGTCAGAGGGAGACAGACTCTAGAAAGTAAATTCTAATACCGAATTCTGATAACGAAACATTTTGATAACGAAACTTTTACGGCCAGATCTTTCGCCTTTAGATCCGTTACAAACATAAAGTGCAATTTTTCTTCTTCTCTAGTCAACATGGACGCGTCACAAAGAAATAAAATTATTTTGTAAAACTGTTGTCAGTATTTTGAGAATATGACAATCAGTTATTCTCTTGCTTGAATAAAATATTTGTGGTTATCGCAGAGAAGGTTAACTCTTTAATTATTTAGTTATATAAATAATAATAATAATAATAATAATAATAATAATAATAATAATAATAATAATAATAATATCTTTTCAGCTAGTATATTAGGTCTGATACCTGTCAGCTGTTCCTTATAAATATTCATTTTAAATCCACAGAATATTTATAATCATTCCACAGATTATCCAACTTTGCCTTGAAGGAGTTTAGAGATGGGTCATTCACTACTGATGAAGGTAGTTTATTCCATGTATTCACCACTCTGTAGCTAAAATAATTTTGTCTTGCGTTTGCTTTACAAGATTTTTTAAGGAGTTTTAGTTTATGTCCCCTTGTATAGGTATTTTGAGCAATGTTTAGTAGGTCAGAGTTCGTTGAATAAAAACCATGCGTGTATTTGTAGGCTTCAATCACATCCCCTCTTATACGTCGGAAAACCAGACTTGGTAGGTCAATGTTCCTAAGTCTTTCTTCATATGAAAGGGATTTTAAATTATTCACTAATTTAGTAGTTCTCTTCTGGATTCCCTCAATGAATTTCGTGTCCTTGATGAGTCTTGGGCTCCAAACCACATTAGCAAACTCCAAATGAAGTCTTACCAATGCAGTGAACACATTTTTCAGCATTTCTTCATCCATGTACTCATATGACCTCCGTATTAATCCTAATATCTTATTTGCTTTTTTTTACTTGTATTCCTATGTGCTTGGAAAATTTTAATTCAGGGTCCACATTCACACCAAGGTCTCTTTCTAACTCTGTATCCCTTAGTGTTTCTCTTTCATTATATAGTTATTTGTTATTTTTTTCGATATTAATACGCGAATAGGAAAGGCATGTTTGGCCATAAACAAATTATCAGTCATTGGTAAATCCGATCTCACTGACAAGCTAAAGCGACATTTCTTTCAGGCTGTAGTCATATAAGTACTGCTGTATGGCTGCACCACTTGGACCCTAACGATGCGCCTTGAGAATAAGCTAGAGAGGTGCAGTTTTAAACAAGTCGTGGCAACAGCACCCCACAAGGAAGCAACTATATGGCCACATGCCTCCCATCTCACAAACCATCCGAGTAAGATGGACTAGGCATGCAGGACACTGCTGGAGAAGCAAGGACGAGCTCATAAGCGACGTTCTCATGTGGAAGCCAACACATGGGCATGTTAATGTGGGCCGCCCAGCCAGGACCTATATTGACCAGCTATGCGAAGATGCTGGATGCTGCGCAGAAGACCTCCCTGGGACGATGAATGATAGGGAAGGTTGGCGAGAGATTGTCATGGATATCCGTGCTGCATGCGTAACATGATGATGATGATGATGATAGTTATTTACTAAGCTTAGCTTAGATGTGGCATAAGGCCAGAAATATGTAGACACCCAGTGAGAATCGAACTCACAATGGTTTGCTAATCTAGCCTGAAAACCATTAGACCACGTGAGGTGCCGATTATTTAGTTATATAAGTTGGTTGATGGTTTTGTTTTACGGCATATCAACCCTTTTCGGGCCATCTAATGCCGAATCAAATCATTTTGAAATGTTTTTTTTTATTTGCAGTAAATGGTCACCCAATTAAGTAATGAACATCTTTGGTTGGTTAGGTGTTTTTTGTTTGTTCTGTTTTATGGCATATCAACCCTTTTCGGGTCATTTAATGCCGAATCAAGTTGTTTTGATAAACAAAGGACTTGGGTTGCTTACAGTACCTGCTGTTGCCTAAATGGTCACCCAATTAAGTATTGAACAGGATCATTGCCACTTAACTTGATAGAGAGAGAGAGAGAGAGAGAGAGAGAGAGAGAGAGAGAGAGAGAGAGAGGGAGGGAGGGGGTGGTTGTTTTGTTTTACGGCAATATCAAGACTTTAGTCAATGCCAAACATAGTCATTTTTTTTAATAAAGGACTCAGGTTTTTTTACAGTACATGGTGTTGCTTAAGTGGTCACCCAATTAAGTATTGAACAGGCTCATCGTTGCTTAACTTTGGTTATCTAGCTGAAACCGGTGATTTCAGCGTGACTTGATCGCAATGAAAGATTAAGAGAAAGAGAATAAGAAAGAAAGGAAGAGGGAAAGAAAGAAAGAGTACGATTGGTTGGTTGGTTGGTTGGTTGGTTGGAATTTTCGTTTTTAGGCATATCAACCCTTTTTGGATCAATGCTGAATCTAGTCAGTTTGAGAAATGGAGGATTCCGGTTGCTTACAGTACCTGATGTGGCTTAAGTGGTCACCCAATTAAGTAATATCAACATAGTTCATGTTTAAATAGCCACGAACATAGCGTAACGGTTATCGTAGTTGGAAATGGAATCGGCGATTCGAGTTCAAATTCTGGACGAGGTTGTTTGCGTTTCACTTCGTGCTAATGCCGTTGGAAAAGGAATCCATCTGTTCTCCCTCCAGCTATGGTTGGTTTGTTGGTTGGTTGGTTTTACGGCATATCAACCCTCTATGATATGATCCGAAAAAGGTTGATAAGCCGTAAAAGAAAAAAACAGCCAAAATTAAAGGTATGTGGATTTCATGTACGATTTTACAAGTTTTCTATATGACCTCTCCTCCAACCTCACCCCACCGGTGATACAACTCACATGAAGTCGGTTGTCCCGCTCCCTTTGCCCCTGCACTGACAAACTTTCTCTTTCTACGTTTTGTGCAATGTCCAACTCTGCATTGTAATTGGTGCAAATTCTCTCACAAATGCACATTGTACAATCTTCTTAGTTCGAGAATACTCTAACATACAAAACCCATTTTCTTTTCCAGTGAATAGCATTTCTATATCTGAAATGAAAAACAAAATAAAAAAACAAAAAAACAAAAAACAAACGACAACATAGAACATTGGTTTGGTGTGGGTTTTATGGCATATCAACCTCGGTGGGTCATTTAATGCCAATAAAGTTTTGAAATAAATTCATTCTTAATGGATAATCAAATTTTGTTTATAAACTCATGTTTTTCTATTTAACCCATAGATGGGACCCTAACAGGTACTACCACTCCGTGTCAGAGTGGACCAGGGAGCAATGGTGATGAAGGGGTGCTCCACATTCCCCAAACCTCCAAAACTGGAACCTCACCATCAGATAGAGTTTAACGTCATTCCCAGGACATGTAGACCTGCAGCCACCGCCTTATAGTACCAATATTATAAAAAGAGTTGGGGTTGCCATAAGGGCAATAGGGTTGGGGCAATCATATAGGTGCTAGGGCTTCACGTGACCGGCCGATTGATCGGAGGGGGCCTCTCTGACCGCCCGTCTAGCCTAAGTAAGGGTCTAAGTAGAGTGTTGCATGTTATGGATTGTTCATCCACCAAGACTCCATCCCTAAGCATCACGAGTCGCCTCCCACAGCCAACAGGTGGCCTCGTGATGCTTAAGTACTTTGCTCTTAAGTAAACATATCAAACGTTGTAATAATTGAATTATCATACTGTGATATAGTCCTGCTAGTTTATATAATTGTAATAAAAGTTCCCCTGACCATTCTTGGTCCTTACTTGGGCCAGACGGGTAGATGGAGAGACCCCTCCGATCAATCAGCTGGTCATGTCAAGCCTTTGTTCCTATATGATTGTCCTAATCGATTGCTCTTATGACAAACCCCAAGCCTTTTTATCATATATGCACCAGAAGGAAGCGCGTGGTGTAATGGTTAAAGTCATGGGAAATGGACTCGTCGCCCCGAGTTCAAATCCTGAACGTTGCTTTTCACTTAACGCTAATACCCTTAGGAAAGGTATGAATCTACTCTCCCTCCAGCTATGGGTAAATAGTAGGACAGTCTGGGCTCTTTAACCTTGGTTAGGCAACCAGTCTAGGAGAAGCAAAACTCTGAATTCAAACCTACTGAACTCCGCTTAAGAAATTGACCTTGTGTCATATCCAGCTTGTGCAGAGTGGTTGGTAATATATATATATATATATATATATATATATATATATATATATATATATGCACCAGAAAGTATTGGCTGAGGGTCTTAGTGTCCTGGTTAAACTGCATCTCGTGGTGGATTTCCAAATATGGAGCTCTGGGGAATGTGGAGTAACCTTTCATTGACATTACTCCCAGGTCCACTATTGTATACTGGATAATACAGTATTCAGTATACTAGCGCATTCAATTACATGTGCACCAGACATATAGCAACTCGCAACAGAGTTCTAAAACTTCGAGATAGACGAAATTTGCGCAATGGTTCCGTAATCCTTGCAGTCTCATGATATTTGCCTCTCATCTCACTTATGAGGGCTTGACACAAGGACATTTTTATGTGGGCCCACCCACAAGCAGAAGCTTATGGGTGGTTGGTGGAAAAAATTGCGTGGATCCCTTCGGCATTCCTATATTGAGCCGCCTCAGGCATTCAGCCCTGCCCCTTTAAATAAAGGGGGCAGATATTGCCTGAGGGGATAGCCCCCTGGGATCGACGCTGTTAATTTTATTGCCAAGCCACTCCAGAGGCCGAAGCGCTCTGGAGCAGGCCCCGAAGTGCCTTTGCAGTCTCATTTAATCACTCCCATGTTTATCAGGCAGCCGTGTATAAATAGTTCTGGATCAGCGCATTCACTCAAGGTACGCTAGGTTAGTCCACAACATTCACTCTGAACCAAACTGGTAGTACCGCTAGTCAATAATATTGTTGAAACACGCACTTAAATTTGATTGCAGTAAAGTTGAATTTTGTTATTTATATCCAAGTGAGTTTGGCATTTTACGTGTTACAGATTGTTAGGAGGATCTTTTTTTTCTCTCTCTTTCTATTGTTTCTATCAATAGTTTCCTGTGGATGGTCAATTTATAATACAATCTGATGTTCTAAACACCTAACTACATCCGCAAATGTCAAATTAACTGATGGAACTAATATTTATACCACTTAGGTATTGCCAATTTTATATTTAGCACGGTTGACGTGGACAAATTTACAAGTCTCAATGGATTCCTGTTTCATGACTTGAACGCTGTAATCATTTCCGGTCGCCATTTTAGTTTGAACATTCCCAACATTCGCGGGGGGCGGGAATTATCACTTCACTTAATTTCTTTCTTTTTCTTCTTTTTATTTCCTGTTTAAAAAAAAATCTTTTTGAACTTGAGATTTTGGTGGTCAAACTGTTTTTCCACAGAATAAAGAACCAATTCAAATTCACCAAGGTACGACGAAATCTACGCGTATTTCTCTTTCTCTCTCTGTCTGTCTGTCTCTCTCATATATATATATATATATATATATATATACGTAATTATTATTATGCACTTAAATTAGGTAACGCCCTGTAGGAAGTGACACCCATTTTCTTATCTTTCCTTCCATTTTTAGTTATCAATTTGGTTTGGTTTCTTTGTTGAGATGGCGTATCAACTTTTATGGGTTATTTAATGCCAAAGCCAGTCTTGTAGAAGAACAATAATAGTACTATTTAACTCATATCTGATTGGATGTGGGGATTCATACCTTTCCCAAGGGTATTATTAGTCCAAAAGGGATTTGGTTTATTTTCTTTGTTTAATGGCATGCCAACGCTTATCCATTATTTAATGCCAACGTCAGCCTTGTAGAAGAACAGTAGTGGCACTATTTAACTCATAGCTTGTTGGATGTGGGGATTCATACCTTTCCCAAGGGTATTATTAGTCCGAAAGGGGTGTGGTTTGGTTTCTTTGTTTAATGGCTAGCCTCGTAGAAGAACAGTAGTACTATTAACACATAGCTAGAGGAATGAGGGAGTTCATGCCTTTCCTTGTATTTAACTAAAATCAATAGTAAAATGCTACAGCAACTAAAAAATCACCCTGACGACAGGGCCTGGAATTGACTGTATCCTGTGCAGGCAGAGGAGAAGACCTACGTCACTTCCAGAAGAGGTGGCCTTGGTATGACACTGGACTGCATCTGAAAATGGGGATCTCTGGATCTGTGGAATACACCTTTATGGCCGTTAATCCCAAATCTGCTTTGATCCCGGATTAGTAGAATCTGTTCCTATCCATCTATGCGTCAAATAGATTTGCTTGCAATTTATTTGGATTAGATGTCATACCGCCCTGTCGGCTGGGGCGTTAAAGTGCAACGACTGCACCTCTGCAGAGGAGTAAGACTCCCCCAGTGGGGACACCTGTTGGCCGTGGGTGGCGACCCGTGATGCTTAAGGATAGAACCCAGATGGATGAGAAGTTCATGACTTGCAATACTCCACTTTGGCCCTATCTTGGGCTTGACGGGCGGTCGGAGAGGCCCCCTCCGATCAATCGGCTGGTCATGTCAAGCCCTAGCACCTATATGATTTTCCCAACCCTATTGCCCTTATAGCAAGGCCCAACCCTTTTTATCATATGGGTGCTAGAAGGTAGTGACTGAGGGTCTACATGTTCTGGGAATGACGTTAAACTCTATCTGATGGTGAGGTTCCAGTTTTGGAGGTTTGGGGAATGTAGAGCACCCCTTCATCACCATTGCTCCCTGGTCCACTCTGACCCGGAGTAGTAGTACCTGTTAGGGTCCCATCTATGGGTTAAATATATTTTATAAAAAAAAAGTATTATCCAGTAAGAATTGATTTATTTCAAAACTTTATCGTCATTAAATGACCCACTGAGGTTGATATGCCATAAAACCAAACCAAATCAAACCAAACCATTAGATATCATATAACCATGTGCACCAAAATCCTCCAACCTCTAGGCATAAAATAACCGTAGACTGGTTGACATGTCGTTAAAATTAATCAATCAATCCTTAACCTCTATGCATAAAATAACCCGAGACAGATACCACCAATTTTCCCTGTAAAATTTACCCCCCCCCCCACCTATATTTAACACAAGGAAACTTGCATAAAGGTTAATATTATCTTGAAAATTTGTTGTCCATTCGAACGAAGAAACATTAAATAAACTCCTGATGATTTTTAATTTTTTTTTCAGCTTCCAGAAATAATGAAAATTATGAACGAAAAACAATGTTTACATTTTTGCACCGTTAAATCAATTGAAATTTAACATAGCCAAAAACAAGTTATGACTAGAAGCTTTTTAAAAAATTCTATGAAAAATCAATTAATGGTCCGATTTTTACGAGAATTTCCATGATTACTTATCTTTTGATGAAAATATGTCTGAAATAGTTTTTTTTCTAAAATATATTAGAGTAAATATTTTTTACGAAGTCTACCCTCCCCCATTTTATTTAATGAAATAGGAAAAAATGAACCGACAAAAAACGATTTGTACTTTTTTTTTTAAAGATAAGAGTCTGAATAATTATATCAGAAGATTTTTATAAGTTTCAATGCCAGAAAAAAAAAGTTCATAAATATTTACGTTTCTTCCTTCAATATGGCATAAACTGATCACGTGACGTATTTTGGTGAGACCTATTAATCCCTAACCTCTAGGTATAAAATAACCCTAGACTGGTTGAAATGTCGTTAAAATTAATCAATTAATCAATCCCTAACCTTTAGGTATAAAATAATCCTAGACGGGTTGAAATGCCGTTAGAATTAACCAATCTCTAACCTCTAGGTATAAAATAACCCTAGACTGGTTGAAAAGAATTAATCAATCATGAAAAAAAGTCTAGAAGAATCCTTTTTACTGTCGTGTATACACCAAGAAAAAACAAGTCTTTACGTCATGTAAAGCTGACGTTGGCGGTGTTGGTGAGAATTGTGTTCCCTATTTTTTTCTTCTTTAAATACCGGTGATTGGGTGGGGTTAGTTCCCATGAAAATTTAGAAGGTTGTTTTTTTTCTTTCTTTCTTTTCTTTTCTAAAGTTTAAATGCAACAGTGGGAAAATATGCACAACCCGGTGCCTACTACAAAGAAATAGATATGCATGGGGGTTGGGGGTGTGTGTATGGAGGGGGGGATAGGGGGTGAGGTATTGGGAGGGGCGGTGGGGTGGTGGAGGTAGAAGCGAGAAACGTGCACAGCACGGGAAATGTTGTGCGACGACACATATTTCGAATTACATAGGAAAGTTACGAAGAAGGAATTTCGCTGGGCATGCCGGGTAAAAAGGAGGGAATTAGGTAAAGTCAGGGGAGATGATATAACGAAACAGTTTTTTTGTGTGTCATTGTCTTTTGTCTTTTAGGGTATAGGTAACACGAAACCGAATGTTTTAGACCTTATTTTTTCCGATGCAGGTATCATTGGGGAACGAGAAAGGTTTTCGTAAATAAAGTTGGTTGAGTGGCCTATTGTCGGTATCGGCTGGACAGCGAGAGAGTCTATCCCCTTTTCACTAGCGCTAGACCAGGGAGATCATTTTTTTTGCGTCTGTGATGGACCGCTACACCTAACATCAACTCCCCACTTTACTGCACAGATCCAAGGTGTGCTACTTTTGCGCAGTTAGCAGGGGCCGGTATCGAACCTGGAACCTTGTGGTTCCTAGTCAGATGCTCTACCGACTGAGCTAAACCAGATTTTCAAACAAAAACTTTTCTTGTTCCCCAATGATACTTGCATTGGAAAAATGAGACCTAAAATAAAGGTTCGATACCGGCCCTAACTAACTCAGTGCATGAGTAGCACAGCTTTTGTGCGTTAAGGTGGGGAGCTGATGGTAGGTGTGGCGCTCCACCCCAGGCGCATGTAAAGCAATCTCTCCTGTCTAACCCTACCGAAAAGGTAATAGTCTCTCAAGTATTGAACAGCCTCATCGCTGCTTAACTTCGGTGATCTAGCGGAAACAGGTGTTTTCAACGTAAATTTGACCGTAGCGCTTTGCTTAGATATAACAAATTGGCCTCAGTTTGTTTATAGTACCTACTGTTGCTTAGCTAATCACCTATCTAAGTTCTGCCCTGTCGTCTGGGGCGTTAGAATGCACCGACTGCACCTCTGCATAAGGGTAAAACTCCCTCAATGGGGCCACCTGTTGGCCGTGGATGGCGACCCTTGATGTTTAAGGATAGACCCCAGGTGGATGAGCAGTTCATGACTTGCAATACTCCACTTTGGCCCTATCTTGGGCTACAGGCGGTCGGAGAGGCCCCCTCCGATCAATCAGCTGGTTACGTCAAGCCCTAGCACCTATATGATTTTCCCAACCCTATTGCCCTTATGGCAAGGTCCAACCCTTTTTATCATATGGGTGTTAGAAGGCGGTGACTGAGGGTCTACATGTCCTGGGAATGACGTTAAACTCTATCTGCTGGTGAGGTTCCAGTTTTGGAGGTTTGGGGAATGTGGAGCACCCCTTCATCACATTGCTCCCTGGTCCACTCTGACCCGGAGTGGTAGTACCTGTTAGGGTCCATCTATGGGTCAAATAGAAAAACATGAGTTGATAAACAAAATTGTATTATCCATTAAGAATTGATTTATTTCAAAACTTTATCGGCATTAAATGACCCACTGAGGTTGATATGCCGTAAAACAAAACAAATCAAACAAAACCCATCTAAGTATTGCAAAAGCTCACCTCTTATTAACTTTGGTGATTTAGCGACAACTGGTGCTTTTACTGGTGACTGTCATTTTAAAATAACAACCTTCTTTATCAATTAGATTAGTTAAAACCGTAGGAAGAAGACGCCGAAATGTGTAGAGTCATGGATGAGACACTAAACTGCAGAGGAGAGGTTCAAATTCTTGGGAGTACGGAGTGTCCCTTCATTACCATTACTCCAGGTCCACTCTGACTTTGAATTGTCGTACATGTTAGGGTCTCATCTATGGGTCAAATAGATCTGTTTAAAGATTATTCATATACGATACGACCATGCCACCATCCAAAAAAAAAAAAACGACTGTTAAACAACTACACAAAGATGTAAATGTCAACATACTATGAACATGATTATACTTACGTTCTGATCCTGTGTCCGGTAGATTCGGCCTTCTGATCCTGTGTCCGGTAGACTCGGCCTTCTGCCTGTGTCCCCCGAGAGATTCGGCCTTCTGGCCTGTGTCCGAGAGATTCGGCCTTCTGGTCCTGAGTCCGAGAGATTCGGCTTCTGGCCCTGTGTCCGAGAGATTCGGCCTTCTGATCCTGAGTCCGAGAGATTCGGCCTTCTGGCCCTGTGTCCGAGAGATTCGGCCTTCTGGTCCTGTGTCCGGGAGATTCGGCCTTCTGGTCCTGTGTCCGGGAGATTCGGCCTTCTGGTCCTGTGTCCGGTAGATTCGGCCTTCTGATCCTGTGTCCGGGAGATTCGGCCTTCTGGTCCTGTGTCCGGGAGATTCGGCTTCTGATCCTGAGTCCGGGAGATTCGGCCTTCTGATCCTGTGTCCGGGAGATTCGGCCTTCTGATCCTGTGTCCGGGAGATTCGGCCTTCTGGTCCTGAGTCCGGTAGATTCGGCATTCTGACCTTGTGTCCAGTAGATTCGGCTTTCTGGTCCTGAGTCCGGTAGATTCGGCATTCTGACCTTGTGTCCAGTAGATTCGGCTTTCTGGTCCTGAGTCCGGTAGATTCGGCATTCTGACCTTGTGTCCGGTAGATTCGGCTTTCTGGTCCTGAGTCCGGTAGATTCGGCTTTCAGACCTTGGGGCCAGTAGATTCGGCCTCTGGACTGGTAAAATATATAATATTAACGTGAATCACAGGGGTGCCATCCCCCAGGCTACATCTGCCCTCTCGTCTAAAACAGGCAATGTTGGGTTTATTGCCCGGTACACATCAAAAGTGGAATTCAGATGGGATACAAGCAATTTTTACACTAGCCCCTATATGAGTTTCGGTTTGTGCGTGTCACCCTGCAATAATCGGACTTTGTGTCCATTTGACGTGGTGGCATGTCAGGAAATACTTACTATAAACATGATACCTTCAACTCTATGCATAAAATAACTCTTGAAGGGTTGACATACCGTTAAAATCAACCAAAATTAAAATGTTTAATGGCTATTAAAAATAATTTTTCTTGTGATATTTTGGAACAGTCTATTTTCATTTCTTTTAGCCGAAATTGTCGTTTTCAAATTACTGACACATGCAATTTTTTTTTATACAAATGCAGAATAGCGCGCAAGAGATAATATCATTAGAATCGCATATTACGTATAAATAGCATTAGATTAGAGAAACTCCCGAAGTAGCCTAACCCTAACCCTAGCATCTCAAAGGTTTCGGGTATTTGTGTGAAATGTAATACTTTTTATACGTAATCTAATGATATCTCTTATGCACTATTCTGTAATAGTACCATTTTTTAACAATTGTGTCATTATTTCATAATTAGATAAAACAATTAAAAAAAAAATCAAATTGTTATTGGTGTCAACCGAATACGGCACTAGTCTGAAGAGGTGGTTCCAAGAGGAATATTGTATTTGTTGACACCCCTTCTGTGTTTGGGACAACTATTTAATTTTAAATGGAACTAGACTAAATAAAATTTTAATTTTAGATTTTTAAATTCTCTTATGAAAGGTTCGTAAATCTCGTTAGCAACGGCGTTCTCACATTGCAGAGCCTCCTTCCACCTCCCACCCTCCCTCCAACCTGAAGGAAAGAATCTGGGTTTTTTTCTATGTTAGAAGTGCATTTTTCTGTGTTAGTGTTACAATCCAGACGACATTCATGTGGTGTCACGTGACATCAATATGGCTGAACTGGAAGACTTCTTTTCTTTTTTCTTTTCTTTTTTTCTTTTTTCTTTTTCAAGGATGTTGTTGCACATTTTTGGTACGTTACGCTTTAAGTCTTGCTTGGAATCCCCCCCCCCACACACACTTTAACAACTTTCAATTGTTTGTTGGTTGAAATTCTTATAAAATAAAAAATGGAACAGTTTAAGTAGTGCCGCCCCTTCGGAAATGACACAATTAATATTAATAGCAAATATATGCACCCTCCGAGCGCAAGTATTTAAGTTTGAATGTAATAAAATAAAAATAAAATATATATAAATACAATTGCATGTTATCAGTAAGTAGATAAGGCCAACATTGTTAATAACGTGAAACAATTTTTATTAATAATTATGGTTGAAATAAAAATAGAATCATGGAGAATATGATGGGAATTGTGACTTGAGTAGTGATATAGTTTCGGTTACAGACAGACACACACAATCTCCATTATAATAAGAGATGTACGTCCTTTGCCAGAAGTTTATCATAACTCTGCTTTTATTTTTAAAAAAATGCAAACGACCTTTTTATATAAAACAATTTGAGTATTTTAGACTCTTCCTTAGTCATTTAGTAAAGAAGAGTTTTTTTAAAAAATAATACAGGATCGCCTGTCTGAATTATACAAACCAAATGAAGTTAAGAAAAATTATTTATACCAATTTGAAGATATGAAGAACTTGAAGCATAGAAACTTTTGTCAAAATAACTTGTTTCGGCATTAAATGACCCGAAAAGGGTTGATATGTCGTAAATCAAACTAAACCAAACCAAACCAAATTAATGAAAATTATTTATACCAATTTGAAGATATTAAGAATTTTGGACCAAGTAACCAATAAGCACCCCGGCTGACCTAGATTCAAAAGGACATGTTTTGCTTTTCACCGTTTTCCAAACAACATCTATTTATTTGAATAAAAATAAAAAATATTTTGTAAATAAATAATATCTTTATTTAAGAAAATTATTTTCATTTAAATAAACATATCTGCATTTCTCTTCCGATTGAATAAAAACTATTTTAATATAAAAACGTGTCTTTCGTTTATAGTTTTATAATTAAAAGAAAATTGCAATTCAATTCAACATGAAATAACTAAACAAAAGTGTGTCTAAAAATCGTCTGTTAACAAACAACCGGGAGTTGACGGGGAAAAGCAAAACATGTCTTTTGAATCTAGATCTCAGATGGGGTGCTTATTGGTTACTTGGTCCTGAATTTTAAACATATAAACTTTTATCAGAATAACTTCTTTCGACATTAAATGACCCGAAAAGGGTTGATATGCCATAGACCAAATCAAACCAAACCAAACCTTGTAATTATTTTTAAGTAAGCGGGTTATAAATACCATGAATTGCTTGTATTTCTCAAGGGCAACGGTACTTAAGTGAAACCAAAATAAAATCTAAAATTAAATAACTTCATTTATGATAAAATCAAATCCCAACTGAGAATAACAATCCTTAGTAACGTGAATTAACATTTATAGCCTGTGTGTATCAAAAATGTTTCTTTGGTGTATAAGTAAAATAGAGTTATCTGCCCCTGTGTCTAGGCTGAGCAGAGTAATCTGTCCTTGACCAGATACACTATGAATATACAGACAGAAGTCAGCCATTAGCAATTCTACTCTTAACGTCTGAACAACTCGGGCTATGTCTGTTCCTGGTTCGATACTGGCCCTCGCCAACAGCGCATGAGTAGGACAAGGATCTGTGCAGTAAAACGAGGAGCTATTGGTAAGTGAGGCGCTCCACCTCAGATGCAAAAACAATCTCCTTGGTCTAACGCTAGTGAAAAAAGGATAGACTTCCTCACTGTCTGGCTGATACCGACATTAGGCCACCCGATGACTTTACTTTTTACTTTTACGTATAAAAAGCATTACATTTCATTACAATTCACGGAAATACCCGAAACCTTTGAGACACTAGGGTTAGGGTTAGGACAGGGGTTAGAGTTAGGGTTAGTGTTAAGGTTAGTGTTAGAGTTAGGCGACATCTAATGCTATTTGTGCGTAAAATGCGATTCTAATGATATTATCTCTTGCGCGTTATTCTGCATTTGTACCATTTGTAGATCCATTTTTAAACATAGTCCCTCTTGCGGTCAACGCACTTCTTCCATTGGTATTGCAGTGTTGATATCCTATTGGTAAAAAAAGTTATCAATAGAAGATATGACGTCATCATATAAACTTTTCAGCACCCACCCCACCCCAACACGCGGAGTACGACGTATATCGTTTTCTGAAGAAGCAATTTCTTGGCGGTAAATAGGATTAAAGGAGTATCGAGTTTTTTTAAGGAGTGATCAGTGAAAGGAGTACTGAAGAAGATTGTAATCACCATGTTCTCATTTCATTTTATCCCAACGTGGTGGTTGTTTGAAGTCGCAGTTTTGTTGGGATGATTATCGTTAGCATGATTATGCGTAGTCAAAGGGAATGTTGGATGCATTATATATATATATATATATATATATATATATATATATATATATATATATATGTGTGTGTGTGTGTGTGTGTGTGTTGGCAGCATTTTTTCTTTTAAACATGTTTTGTTAAACTCTACTGACGATTCTTGTCGGACGAGTTTTTGTTCGATCCTTTCTAACTCTCTCGCCATCATTTTAATATCCGGGTGGAACTGGTGTAGCAATCCACTAAAGGTTCTTTTACGAGTGCTTTCTGCACGTCTTTGTGCCATTTTCAGGTGTGAAACTGGTGGAATATTTACATTGTCGCGCTTAAAAAACCCCCAAAAAACTCGTCCGACAAGAATTGTCAGTAGAGTTTAACAAAACACACACACACACACACACACACACACACACACACACACACACCGACAGTATATATATTCGCTGACAGAAATCTGTTCGACCCTTTATTGAAATGGTCTTCATCAAGAGTGATGTTGTATATGAGTGGACCGTTATGAGACGAAAGTGGTACAGATGAAACGTTCTAGTTCATAGCTGGAATTTTTTTTTATTTTTAAATTTTTAAATTTTCAAAATGCATATTCTGTTTTGAAAATAAAATAAAATAAATTTTATTTTATTTTAATAAATCAGAAGCATTATAGTCCACAAAGAAAACTCAAAAGAGTTTGATGTAAATGTGTATAAAAATGTATAAGAAAGTATCAAAAAGTTCAAATACACACATCGCTCTTGATGAAGACCACTTCAATAAAGGGTCGAAACAGATTTCTGTCAGCGAATTTTAACATTCATATATATATATATATATATATATATATATATATATATATATAAGTTAAGGTTGCGAGGACGTAGAGTCAACGGCACCTGATT
This sequence comes from Doryteuthis pealeii, assembly GCA_023376005.1. Classification (NCBI taxonomy): domain Eukaryota; kingdom Metazoa; phylum Mollusca; class Cephalopoda; order Myopsida; family Loliginidae; genus Doryteuthis; species Doryteuthis pealeii. Next base: position 74,521,183 of record CM042159.1, on the reverse strand, counting down.
ACTGAAAGTTTCTCGCCTATGCGATCATCTGAGCCTGAATATCACTTAGGCGAGAAACTATCAGTAATCAGGTGCCGTTGACTCTATGTTCACGCTACCTTATCTTAGATATAAATACACTATCCGTTAGTTTTATCCGTCAGGGACTTGGATCTCTCTGTCAGTATAAGTACAGATAAAAGGATATGAAAACACACAATATGCTGTTAAAGTGAAAACATTTTATATCATATTCATAGCTAATATTGAACAATATTTCGGGTCATACCGTCGGATTCAATGATCGTTAGAAAAATGCGCAAACAGAACGCTGTTAGTTGAAGTTGAAATTTTTCAAAAATGCGTTATCTCAGAAGCATTACTCGACACAATACCGAAAGATTTTATAAATTGCCGATATATCTATATCTATACAGCCAAGAAGATTATACGGCATGTCAAACTTATCTAACAGGTACTATCACTCTGTACAGAGTGGACCTGGGAGTAATGGCGATGAAAGAGTACTCCACATTCCCTAGAGCTCCAGAATTGGAACCTCACCCCAAGATGCAGTTTAAAGTCATACACAGGAGACCAAGACCCTTAGCCACTATCTAGCTCGTATATGATAAAAAGGGTTGGGGGTTGCAATAGGGTCGGGGCAATTATATAGGTGCAAGAGCTTGACGTGACCAGCCGATTAATTGGAGGGGGTCTCTCCGACCGTCCGTCTAGCCTAAGTAAGGACCAAACTTTGAGTGTATATAATACAAAGTTGTTCTTTATTCTATGTACTGTATATACTACAAGGTTGTTCTTTATTCTATGTATTGACGATTTTGGGTATTGTGACGTAAGCAGTGGCGTAGTTTCGGTTACAGATGAATAGAAACCGAATCTCCATTATTAATCCTGTTTTATTTTTTATTACGTTAAGTATTTTTTTTTTTTTTGCATATCAGTGGTTAGAAGATATTAAAGGCGAAGTTCATAATTTTTTTTTTATACCAATAATGTAAAATATATGTTTATTCTTGTTAATTGCGAAATGAATATCCTTTAATGTAAACTTTAAACATATGGTGTTTGGCATCTTGACGAAATCTTCTAATAGAACATTTCACCACAAAAAAACTATTTAAAAAAAAATCAACAACAAAAAACGATTAAAAAAACGTTGACATTTAAAACTAAAAAAAAAAAAAAAGACCTGATATTTATTTAACATTTTCGTGGATATTAAAGAGCGTTGCCGGGACCAGTTAAAAAAGAGTGTGTTATGAAAATTATCTACGAGGGTCAACTGAAAAGTTCATAAATTTTCGGAGTGGCCTATTGTCAGTATCAGTATGGACTCGTCGCCCCGAGTTCAAATCCTGGACGTGGTAATTGCATTTCACTTAGCGCTAATACCCTTGGGAAAGATATGAATCCTACTCTCCCTCCAGCTGTGGGTAAATAGTAGCGCAGTCTGGGCCCTTTAACCTTGGTTAGGCAACCGGTCTAGGAGAAGGAAAACTCTGAATTCAAACCTGTTAAACTCCGCTTAAGAAATTGACCTTGTGTCGCATCCTGCTCGTGCGGAGGGGTTGGTAAATATATATGTCAGTATCAGCGAGGGAGTCTATCCTCTTTTTGCTACACCAGGTAATTCGGGATATACATTTTTGCATTTCATCTTGGACGATTTGGATGGTTTCATTTTTAAACAGCGTTGCAAGATGATAACGGTTGTACAAATAGAGAACACGAGTATCAATATATATATATTATTAATAATCAATAGTATATAGACATCAGTGAGTGGTCTATTGTCGGCATCGATCGAACATCGAGGAAGTCTACCCTCTTTTCGCTAGTGCTAGACCAGGGAGATTGTTTGTGCTGAGGTGGAGCGCCACACCTAACGTCAGCTCCCCACTTTATCGCACATATCAGATTAACTAAGCTACTCATACGCTGACTTGGTGGGGTCCGGTATCGAACCCGAAACCTTGTGATTCCTAGACAGGCTGACCAATTTATTCTCTCATGGAATATGCCCAAATGACGTTTCATTATTATAGGAAATGGACTCGTCGACCCGAGTTCAAATCCTGGACGAGGCTGTTTGCATTTCACATTGTGCTAATACCCTTGGGAAAGGTATGCATCCAACTATTCTCCCTCCAGCTATGGATAAATAGTAGATCAGACTGGGTTCTTTGACGTTGGGTAGGTAACCAGTCTAGGAGAAGGAAAACTCTGAATTCAAACCTTTTAAACTCCGCTTAAGAAATTGACTTTGTGTCGCATCCTGCTCGTACAGAGGGGTTGGTAAACACACACACACACACACACACACACACACATATATATATATATATATATATATATATATATATATATATATATTAAACATAGTCCCCCTTGCGGTGCACTCTCTTCTTACATCGGGATTGCAGTGCTTGGATTATCAAGGGCAGATATGACGTCATCATATGAACTTTTCAGCACCCCCTCCCTCCCTCCCTCGTATTTGATGAAAGAATGTTCTCATTCCATGATTTATGCGAAGGAGCGTGTTCTTCACTCGATTTTCTTGAAATGTTATGAAAAAAGATCATTTCAGATATTGTATTATCGTAAGTGTTGGCGTAACGGTTATCGTCGTAGAAAATGAACTCGGTGATTAGAGTTCAAATCCAGGATAGGGCTGTTTGCTTGCCTGCTTGATTGATTGATTGATTTTAACGGCACGTCAACCCGTCTCGGCTTATTTTAACGTTTATATTTATATTTTTTTGTGGAGGTGTTTCTTAAGCGGAATTTACACACACAAAACGTCGTCGGGGTGGCCTAAAGTCGGTATCAGCCAATCAGCGAGGGAGTCTATTCCCTTTTCACTAGCGCTAGACGAAGGAGATTCTTTTTGGGTCTGAGGTGAAGCGCCACACCCACCATCAGCTCCTTACTTTACCGCACAGATCCCTGTGCTACTCCTACTCATGGAGTCGGCCTGATTCCCAAATGGTATGATATATTGGGCTACAGCCTCTTGGAGTAAAGTTGAAAAAATGTGACACACTGACATTCGCATTTATTATTAGTAAACAAATAGTAAAAAAGTAAAGTCGACGGGGCGGCCTAAAGTCGGTATCAGCCAGTCAGCGAGGGAGTCTATCCCCTTTTCAATAGCGCTAGACCAAGAAGATTGTTTTTTTAGCATCTGAGGTGGAGCGCCACACCTACCATCAACCCTTACTTTACCGTACGGATCCCTGTGCTACTCATACGCTGAGTTGGCGAGGGCCGGTATCGAACTAGGAACCTTGTAGTTTCTAGCCGAACGCCCTACATACTGAGCTAACCCGGCCCTATTTACACACAGTTATATATAATTACCCTACAAATACATCATGAGTAGGATGTGACACAAGGTCAATTTCTTAAGCGGATTTAACAGGTTTGGATTCAGTTTTCCTTCTCCAATACCGGTCGCCATTCCAAAATTAAAAGAGCCCAGTCTGCCTTGCTATTTACCTATAGATGGAGGGATAATAACTGTATTCATACCTTTCCCAAGGGTAATAGCGCTGTGTGAAGCAGCAATAAGTCTGTTCAATATTTAATTGAGTGACCACTTAAGCAACAGCAGGTACTTTAGGCAACTTGAATCTTTTGTTTATCAAAATAACTTGATTTGGTATTAAATGACCAAAGAGAGGGTTGATATGGTGTGAAATAAAACAACCAACCAATTTCTTACATTGGTGTTGCAGTGTTTGGGTCTCATTGGCCAAAAAGGTCATGATGATATCATAGCAGCTATTGATATATTTTTGGAAGAAATATGAGGTGAGGGGAGGGGGTCTGAAAAGTTCCTAATTTGGAAAATGCAATTGGTTGCTCATTGTTTAAGCCAAGAATTTATGATGCTATTGTTCTAGAATATTTTAGATGTGGCAATAAATTTACTTTTGGAAAAACATAAACCAATCTGCTGGGTGTTCAAGAATGGATTGGATTTGAAATTGTTTTTGGCTGCCGAGAACACCAACATCAGTACAATTTGGTGAGAAGAGGAGATGATTGATTAGCTGGTTAGTTTTAATGGCATGTCAACCCTTTTTGGGTTATTTTATACCAAATTCAGTTTATCAATTACAAGGGTCAGCTGACTTACGATTTCTCTCTAAGTAATATGTAACAAGAGGAGATGATTTTACCGCCCTGTCGGCTGGGGCGTTAGAATGCACCGACTGCACCTCTGCAGAGGGGTAAGACTCCCCAATGGGGTCACCTGTTGGCCGTGGGTGGCGACCCGTGATGCTTAAGGATAGAGCCCAGGTGGATGAGCAGTTCATGACATGCAATACTCCACTTTGGCCCTATCTTGGGCTAGACGGGCGGTCGGAGAGGCCCCCTCCAATCAATCGGCTGGTCACGTCAAGCCCTAGCACCTATATGATTTTCCCAACCCTATTGCCCTTATGGCAAGGCCCAACCCTTTTTATCATATGGGTGCTAGAAAGCGGTGGCTGCGGGTCTACATGTCCTGGGAATGACGTTAAACTCTATCTGATGGTGAGGTTCCAGTTTTGGAGGTTTGGGGAATGTGGAGCACCCCTTCATCACCATTGCTCCCTGGTCCACTCTGACCCGGAGTGGTAGTACCTGTTAGGGTCCCATCTATGGGTTAAATAGAAAAATGTATTTATAAAAAAATTGTATTATCCATTAAGAATTGATTTATTTCAAAACTTTATTGGCATTAAATGACCCACTGAGGTTGATATGCCGTAAAACAAAAAAAAAAAAAAAAAAAAAAAAAAAAAAAACCGAGATGATTTTACAGCATGTCAACCCTTGTTGCGTTATTCTATACCAAATTAGATTTAAGGGTCGACTAAAAAAGTTAATAGATTGACAATATACTAGCATGGAATGTGACCAAATGAGGTTCCCTTTGCAGGTCATACATTTCTTCCATCGGTGCTGCTGTGATTGGATCCCATTGGTAAAAAAAAAATCATCAACAGCAGATATGATCACCGTGTCCATTCTTACGACAATAACCATTACACTACACCTCTAGACACACACACACACACACACAAATATATATATATATTATATATATATATATATATATATATGAGGAAAGAGGATTGGAATAAATCCGACAGAATGTGGTAGAGATATGAGGAATACAAGGATAAAACTCAAACAAACGTATGTATCCCACATTTCGCTAGAGCTTTGAGCTCGGCATCATTAGTCTTTTTATTAAAAAAAAATATAGCGAAATATATCCGACATACGTTTGTCTGAGTTTTGTCCTTGCGTTCCTCATAACTCTACCACACACACACACACACACACACACACACACACACACACACACACATATATATATATATATATATATATATATATATATATATATAATAGTATTTGGTAATTTGCTTGAAGCATTAAGTATGTTATAATATATTAATGATTTGAAGGCAATTACAATGCGTATAAAATTAAAATAAAAAGATATTTTAGTCTTATTGATTTCAAAGTAACTTTATCAAGTTTATAAAGTTACTTTGAAATCGATAATCATTAATATAATATATATATATATATATATATATATATATATATATATATATATATATATATATATCATCATTGGCAATTCAGTCTCGAAAGACTATGATAAAAGTTTTTGTGTGTCCCTGAAGTTGCAGCGCCTCCTGTGACTATGAAGTCCGATGTTTGAGAAACATTCTCGACCACAGATTTTGCATTTGTAGATTGTCCCTGTAGATGATGATGTCCGATGCTTTGTTGCCGTTGCTTTCTTATGGACCTCTTAGCTTCATGATGTTGTATCAGGGTGAATTCTGACGTGTACATGCCTCTATGGAGATTCTGCCGCCACCGAGGGCGGTCTTGAGCCAAATTTTCCCAGCTGGAAGGGACAATGCCAAAGCACCTGAGATCATTTTTGCAGACATCCTTGAATCGCAGTAGGGGGCGACCAATTGTCTTTTACCAGATGTTAGCTCTCCATACAGGATGTCTTTTGGGATTCGTCCATCATCCATCTGACGTACATGACCCAACAATTGGAGACGATGTTGTCTCAGTAGAGAGTACAGGCTGGGGAGCCTGTATATATATATATATATATATATATATATATATATATATAATTTTATTTTTTACGATAAATGCTTTGATTTGTTTATTTTATATCGTAATCATATTTTTTCAAATTTAGTTTTGGTTAAACATTTAAAACGCTCAAATTTACTAATATCTTTGTTTATACAAAGTTTACCAATTCTTTGACTAAAACCTATTTTGGATGTTAAGAAGGTGGATTCCGTAGACAAGTGTAGTAGGTTTTTGTTTTTAGTAATAACCGGACACAGACTTTTTGCATTTATCAATACGATCAGGATCTGTGGCTATACCACTGTATGATATTCTAATCATTACAACCTTTGATAAGTTGGCATGGGCTATTGCTAAATAGTTCAATATGTAAAAAGTACAATAATCTTGATTTAACACTCTCTACTAGCAGGACCTGTGGATATACAACAATATGATGATTTTATTATTACAACGTTTGATAAGTTTACTTATGAGCTATTGCTAAATAGTTCAATATGTAAAAAGTATAATCATCTTCATCTCTCTCTCTCTCTCTCTTTTTTTTCCTTCTCAGATTTTCATTATGTTCAATTGAAACAGATTAGTGTTGTCGCTTCAACGCACTCACCCCTTAGCTCTCTCTTTCCCCTACCCTCTTTCTTTCTGTTATAGGTGATATACCCTATAGACTAATGGAATGCGCCGACGGTTACTATAAGTAACAGGGACAATTATGGCTTGTAGAGTAAGCCAATGCGAGTCAGCTCATAACTCTATTTGTCGGACGTAATTCCCACTTCTCTGTACTGTAATTGTCTACTCTTTTGTTAATACATTTTCCTACATTTGTTACCCGTCGTTTTGTTCTTATTTGACCCCTTAAAACCTCACAACACTTTCTTTCTTTCTTTCTTTCTTTCTTTCTTATATTTTTTCTGTGCTGCATGTCCTTTTTCTTCCCTTTCTTTCTTTATAATAAAAACAGAAAAGTTCATTATTTAGCTGAGGTGACGACACTTTCATATAGGACGATTTAAACAGAGAGTGTTGCAAGATGATAACGGTCGTAAGTTTAAGGAACACCAGTATTATCATATTGATAGCTGAGACTCGTCATTAGAAACCTTTCGAAGCATATTGGAATATTTTTAAATTTTTTGTTGTTTTGTATCAGTATATAGAGCCGGTTTAGCTCAGTCAGTAGAGTTTCAGTCTAAGAATCATAAGGTTCTGGGTTCGATACCGTCTCTCGCCAACTCAACGTATGAGAAGCACAGGGTTCTGTGCGGTAAAGTGAGTATCTGATGGTAGGTGTGCCGCTCCACCTGAGACACTAGAATAATCTCATCGGTCTAGTGAAAAGGGGATAGACTCCCTCGCTATCTGGTTGATACCGACTTTAGGCCAGCCCGACAATGACGAAAAGTGCAGTATGGATAAAATGAGGTCAAACTTTTTTAGACCTTATTTTTCCAATGCAGGTATCATTGGGGATCAAGAAAAATTCTGGCAAATGCGACATTAGGCAGCCCCTCCGACTTTACTTACGTTTTTTTTTTTTACTTATATCCTTCAGTGATATGATACCTGTTCGTCACATGCGTAGAAAAATAGTTATTACTCATAATGACGGCTTTTTTTTTTTAAATGGTTGTCGGCTTTTATGTGAAACTTGTAAGTTGCTTGTAAATACGCAAGAACTTTCTTTTGTTTATCGTCAGTGAAGCGTTTTTTTTCTCTCTCTCTCTCTCTTTTCTCTATCTTACGTCTTACATGGTTGGTTGAATTGATACGAAAATTTCGGTTTAAATCTTTTTCTTATTCTTTTTAATGGATTCTCTGACCGGCTTTTAATTTAGTTGTCAAGGAAACGATTTCCTGGTGACAAAAAATGAACTGCTCAAGGGCAGATAATCCAAATAAACCCATAAAGATATTTTATTGATATTTAATCTGTTCAAATCTGTCTTGGTTAGTTGGTTGGATTTTACGACATGTCAACCCTTGTTGGGTTATTTTATGCTGAAGATGTTTTGTTTTATTCAATCTTGATGGGATTCAAATTTTTCTTTTCACTAGTTTAACCGACTTAAAAACTCTACGTGTGAGAAAAAATAAAAAACAAACACAAAACAAAACAAAAAGACAAAAAAAACAAAACTTAAAATCTTATTTACAAAAACAGAAAGTGTGAAAAAAAAATCAATAAAATAAAACCATTTCGGATGAAAGAGATGGGATCGAACAGAAGAAAAAACGTTTTTGAAGATTATGAACAAGTATCGAAAAGTGAACCATGGTTTTGAACAGGTAAATAAGTATTGAACTTTTTGAACAGGTAAATAAAGTTTCGAAATTTTTGTAATAATTTGACTCTTTATTGATTTTTCGTATAATTTTTTTAAAAGCCTCTAGTCGTAACTTGTTTTTGGCGACGTCAAATTTCAATTTATTTAATGGTGTGAAAATGTAAACATTGTTTTCGTTCATAATTTTCATTATTTCCGTGAGCTGAAAATTAAAAAAAAAATAATCAGGATTTAAAAAAAAAATGTTTCTTTGAATGGTCCAAACATTTTCAAGATAGTATTAACTTTTATTCAAGTTTCATTGTGTTAAATATAGGAGGGGGGGATACATTTTATGCGTCAGATTGAACAAAAAGTCCCAAAAATCAATGCTACAAAATTCGACCTGTACACGGGTTACATTGGTTGTGAATACTTCAATAGTCAGATTGGTAATTTATGAGGAAGTGCGTCCCGGTCTCCTGCCTCGAAATTGCTACCCGGTGACTATTAAAATAACGTCCCCAGCTATGTCGTCTCGGTGGTGTTACTTGAAAGAAAACAACCAGCTTAGGGCGTTAAATGTATTTTAGAGGGGGGGGGGCTTGTCTTTTTTTATATGAACAAATGGAGATGGGTGGATAGAATATAAACAAAGTAAAAAATGAACAAATTGAGGTAGATAGATAGATAGATAGATATCCATCTTCATATCTAAACAAGAATTACGACAAATTTCTATAAATAAACAAGAATTACGACAAATTTCTATAAATAAACAAGAATTACGACAAATTTCTATAAATTTCTAAACAAATTACGATAAATAAATAAGAATTACGACAAAAAAAGAGAAGCCCCCCCCTCTAAAATACATTTAACGCCCTAAGTTGGTTGTTTTCTTTCAAGTAACACCACCGAGACGACATAGCTGGGGACGTTATTTTAATAGTCACCGGGTAGCAATTTCTGAGGCAGGAGACCGGGATGCACTTCCTCATAAATTACCGTCAGATTTTGCAAATAATAACTTTGTTGTTAAAGTCGCAAGGTTATACTATATATAAAAAAAAAGTAAAGTCGTCGAGGTGGCCTAATGTCGGTATCAGCCAATCAGCGAGGGTGTCCATCCGTTTTCACTAGACCAAGAAGATTGTTTTTGCATCTGAGGTGGAGCGTCACATTCTACCATCAGCTCCTTACTTTACCGCTCAGATCCCTGTGTTACTCACACGCTGAGTTGGTGAGGGTCGGTATTGAACTAGGGACCTTGCAGGTTTCCAGCCAAGCGAGCTAAATATTGTATCATAAAAGGTGTTACATTTAATGTATGAAATTCATATGCAAATGTCCTAATAATTATGGGATAGAGGTAATATCTATATATAATGGAGATAGACTGCATTTTTGTCTGAAGCCGAAACTATATTACTACTCAAGTCACAATTCCTTTAATTATTTACGTCAAATTCTCCATGATTTCATTCTTTTAAACCTTCAGTTATTAATAAAAATTGTTTTACATTATTAATACTGTTGATCATATCTACGTACTAATAACATGCAATTGTATTTATATATACAACAAAATAGCAGTTTACAGTTTGAACGAGAAGGCTAATTTGCATATTGATATTTAAAATTTTATTTTAATAAATATGTGCTTGGTATTATTGATTTCTAATTGTTTGGTTTTATCTTAAGAAATATAAACAAAAATCTCGTAGAAAAATCTTAAAAGAAATTTATTTACAAGAAGAAATAACTGTAATATATATAATATAATAACTTTACTTCCTATTTTAACTAAATAGTTAAATTAGGAAAATTTACCAATGAAACAGGGGAGTAATGGAAAATGATGGAATAGTTAGTTTCAAAGTTGTTCTATTTTTCGATTATACCCCCTCTGTTGCAGATCTTTTTATCTGCATTCTTAGTCAGTTTCATTAGCCTTTCTAATTTAATATGATATTTTATTATATCAAAACTTAAATACTTGCACCCGGAGGGTGCATATATTTGCTAGTATCTCTAATGTTATTTTCTATTTGTCACTAATAATTCACATCTGATACTTTTTCAAACGTATAAACCAATTGGGTGACTCCCTATCAATGGTATTTTACACATCCTCCCACGGGGATGAGATATAACAATACCCTAGGGCCTTTTCAATTGCTTCTCATGAATACCAAATTTCTTTCTTTCTTTCTTTCTTTCTTTCTTTCTTTGTGTTGTCTGTCTGTCTGTCTCTCTCGCACACACATATACGCTTCCTTTATGAACATATTTTTGTAATACACATCTGCCCGTTTATTTATTGAAAAGACGTTCAATGGGCGATAAATAGTTTTGAATGAAAATGATTATTGTTTAGTACAATTATATAAAGCGATTCGGTGTTTAATTGTAGGGATTTGTTTTTTTGTTTTATTTTTTATTTTCTATGAATGGGCGGAGGTGTGTAGGTGGGTGGGTGGTGTCAACAATTTTTTTGATGTCAGTGTAAAGAAGTGTTACATTGTAAGGATAAGGCGACTGTTGAGGAAACTTCTTTATCGTAATTGGGACTGAATATAAATAAACAGCATTGCAAGATTATTCATTAAAAATCATTTCATTTTTGGTGTGTATATGTGTGTATTTGATGTGTATGTATATGTGTGTATTTGTGTGTGTGTATATATCATACACACGCATTCAATAGAAGCTTCTAGTGAAACGCACGGTGTGTAACGGTTATTAACGGAATTGGTGACCTGGGTTCAAATCCTGCTCGACGCCATTTGCATTTCACATCGGGCTAATACCCTTGGGAAAGGTGTGAATCCAACGATTTCACTCAACTAAGAGTAAATAGTAGATCAGACTGAACCCTTTAACCTTGGTATGGCAACCAGTCTAGGAAGAAGAAAATCACTGAATTCAAACCAGTTGTAGACACAGAAAGAGGTGGTCTCCACTCGGCTATTTGTACCCAAGATACACTATACGCCTTCCTCCTGACCAAACGAAGTTAGACAATGTCTAGACCAGATAATTTCAGTCTAGATATATCATATGTACAATGTTCCATACAAACGCAACTCCACCCTGTCGGCTGGGGCGTTAGAATGCACCAACTACACCTCTGCAGAGGGGTAAGACTCCCCCAATGGGGCCACTTGTTGGCTGTGGATGGTGACCCGTGATGCTTAAGGATAGAGCCCAGGTGGATGAGCAGTTCATGACATGCAATACTCCACTTTGGCCCTATCTTGGGCTAGACGCGCGGTCGGAGAGGCCCCCTCCGATCAATCGGCTGGTCATGTCAAGCCATAGCACCTATATGATTGCCCTGGCCCTATTGCCTTCATGGCAAGCCCCAGCCCCTTTTTATCATATGGGTGCTAGAAGGCGGTGACTGAGGGTCTACATGTCCTGGGAATGACATTAAACTCTATCTGATGTGGAGCACCCCTTCATCACCATTGCTCCCTGGTCCACTCTGATCCAGTGGTAGTACCTGTTAGGGTTCCATCTATGGGTTAAATAGAAAAACATGAGTTAATAAACAAAATTGCATTATCCATTAAGAATTGATTTATTTCAAAACTTTATCGGCATTAAATAACCCACTGCGGTTGGTGTGCCGTAAAACAAAACAAACCAAACCAAACAATTTCAAGAGAATTTCTGACGTTTTCAAATTGACTGAAAAGTGTTCAGCATCAATAATGCAAGGGGAACGATGAGACATTATAGAAGGTTGCGGGAATCAATTTTCACTCTGTGCAATTGATCTTGCATCCATCCTTTCCTCTGTCCGTGCACCATTACATCATGTGCACCATCTGTTGCAACACTGATGAGGGTTTTTTTTTATTCGGTCGAAACCTCAGCATTTGTTAATGTTCTTCACAAACAGATTTTGTTTTAATGTCAAAATCAGAAAATTGTTTCGTTTTTAATGTCATTTCTTCACTTCACATCAGAGGAAACAAAACTAAGAAATATTTTTTAGTTGTGGGTGGCCGTGTGTGTGTGTGTGTGTGTGTGTGTATGTGTGTATATGTGTGCGTGTGTGTGTGTGTGTATGTGTGTGTATATATGTGCGTGTATGTGTGTGTGTGCGCGTGTATGTATATATGTGTGTGTAAGTGTGTGTTTGTGTGTGTGTGTGTATGTCTGTGTGTGTATGTGTGTGTGTATGTGTGTGTGTGTGTGTTTGTGTGTGTGCATGTGTGGTTGTGTGTGTATGTGCATGTGTGTATGTGTGTGTGTTTGTGTGTGTGTGCATTTATGTGTGTGTGTGTGTGTTGTATGTGTGTGAATTTTTGTTGTGTGTTTGTTTGTGCTAGTGTGTTTTGTGTATGTGTGTTCTGTATCTGTGTGTGTGTGTGTGTGTGTGTGTGTGTGTGTGTTGGTGAGTGTGTGTTTTTGTTGTGTTTGTGATGTGTGCGTGTGCTTGTATTGTGTTTCTGTGTGTGCACGTATTTTTGCGTGTTTGCGTATGTGTGTGTGTGCGTGCGCGCGCGTGCGTGTTGCATATGAATGTGTGCATGTGTTTATGCATATTTGTATGTGAGTATGTGTGTGTGTGTGTGTATGTTCCGTATGTCCTGTATGTGTGTTTGTGCGTATTTGTGTGTGTGTGTGTGTGTGTGTGTGTTGTGTGTATGCGCGCGTGTTATGTATGTGTGTATGTGTGTGTGTGTGTGTGTGTGTGTGTGTTATGTGGTGTGTGTGTGTGTATTTGTGTTGTGTGATGGTGTTTGTATATGCACATATGAACAGCAAGAGAATGCAACGGAGGAATGCGTTTTTAAAATCAGGTTGCATTTTTGCCAACAACATGTGCACCTAATTATACACGCACCTAATCCCGTTCATCTGAGCAATTCTAATGATGTTTTCTATCTACTGTAATTCCAGATCTTTGGAGTGGGTGGGGTGGGGGGTTTGTTGGCCGGATGCACCGCGCGTGGCGTGAAGCTGATGCATGTGCACTCGCTGAAATTCTGTGCATTTAAATTTAACACATTTTTCTACACATTTCCAAATTCAACGCATTCAAATCATCCATCATCTTTTAAACGAAACCAAACAACAATAATTTTCGAATAGACAATATTTCTATGTACTGTAGTTTCAGATCTTTGGGGTGGTGGGGCGTGAAGCTGATGCATGTGCATTCGCTGAAATTCTGTGCATTTAAATTTAACACTTCAGCAAACAACTTGAGCTTTTTGGCATACAGTCAAAGTTAAAAGCATCTCCCCCCCCCCCCGTTGGATATTACCAAAGTTAAGAAACATGTTCAGTAGTTAAATTGGGTCACCACTTTGAAATAGTAGGTACTAAGCTATCTGAAATCTATTTAGTAAATAATAAAATAATGAGAGTAACCTCTCATTGTTTATTTCACTTTGAGGAAGCCATGTGTTTTGGTCGGCCATTTTCATTTCACTGTAATGAATACAACTGCATGTTTTAACACGAAAATATCATAAAATGTGTTCTTGATAACAATTAAGTTCATTTCAAATAATATGACAGCACAATTAAAAACACATTTTATGATATTTTCGTGTTAAAACATGCAGTTGTATTGATTTGAACAAATTTGTATTTTCAGTGTAGATTTACGGTGAAATGAAAATGGCCAATCAAAACCTAAGACTTCCTCAAAGTGAAAGAAACAAGGGGAGGTTACTCTCATTGATGTAGCTATTGTTTAGATTACCCTTTTTTGTTGGTCGGGTGAAAAAGTCCAAGATGTTGTCGGACGTTTTAGTCCTACTTGGTCTATGTTTGAACTCGCTTCTCGGTCTTTTGACAAAGATCAAAGATAATAGCTGGATTTCTGGTGTGTATGTGTGTGTGTGTGGGGCGGCTTTTTCCCCAGGTGGTATCTGCCCCCTCTCCTAAAATGGATAATATCAGGGTTTATCGCCTAAGCACTCCTACCAATGGGAATACAACGGACTCTTAACAAGTTTTTAACCCACCGCTAAGGAAGTCTTGCTTTCTGTATGGCACCCCACATTAAAAATTGACCTTGGGACTATTTTAGCTTGGTGGGAAGCTTGGAAAATAAATCTTTGTACTGCTGTAATCCAATTGGATTGTCGCCAATCTGTTTTTTCTCTTTCCTTCCCCCCTTCACCTGGTTGTGTAAATCAGAATTTATGCAGAATAGGATGATTCCATTTACACAAAACAGGGGTATACAAGTAGTATTATTTACTGTTCGTTAGGAGGTATACCTTCTAACACTTCAATAAAAAATGTCTTGGACAAATTGGCACTTGTCTGCTATTCTGTCAGTAGAATACCATTTTGGCGTTTATTTTTCTTGGCAAGGAAATCCTGATTGGATGTCTGGAGAATTCTTCTTCTTCTTCTTCTTCTTCTTCTTCTTCTCTTCTTCTTCTTCTTCTTTCTTTCTTTCTTTCTTCTTTCTTTCTTCTTCTTCTTCTTCTTCTTCTTCTTCTTCTTCTTCTTCTTCTTCTTCTTCTTTCTTTCTTTCTTTCTTTCTTTCTTCTTGTTGTTGTTCTTCTTCTTCTTCTTCTTCTTCTTCTTCTCTTCTTCATTTTTGAACAAAGAGATGATTGTAGGAAAAAAGAAATATTAGAAATGGATTCTCTAAACCAAAATGGTTCTCAACTTTCTCCCCCCCACTCCGTCTTTTAATTCCTATTTGACTCTGGTGGACCCCCTCCCCATATCCATTTGGTCTTTAAAAACCCTACTGCATTTTTATGATTAAATATTTTTTGCTTGCTTGGATCCTCTGGAAATTTATATAATCACTAGGGGGTACCATACGGCCCTTGATTGAGAACCACTGCCCTAAACTCTAAATAATACATGTTAAAAGCAGCTGTTGAAATAGTTGGAAAGTCAAGGCTGTAGATTGATCCATAGAAATAAACATGATTTAATGATGAACATCTTGGAACAGACCTCGGAGCAGACGCTGGAACAGACTCCGTACGAAACACTGGAACAGATGCCGGAGCAGACCCCAGAGCAGACCCCGGAATAGACCCAGGAACAGACCCAAGAACAGACTCTGTATCAAACGCCGGAACAGACTCTGTATCAAACCCTAGAACAGAGTCTGTATCAAACCCTGGAACAGACACTGGAGCCGACCCCACAACAGACCTCGGAACAGACCCAGGAACAGACCACGGAACAGACTCTGTAACAATCACTGGAGTAGACCCTGGATCATACCCTAGAGCAGACCCCAGAGCAGACCGTGGAGAAGACCTCAGAGCAGACACCTGAACAGACACCAGAGCAGACCTCAATGCAGACCCAGGAGCAGACCCTGGAGCAGACACTGGAGCAGACCCTGAATCAAACCTAAAAACAGATTCCAGAACAGACACCGAGCTTATACTACAAGTCACCATAGGTCAATTCATAGCCAAACGACTTATTTTTAACAAATGTAAAACGATAACGAGTGTGCACTTAATAATTACTTTAAGTGAAAAAAAAAACATCTTGATATAATTAAAAGTATTTATTATTTTATTAAACAAAATAATTTGACTAAAAATAGAAACCAGAACCTGCTGGCTGATAAAGCACAAGTGGTTAACGTTAAATTTGAAATTAGAAAGATAAGTTTTCATGAAACTCTGCCCTATCACATTTTCAGCTGTGACTTTAAATACATGGATATATCATCATCATCATTATGTTGCATTTGTAGCATGGATATCCATGACAATCTCTCGCCAACAGACTCTATCATTCATTGCCCTTGGGAGGTCTTCTGCTCAGCAACCAATATCCGCGCAGAGCTGGTCAATGTAGGCCTTTGCTGCACAAGTTTTTGGTTGTCCGCATTTTAAATTCTTTAAGACATTACATTGTCACAGAGATAGATAGATAGATAGATAGAGAAAAGAGAAGAGAGAGAGAGAGAGAGAGAGAGAGAGAGAGAGAGAGAGAGAGTGTACATATCATCATCATATCATCATCACCATTTTATGCTAGTAGCACTGATATCCATGACAATCTATTGCCAATGATCCCTATCATTCATTGAACGGAACCCAAATTATTTATTTATTTTCCCATTAAACTAACCCTAAACCCCAACCCTAACCCTAACCCTAACCCTGGCCCTAGTTAAAATTAACAGTTTTATTACAAAATTTGTGGGTTCTGTGTTTTCTGGGTCACTCTAATTTTCCAACCGATTTGCAAGTTTAGCCGTTTTCCGTATATACACATTTAACATGTTCACAACCAAACTACAACTCATCTTAGAAATTGACCTTGTGTCACACCCTGCCTTTGACAGAGAAGTTGGGTGAATACATAGTTTTCTTTTCTTATAGAGAAAATAGTTCTAAATGAAAAGTATATTATCCTAATTGTGCCTTCTTAACTGTGGCTCATGATAACAAGAAAATACCAAACATTCTTCTCTTAAAAGTTTAAAACTGACAAAATTTAACTGAATGATTAATACAAAGACATGAACCGTGTTTCCATAACAACGCCATTTTTCATTTCTTCATTCAGTGAGACCAACTTGAGGAGAGATTACAAAAAAAAAAAAGGTTTGCATAAAAAATTAGACATCTTGCATTGAGTAAGGGTTAACAAGCTAGGCTAGCAGTAAGTAAAAGTAAAGTCGTCGGGGCGGCCTAATGTCGGTATCAACCAGTCAGCGAGGGAGTCTATCCCCTTTTCAATAGTGCTAGACTAAGGAGATTGTTTTTGGCGTCTGAGGTGGAGTGCCACACCTACCATCAGCTCCTTACTTTACCACACAGATCCATGTGCTACTCATAACGCCAAGTTGGCGAGGACCGGTATCGAACTAGGAACCTTGTGGTTTCTAGCCGAACGCTCTACCGACTGAGCTAACCCGGCCCTATAGGCTAGCAGTAAGAGACTATTATTTGTGAGTTTGATTCTCACTGGGTGTCCTATACTTCTGGCCTTGTACTAAAACTAGGCCCAGCTTTGTAAATGACTCCATTAGCTCAGTCCGTAGAGCGATGGGCTAGAAACTACAAGGTTCCTAGTTCAATACCGGTCCTCGCCAACTCAGCGTATGACTAGCACAGGGATCTGTGTGGTAAAGTAAGGAGCTGATGGTAGGTGTGGCACTCCAACTCAGATGCAAAAACAATCTCCTTGGTCTAGCGCTAGTGAAAAGGGGATAGACTCCCTCACTGACTGGCTGATATTTAGAAAAGGGTCAGTTCAAATCAGATCACGAAAGTTAAGCAGTATAGACTCTAATCAGTACTTAAATGGGGGATACCTTTGCAATAGCAAATACTACAAGCAACTTGCAGCCTGTGTGCCTAACTGAGCAATCCTTATTAAATAATAATTGTAGGTTTTATGAAGTCTGTGTGTTGGACTAAGTAAACCTTCCTTAGTCTGGTCCGAGAAAGTCTCTGATTGGCTGTTTTGAATATTTGTTAAATTACTCATCTGGTTGAACAGATATGATGTTGCAAAATCTGAGACTTGTAAGAATACATCACTGATGACACCCTTTAGTGCATTTCAATGATGTTTAGCAACTGTGCAAACCTTATTAGATTATTGTAGGTTTTATGAAGTCTGTATGCCAGACTAAGCAAACTTCATGAAATCTACAATTATCATTTAATAACGTTTTCTTTGTCTGGCACACGGACCTCATAAAACCCACAATCATTCAATAAGGTCTCTGTGTTAGACTAAACAAACCTACAATCACTATTTATTGTGTGCCAGATTAAGCAAACCTTAGACCTCATCAAATGTTCTTTTCTTCATCTTTCCAAACCATCAAGTGCAACAGTATATGCGCATTCCATAAAAGATGGAGCAAGCAGAGATCATTGACACCCAGGTGGAAATTAGTTTAGTTACCTGCTGATCTAGCAACCTACCTTGGCCAATGCCAGTTGAAAAAAAAAGGTGGATATACCCTCTACCCACCCACCCCTCAGCGTTGGGAAAGGTACTTATTCAACTACTTATTCTTCCTCGAAGTTTATACTCTAAAATGTCAGACATTTGATTCTTTCAAAATTGGCAGTTCCATGTTGGTTGCAGCAAAAATTCAGTGAATGTGTATGCGCTTGTGTCTGTGTGTCTGTGTGTGTGTATGTATATGTGTATATATATTTACCAAACCGTCTGCACGAGTAGGATGCGACACAAAGCCAATTTCTTAAGTGAAGTTTAACAAATTTGAATTCTGAATTTTCCTTCTCCTAGACCGGTTGCCTAAGCCAGGTTAAAGAGCTCAGTCTGCCCTACTATTTACCCATAGCTGGAGGGACAGTAGAATCCATACTTTTTCCAAGGGTATTAGCACTAAGTGAAAATATAATTTCCACGTCCAGGATTTGAACTCGGGGCGATGAGTCCATTTCCCATGACTTTATCCATTACACTACATGCTGTGTGTATATGTGTTTATATCTATACATACCAACCCCTCCAGGATGCGACACAAGGTCAATTTCTTAAGCGGAGTTTAACAGATTTGAATTTAAAGTTTTTCCTTCTCCTAGACTGGTTACCTAGCCATGGTTAAAGAGACCAGTCAGCCCTACTATTTACCCATAGCCGGAGGAAGAGTAGTTGGATGCATACCTTTTCCAAGTGTATTAGTGCTATGTGAACATCAAACAGCCTCATCCAGGATTTGAACTCTGATCGTAGAGTCCATTTCCTATGACTCTATGTGCCTCCACTTGTGTGTATGTATGTCTGTGTGCGTGTGTATGTATGTGTGTGTGTATATATATGTGTCTCTGTGTGTCTCTGTCTGTGTGTGCATGTGTCTGTGTGTGTATCTGTGTGTGTCTGTCTGTGTGTTTTTCCATTTTTCCAAATTCAGCCCAATGGGGGAAATATTAAAAAAACTTTCTTTTATCCTGAGCGGCGGCAGTAACATATAAAAATAATCAGCACAACTCCTACCCCAGCTATGGTTAGCGGAATGAGAATAGGATACCCACGTGGACTAAAGAAAGGTTAGATTCAAAGTTCCGTGATGGCTCCCGATTATGACATGAAGGTTCCCGACTACGACAAGAAGGTTCCCGAGTCCGAAAAGAAAATTCCTGAGTCCGAGAAACTTCCTGAGTCCGACAAGAAATATCTAAAGAAGGCCGGAGGGAATATCGGCCGAAACGTTGTACAAATAACAATAAAGATGGGGACAATAATCCGAATAACGCAGATAATAATCTTCATCCAATGACTGCTATTTACACAGTAGCATTGCAACCAACAAAGCCTTCATCAGATGATGACTCTGGGTTCAGGCATGGTTTCGGGGCCGAAGCATCATTAA
Source organism: Doryteuthis pealeii (assembly GCA_023376005.1). Classification (NCBI taxonomy): domain Eukaryota; kingdom Metazoa; phylum Mollusca; class Cephalopoda; order Myopsida; family Loliginidae; genus Doryteuthis; species Doryteuthis pealeii. The sequence continues at coordinate 74,501,452 of CM042159.1, read as the reverse complement.
CACTAACCCAGAGCGCCCCAGCAGTATCTCACGATACCTCCAGACTTTGTCGGTTTGATGTCACAATATAGGACTGCCATATCCACGCTGATGCGGTTAGAGCTTTCTCCTGAATCTTATTTAAGTATTTCCTCTTGTCTGGTAGAGAAAGTCCAACTTTAGACAAAAATGCCTCATCTCAAACATTCAGAGAAACTTACTTTTAGTTTTACCAATTTAATTGGTATTAGTAACTTTTATAAACTAGAGTAATTCAAGTAACTTTACTCCATCAACCAAAATATTTTTTATTCCCAGGGATGAGGATATTTAAAAAAAAAAAGAAAAAGAAGATCCCAAGAGAAACATGGCTAAGTAGATGCTAGTGTCTTTGCACTTTGTGACCTCTCAGTTCTGCATTAATGCAAAACTAATTTGTTTTTATTGTCTAGAGAGGTGATATCATGGGGAATAACTCACCATGGTAACCAAAAGACATAAATGGTTTGGTTTGTGTGTTTTAAGGCATATCAACCCTTTTCGGGTCATTTAATGCTGAAATAAGTCATTTTAATAAAAGTTTCTATGTTTCAAGTTTTTATTATCGTGAAATTGGTATAAATAATTTTCATTGAATTCATTTGGTTTGGTTTTGTTCAGTTTGGTTTGTTTAATGGCATATCAACCCTGTGGGTTATTTAATGCCAAAAACTGTTAGAATGCAAGATAAAAGTTGCTACTAAAGTTTCCTTTACAGGTATATTTTGTGTAGATGTATTTCATGGGTGTATTTTATATCTAATTCATAATTTCCGATATATTTTAATTTCTCTCAAGAAGGATAAAATGTCATCCATGTTAGTATTCTCAAACAGATCCCTCATATTATTTGCGTTGAAATATTTCTTTCTGATTGGATTGATTGATTGATTGATTGATTTTAACAGCATGTCAACCCATCCAGGGTTATTTTATGTCAAGCTGTAGGTTGTGAGGAATGATCAAATTTATTATGGCTTTTTTTAAGGATTTTTCTGGATTTTGGCAGTATGTTGTTTTCTGTTGTTTGTTGCTAAGTGAATTGGAAATCAGTTTAAGGGATAAGTTTATAGGGTAAACTTTAAGTTTGTTATATTTTTTGGTATAATTTCATTTCTTTCAGGGAGGAAAAAATATCATCTATATAGACATTTTAAAATCTATTGTTATATACTGGTCTTTTCACGTTACCAAATCTATATAACGTTATATACCTTTCTTTAATTCTTACTCTGGTCGTCTATTCTTTTGGCCGGCTTTGCTTCTGATTGTCTATCTTGGTCTGGTATATCTTCTAAGGTCTCGTCTGGTCTTCTATTGAGGATAGGTCTGGTTTCTGTTGGGATCATTCCTTATCAGAAGCCCTGTGTTATTGTTGTTTTTAGTAATAAACACAAGACTTCAATTTAGGTTGATGTTACTTTATTCCAAATCCCCACCCAAAATTTGCGCAGATGAGGCTTACATATTGCTAGCTCGGCTTCTAAGTTCTAACTGACTAACTGAGTTGCTTACTCCTTAAACCGGAAGGCGGCTTTCTATGGGGTTTCCGGTTCTCACGGTCTATCCCCAGAAAGCAAGGTCAGAGTGAGGTCAAGCGCCGTCACTCACCCTCAAGGCCATTAGCTATACTAATCGCCATTATGATTTCTACAATACCTTATAAATGTATTAGGGATCCAATAATTATGTAACACTATCTCTCATGTTGTTTCTGTTGTAAAACCCATTGTCTAATAAAAGTTAAATTCCCAAATTCTTTTAGAATATGTTTAACAGTAAAATGGTGTTTAACATGCGACGGATTCTTGTTGGTTTTCTTGTTTAAGTAAAAACCAATGTATTATTTGTTTCAATTTTTTACATGAGACTTGGTAATTTGTAATTATTTGGAGTTTTGGGACTGTTGTCATCACCTTTATTGTTTTGGCTAACGTGCCCTCTGATTTTCTTGTTTAAGTAAAAGAAGTGTGTAAGTTTTGAGGGACCTATACATAATCGGGATATATTGACTTATTCCTTTCTGGACTTTCTCATTGGATTGAAAACTCCACACTGAAAAAGATTATGGGAACAATGACATACCATATTACATGGAGAGGAGATGGGCACTGCCAACCTTCCATTGACCTGGGTGACACCATGAAAGACATTTGATTGGAATGTTGATATAAAACCCAGAAAAATATTATGAGACTATCATCATCATCATCATCATAATCATCATCAGGTTGTGCTAACAGCATGGATTCCCCTTACTTTTCTCTCGCACCACCCATCCCTATTAGTCAATGTCCGTAAAAATAATCTGTCAGATATCATAGACAAAAAAGATCTTCAAAATTTTAAATACGCCAAAACTATTTTAAATTTATTTATTGGCAATGAGAATGATATTCTGATTTTGTATCTGTGGAGATAAAACTCCAAAGAGAAAAAAAATGAAAAAGCTTTGTGTGTGTGTGTGTGTGTGTGTGTGTGTGTATTTGTGTGTGCGTATGTGTGTGTGTGTATGTGTATGTGTATGTGGATATATGTGTGTGTGTTGTGTGTGTGTGAGTGTGTATGTGTGTGTGTATGTATGTATGTGTGTATGTGTGTGTGTATATGCGTGTACAAAGTGCCAAAAAATGAGAAATAATTACCAAATAAAATGTAACTCCTCCCCGCACATGAATAAATGGATCCACAACAAGAGACGTGTATAATTGTTTGAATGTTGGCCAGTTGATAGAGGAAGAGATTAGATGATTGCGTTTATACAATATCCGACATTGTTAAGAGAAAATTTATAGAAATAACAGAAATTTTATATTTAAACATGGATGAAAATTTTGGCAATGAGAATGATATTCTGATTTCGTATCTTTGGAGATAAAATTCCAGAAAGAAAGAAAAGAAAAAGCTTTTTGTGTGTGAAACACCAAATGAAATGTAACTCCTCCCCGCAATTGAACTTAACGGACTTAAATTCCACCATCATATGTCACCCCGCCAAAAGAAAGAAAAAAAATCTGGGAATTAACAGAATTTAATGAAATTTTCAGTGTTGATATATTAATGAATAAAAGATATAATGAATCAGTTATTTTATTTAAAAACTTTTACATTATTTCTGATCAGTTAACTTTGAACCATGTATCTTTGAGAATATGTGTTACACCTCAAAGATTTATGTCTGTTAAGTTCGATTTAACCCACACACGAATAATTGTGTGTGTGTTGTGTCTCAGTTATTAAATTGAAATCCGGAAAAAAGGTTAACATAAGTTTATTAACTTTTTATTACAAAAGATATAAATAAGATAGAGTCCAACATACAGCACTTTAACAACAGTAAAATCAGGAAGAAATGTTAACATAGGTTTATTAAAGTTTGGTATAAAAGATACAAATCAGATAGAGTCCAACATGCAGCTCTTTAACAACAGTAAAATCAGGAAGAAATGTTAACATAGGTTTATTAAAGCCTTTTGGTATAAAAGATACAAATCATAGAGTCCAACATGCAGCTCTTTAACAACAGTAAAATCAGGAAGAAATGTTAACATAGGTTTATTAAAGCCTTTTGGTATAAAAGATACAAATCAGATAGAGTCCAACATGCAGCTCTTTAACAACAGTAAAATCAGGAAGAAATGTTAACATAGGTTTATTAAAGCCTTTTGGTATAAAAGATACAAATCAGATAGAGTCCAACATGCAGCTCTTTAACAACAGTAAAATCAGGAAGAAATGTTAACATAGGTTTATTAAAGCCTTTTGGTATAAAAGATACAAATCAGATAGAGTCCAACATGCAGCTCTTTAACAACAGTAAAATCAGGAAGAAATGTTAACATAGGTTTATTAAAGCCTTTTGGTATAAAAGATACAAATCAGATAGAGTCCAACATGCAGCTCTTTAACAACAGTAAAATCAGGAAGAAATGTTAACATAGGTTTATTAAAGCCTTTTGGTATAAAAGATACAAATCAGATAGAGTCCAACATGCAGCTCTTTAACAACAGTAAAATCAGAAGAAATGTTAACATAGGTTTATTAAAGCCTTTTGGTATAAAAGATACAAATCAGATAGAGTCCAACATGCAGCTCTTTAACAACAGTAATTAATGGTGATACAAAAACCAGAAAAATGTTATGAGACAATCATCATCATCATCATCATCATTATCAGGTTGTGCTAACAGCATGGTTTCCTTTAACTCTCTCTCTCTCGCCACCCATCCCTATTAGTCATTGTCCGTAAAAATAATTTGTCAGATATCATAGACAAAAAAGATCTTTAAAATTTTAAATGCACCAAAACTATTTAAAATTTATTCTAGATTATTTTTGAAATTATTTAGAAATGTTAACATAGGTTTATTACCGTCTTGGTACAAAAGATAAGAATTGCAGACAAGGCTCGTTTAAAGGAAGTCTTCGTGAAGAAGTGGCTAGCATACTGCGCTTCGCATCGTAGTAAGTGACTTCAAAATCAGTCTTGCTATCAAGTTCACTCTCGGACTAATACCCATGGGAAAGGTATGAAACCCTCCTCCCCCAGCTATGGGGTAAGTAGTACAACTATTGTTACACAGACGGAATGCATAGTCTGCTATAAACAGATTATCAGTTATATGGAAATTAGATCTCACCAACAAGCTAAAGCCACAATTCTTCAAAGCTATAGTTGTATCAGTACTATTGTATGGCTGCACTTTAACCAAGCACTAAGAGAATAAATAAGATTGGACTTGCACAAGAATGCTGCGTGCAGTCTTCAACAAATCGGGGAAACTACACCCCACAAGAAAGCAGCTATATGGCCACCTACTCCCTATCACACAAACTATCTGAGTTGAGATGAATAAGACATGCTGGATAAGTAAGGACTAACTCATAAGTGATATCCACCTGAGGAAACCAGTGCATGGTTTGTTTTTAGTTTGTTTTTGTTTTATGGCATATCAACCTCAGTGGGTTATTTAATGCCGATAAAGTTTAGAAATAAATCAATTCTTAATGGATAATACAATTTTGTTTATCAACACATGTTTTTCTATTTAACCAATAGATGGGACCCTAACAGGTACTACCACTCTGGGTCAGAATGGGCCAGGGAGCAATGGTGATGAAGGGGTGCTCCACATTCCCCAGAACGTCCAAAACTGGAACCTCACCATCAGATAGAGTTTAACGTCATTCCCAGGACATGTAGACCCTCAGTCACCGCCTTCTAGCACCCATATGATAAAAAGGGGTTGGGGCTTGCCATAAGGGCAATAGGGTTGGGAAAATCATATAGGTGCTAGAGCTTGATGTGGCCAGCCGATTGATTGGAGGGGGCCTCTCCGACCGCCCGTCTAGCCCAAGATAGGGCCAAAGTGGAGTATTGCAAGTCATGAACTGCTCATCACCTGGGGTCTATCCTTAAGCATCACGGGTAGCCACCCACGGCCAACAGGTGGCCCCATTGGGGGAGTCTTACCCCTCTGCAGAGGTGCAGTCGGTGTATTCTAACACCCCACCGACAGGGCTGACCAGCACATGGGCGAGCTAGGGTGAGGCTGCCCAGCAAAGACCTACATAGACCAGCTCTGTATGGATACTGGATGCTGCTTAGAGGTCCTCTAAGCAGCATCCAGTATCCATACTGAGGAAATGAATGATAGGGGTGGTTGGCAAGAGATTGTCATGGAAATCCATGCTGCTTGCATCACATGATGATGATGATGATGATGATGATGATGATGCATTGGCATTAAATAATCCCCTGTATTAAAGGACCGGGTTAGCTCAGCTAGTAGAGCGTTTGGTTAGAAACCGCAAGGTTCCTAGTTCAATACCGGTCCTCACCAACTCAGCGTATGAGTAGCACAGGGATCTGTGCGGTAAAGTAAGGAGCTGATGGTAGGTGTGGCGCTCCACCCCAGACACAAAAACAATCCCCTTGGTCTAGCACTAGTGAAAAGGGGGATAGACTCCCTCGCCGATTGGCTGATACCGACTTTAGGCTATCCCGACGACTTAATTCTTAATACAAACAATTTATAGTTGTATGCCATTAAGTATTCCTATGTAATACAAATACTTTCTAAGTGGATCTATTTGACCATATGAGTCCTAATAGGTATAACCACTTTGGGGTAGAGTGGACCTGTGAGTAATGGCAATGAAGGCCTAGTCCGCAGTGAAAAGGGGATAGACTCCCTTGCTGGCTTCCTGATACAGACTTTAGGCCGCCTTGTTGACTTTACTTACTTTTTACTTTTTACTTATTAAAGAGACAGTATTCTATCCCGATGAAGTAAAAGCAAATATGACCGCACCCAAATGTGAGTCCAATTGAATGGATATTTTGGCAGACGTCACGATTGTTATCTCCCCAAATGAATAGTCTTTTATTCTTGAAGTTCAAAAACCTCCAAGTGCAATCGCAGGACATTGACAGAGATTTATGAGTCCCAACTAAAGCCATCTAACTCCTACCTTATCCTGTGTAATTCTTTTTTTAAGAAACTGTTGAAATGTATTTAAAGTTAGCTTGAAATGTGAGGGAAGATAAAAGAAAAACCCTGGGATGCATGGATATGATTTTACTGCGTCCTTTTAGATTTTTGTGCGTCACGAATGTAAGACATGCACCTATCAGCATCTCTCTCCGGCATGTATCGCATAAAATTCCTTGACTTTACCGTACAGACTGTTTCGACTTTATTAAGTCTCATTAACGTGAAATTCAGCAGACACAGTGAACACTAAGCCACAGTACACAGCTGACCATATCGTATATATGCTCTTATGTATATATATATATATATATATATATATATATATATATATATATATATATTTTTTTTTCCAATGAATTTCATTTCAAATAAGGACTTACTCTGATGAAGGTCAAATTTCTTTGTGTGCGGAACATTTCTACATTTTTTATTATTATTATTATTTTATTTCATTTGGTTATTTAAAAAGAATAGTTTGAATAATGTACACATGGATAAACTCCTGACCAAAAATGTATATCCATTCTATACTTTCTTTCCTTTATTATTTTTTCAACATTATATATATATATATATATATATATTGACCTTGTATTGAATCCTGCTTGTGCAGGATATATATATTATATATATATATATATATATATATATATATATATACCAACCCCTCTGCACAAGCAGAATTCAATACAAGGTCAATTTCTTGAGCGGAGATAAACAAGTTTGAATTCAGTTTTCCTTCTTCTAGATTGGTTGCCTTAATAAGGTTAAAGAGCCCAGTCTGCCCTACTATTTACCCATTGCTGGAGGAGAGTTGTTGGGTTCACATGTTTCTCAAAGGTATTAGTGCTATGTGAAATTTAAACAGCCTTGTCCAGGATTTGAACTTGGGTCGTTTTGCCCGTTTCCTATGAAAATAACCATTACACCATGTGCCTCTATGCAAGCGAATAGTATAAATGTCCAATTCTTCCTCTTTTTTTTTATCTCTTCTCTTTTTCTTTAATTTCTCTGATATTATAATTTTTACTTATGTTTTCTTCTTCTTCTTCTTCTTCTTCTTCTTCTTCTTCTTCTTCTTCTCCCATTTCCATTCTTCTTCTTCTTCTTCTTCTTCTTCTTCTTCTTCTTCTTCTTCTTCTTCTTCTTCTTCTTCTTCTTCTTCTTCTTCTTCTTCTATGCTCATCCAAGTCTTCTTCTTCTTCTTCTTCTTCTTCTTCTTCTTCTTCTTCTTCTTCTTCTTCTTCTTCTTCATTCTTCTTCTTCTTCTTCTTCTTCTTCTCCCAAACGTACGTTGCAATTTGACCTGAATGTCTTTCTTTGCACCTATCCTTCTCTGTAAGAATGAAAAAAGATATGTGAAGTACGGCTAGGCGTATAGGGACTAGCAGAAACAAAAAAGAGAGAGAGACATGATCCAAATGTGCAAAAGTTGACAGCGGTAAGGTGAGGAGCTGATGGTAAGTGTGATGCTCTACCTTCAAAACAATCTCCTTGGTCTAGCACTAGTGAAAAGGGGATAGACTCCCTCACTGTCTGGCTGATACCGACTTTAGGTCATCATGACGGCTTTACTTTTTTATGGGTGATGCTGTGGATTCGTGGTTGACAACCGAATCTTCAGATTGAAAAACATGATTAGCCCTGTCGGCTAAAATACAACGACTGCACCTCTGCAGAGAGGTAAGACTCACCTGTTGGCCGTGGGTGGTGACCTGTGATGCTTAAGGATGGAACCCAGGTGGCTGAGCAGTCCATGACATGCAACACTCCACTTTGGCTCTTACTTAGGCTAGACGGGGTCAGAGTGGCTCCCTCCGATCAATTGGCTGGTCACGTCAAGCCCTAACACCTATATGATTACTCCAACCCTATTGCTCTTATGACAAGCCCAAACCCATTTTATCATATATATATTTACCAACCCCTCTGCACAAGCAGGATGTGACACAAAGTCAATTTCTTTGGCGGAGTTTAACAGGTTTGAATTCAGAGTTTTCTTGGAGGGAGAGTAGGATTCATACCTTTCCCAAGGGTATTAGTGCTAAGTGAAATGCAATTACAACATCCAGGATTTGAACTTTGGGGCGACGAGTCCATTTCCATGACTTTAACCATTACACCACACACTTCCCGGCAATTGATATATGGGTAGATTTTGTAGATCTATAATTTTTTTTGTTTGGTTTGTTTTGTTTAGCGGCATATCAACCTCAGTGGGTCATTTAATGCCGATAAAGTTTTGAAATAAATTCATTCTTAAAGGATACTCAATTTTTTTTATAAACACATTTTTCTATTTAACCCATAGATGGGACCTGAACAGGTTCTACCACTCCAGGCCAGAGTAGACTAAAAACTTAAGTTTCCAAATTTATAATGCCAAAGAAAAATATCATTTAAAAAAAAATAAACATTACGGCACATAATTCATTACATTCTATTTCATTAAATTTTTATACAATCAGTGATATTTTTCTTATTTAAAAACAAAAAAAAAATATTAGGTTTGGTTTGTTTTGCGCATATCAACCTCAGTGGGTCATTTAATGCCGATAAAGTTTTGAAATTAATTAATTCTTAACGGATACACAACTTTTTTTTTAAAAATAAATACATTTTTCTATTTACCCATAGATGGGACCCTAACAGGTACTACCACTCCGGGTCAGAGTGTACCAGGGAGCAATGGTGATGAAGGGGGGCTCCACATTCCCCAAACCTCCAAAACTGGAACCTCACCATCAGATAGAGTTTAATGTAATTCCCAGGAAATGTAGACCCTCAGCCACAACCATCTTCTAGCACTCATATGATAAAAAAGGGGTTGGGGCTTGCCATAAGGGCAATAGGGTTGGGGCAATCATATAGGTGCTAGTGTAGATCCATGAGGATGTAGGTCTATAGACTAGGGACCAATTCCTTTTTCAGAAAATTCTTAGAATCTATTGTTTCAAAAAGTTTTTTCATGTTTGTTTAATGCTGTAGAATTTCCTTTTTAGCGTGGGCGATATTTCTGCATTCAATCAAAATGTGTTTAACTGAAATTTTGAATTCCACATGAACGTTTAGGTGGGGTTTTCGGTTTTTTTAGAATGAAGGAGTCAGTTAATCTGGTGTGACCTACACGTAGCCCAATGTAGTCTCTTCTCTTTTGATATTATTAGGATCAGATTTTCTAGTTTTTTAAAAAATTGGTTTTAAATTTGGTAGAGCTTGTTGTTGGATTATTTTTATCCCATGGTCTCAATTTAGGTTTTAGAAAGTTGCATAATACGTGAGTACATATGGTAAATTTATTATTCTTACTAGCAAATATATGCACCCTCCGGGTGCAAGTATTTAAGTTTTAATGTAATAAAATATTATATTAAATTAGAAAGTCTAACGGAACTAAATAAGAATACAAATAAAAAGATTTGAAACATTTGAAACAGAGGGAGTATAATAAAAAATGGAACAACTGAAACTTACTCTTCCATCACTCTCGTCTTTCATTGTTATTTTTTCTAATTTAAGTATTCAGTTATAAGAGGAAGTAAAGAATAAAATGACAGTTATTTTATCTTATTAATGGATTTCATTTAAGATTCATTGAAGAGATTTTTGCTTATATTCATTAAAATAAAACCAAACAGTTAGAAATCAATAATACTAAGCACATATTTATTAAATTCGATTTTTTAATATCAATATGCAAATTATCCTTCCCGTTCACACTGTAAACCGCTATTTTGTTGTATATATAAATATAATTGCATGTTGTCAGTATGTAGACATAGTTAACAGTATTAATATTGTAAGACAATTTTATTAATAATTGAGGTTTAGATAAAAATAAAATCATAGAGAATGTGATATCAATAACTAAGAGAATTGTGACTTGAGTAGGAATATAGTTTCGGTTACAGACAGAAAAACACACAATCTCCATTATAATAAGATATATAAGTTTTAAAATTTTATATATATAAAATTATTCATAGCTTTAAAAAAAACCCATAGGTTTCCATTAGAACAGATACTACACTCTGATCCAAACTAAAAAGTGCTATTCCATATGTGAGGAGTAACAGATTGGGTAAAAATCCACCAAAATGTGATTAAAAATTGAGGAATAATGGATAAAATACAAAACAACTTCATTAAATTGATATTTTGCATCGATGTGTTAATGAGGCTTTGTCAGAATTTATTTCACCTAAGAAAGGGAGTGTGTATATATATATTACATACCGAGGTGAAATATAAATCAAAATGAAATTGTTTGTGTTTTATTTTCTATTTTTAATCATATATATATATATATATATATATATATATATATATATATATATATATATTTTTAAAATAAGTGTATTTTGGCAGCATTTTTTCTTTTAAACATGTTGTGTTAAACTGTACAGACGATTCTTGTCGGACGAGTTTTTGTTTGATCCTTTCTAATTTTCTGGCCATCTTTTTGGTGTCAGGGTGGAACTGGTGTAACAGTCCACCAAAGGTTTCATTACGAGCGCTTTGGCAATACAATTTGCCATCATCAGGTAGGAAACTGATGGTATGTTCCGTGTCTCGTTTTTAACGAGAACAAGCAGTAGCGTAGGAATTGGAAGTGGGAGGTAGTAACAATTGGTAGGGGGAGGTGGTAGGAATTGGTAGTAGTAGATCGAACGAAGCAGTAGTGATTTCTTTGTGGGAGGGGGGCACAAGTTGTGAGAAGGGGAGGGATATAGTGGAAGGAGGATAGGCTGGAAATTATAAGCATTTGAGAACATGTTGACTTAATTCAAAGTTATTTTTTTAAGGTAGGGATATTATTTGTTTGGCTTTGAAGTATGATAAGAGGCTTACGAGATTATTGAAAGTTTTTGTTGGTGTTTTTAATATCGTATGGTAGTGTGATGATTGTTTAGAATT
>CM042159.1:74443130-74489919 GCA_023376005.1 Doryteuthis pealeii | reverse complement strand
AGAGAGAGATGCTTGATTGAGCCTGAGAAGATACCAGACAGTCTGAAACATCGTGTTGCATATGTAAAACAAAAAGAATTAACAAAATTTTTCTGAGAACAAATAACATTTTGCGGACCTTCTTTTTTTATATATATATATATATATATATATATATATATATATAATGAAGATAGGAGGGTTGGAGTAAAATCCGACAGTATGAGGTGAGGTAAAAATTTGATGAAAATCCTCCCTAACCTCCTACCCCTCAATTCCAACACAAACTCACTTTCTCTTTATAAACACAAATGTACGTATTTTGCTTTGATAAAAAGTCAGACCGACTGGGGAAGTTCTTTGCGTCAGAAGGACAAAATTTTTCTCTCCCACTTGGACTTGTTTGAGTCATCATTTTTGTTCATTCTTCCTTTTACCTCATATATATATATATATATATATATATATATATATACAGTGATGCTGATAGCTTTTTCATTTAGTGCATCCTGGGACACACATATTTGCTTTGAATGAGTCCCCAGGAAATATGATACTCATCTAACTTCTACCTTCTAACCTATTCTGTGTAATTAGTTTCTAAGAAACTATTGAAATGTATTTACAGTTAGCTTGAAATGGTGAGGGAGGAAAAATGTAAAACAATGGGATGCATGTGTAAGAAGAGTAACACGAATTGAACGTCTCATACGACGTACAAAGTCCAGAATGCAAATTGCGGCGCCCACCAGTCATTAAGTAGAGACTTACTGATGGCCTGCCACTAATATTTGCATAACACCACGAGCGGTCACTCTAAGTTAACTATCAATAAAGGGAGGTTACTCTAACCTACCTACACAGCATGGATATGATTTTACTGCGTCCTTTTAGATTTTTATGTGCCAGGGATGCTGGAGGCATACTGTTGTACCGGCCGTTCCTACAGTGGAGAACATGCACCGGTTCTCACTATAAATAGTGAGACACCGAGTGTAAAGGTAGTACTGTTCCCATTAATGACAAGCTAGTCGTACATGTACCATGATTGTAAATACACTTGTCTTATTTTACCCTATCTCGACTTGACTTCTTTTTACTGTTGGGACTAACATCACAACACATACCTATCAGTATCTCTGTATATATATATATATATATATATATATAATTGAATAATCATGACAAGCAAACTCAGTCAATACCATGTGCAACGTGTGGAACACTGGACAGCTGTTTCGACCTAATTAAGTCTCATCAAACCAGAGAACCCAGAATGCAGAGCCAGAGACTCTACGTCTAGGCCACCGGCCCACACCACACACGAAACTCACCAAATCACCAAATTAAATTGTTTATATCATTTTATGAAGTTAAAATTGTTCCATGAAAAAACAAAAATGAACAGAATTTTCCTTTCTTAATTAAAGTGACATTTAACTCTTTGCCTACCAAATTTCCCCCACAGCTACACCAAATTATTCCATTCGACTGGTTCCCAATTGCAAAAGGATCAAGTACCAGTCACAGGTTTCGTTCACAGACAAAACAAAAGATGGCAGGGGTATTTACGTAGTGATTTTGTAGTGTAAACAAGTGACACATGCAAGAGCTGCTGCCAGCGGATTATGGTAGGAGAGCTGGTGTGAGCAGCTTAAAGTAGGTAAAGAGATTTATGTATTTGAAAATTTTTTGGGTGCAATGAAGGTATACTCCACATTCACCAGAGCTCCAGAATTGGAAACTCACCACTAGATGAAAAGAAAAATTAGTTAAATCAAACTTAACAGACCAAAATTCCACCACCGTGTGTCATCCTGCTGAAAGAAAAAAAAAATACCAAAAATGTCAGTTAACTTTGAACCATGTATCTTTGAGGTGTAACACAGATTCTCAAAGATATGTGGTTCAAATTAAATAACCTGAAAAAATGTACAAGTTTTTAAATAAAATAACTGGTGCATTATATTTTTTATTCATTAATACATCAATGCTGAAAACTGAATTAATGATTTTTGAAATTCTTTTTTCTTTCGGCAGGGTGGCATACGATGATGGAATTTAGGTCCGTTAAGTTTGATTTAACCAAAAAAATTGATCATAGTAAACAAAATGATAGTAAACAAAATTTTTTTTTTTACCGCAAACTATTCCCTTACAAAACATGTGTATATATCATCATCATCTCAAGCTAGTAGCATGGTTTTCCATGACAATCTCTCACCAACCATCCCTATGATTCATTGCCTCTGACAGGTCCTCTGCACAGCATCCAGTATCCGCACAGAGTTAGTTGAAAATATCACTTATGAATTTGTCATTGCTTCTCCAGCTGTGACCAGCAAGTCTTGTTTGTCTCACTCAGATGGTTTGTGTGATAGAGGGCAAGTGGCCATACAGCTGCTTTTTTCTGGGGTGTTGTTTGCACGACGTGTTTAAGATCGCATGTACAATTCTTGTGCACCTCCCATCTAGCTCATTCTCTAGGTGTTTTGTTAGAGTGCAGTTAGTGCAGCCATACAGTAGCACTGATACAACTATGGCTTGAAAGAATTGTCACGTTAACCTGTTAGTAAGATCAGATTTCTATATAACTGATAATCTGTTTATATTAGATGTGTTAAAACAATATATATAACGTATGCAAGATATACTACATATAACATATTATATATCTTATTATAATGGAGATTGTGTGTTTGTTTGTCTGTAACCGAAACTATATCACTACTTAAGTTACAATTCCCTTAGTTATTTATGTCACATTATACATGATCTTATTCTCATTTAAACTTCAGTTACTAATGATAAAATTGTTTTACATTATTGATACTGTTGGCCTTATCTACAATAACATACAATTGTATTTATATATACAACAAATTTGCGGTTTACAGTGTGAATGGGAAGGCTAATTTGCATATTGATATTAAAATTTTGATTTTAATAAATACCTGCTTAGTATAATTTATTTCTAATTGTTTGGTTTTATCTTATTGAATATGAGCAAAAATCTCGGGGATAGATCTTAATAGAAATCCATTAACAAGAAGAAATAACTGTAATTTTATTCTTTACTTCCTATTTTTTAAAAATAGTTAAATTAGGAAAATTTATCAATGAAAGACGGGAGTGATGGAAAAGTAAGTTTCAGTTGTTCTATGTTTTAATTATACCTCCCTCCATTTCAAATCATTTTACTTACATTCTTATTTAGTTTCATTAGCCTTTCTAATTTAATATCATATTTTATTACATTAAAACTTAAATACTTGCACCCGGTGGAGGGTGCATATATTAGCTAGTTATTATAATATTATTATATAGTGAGTTATATTATACAGTTATATTATGTTATACAGATTTTTTCACACCAGTGTTAGCTGATGGTTTTTCACTGGAGTCTGAGTGACAACAAGTCTCCTCAAGTCTCCAGGACTCTTCTGAATATTCTAGCCGATTGCAGCAATGCAGTAGTCTGGATGGTCTCAATTCTTCTTCTGATTTCCAGATTTTCCAGTCTTTTTTCCAATCTTTTTGGGACCGTTCCAAGTACACCAACTACAATTGGTATCATTTTCACCCTCATATTCCACAGCCTTTTCAATTCTCTGGCAAGGTCTACGTATTTGTCTATCTTTTCATGTTCCGTCACCTTCACCCAGTGATCTGCTGGAAGTGCAAAGTTCTCTTTTTCTTTTTTCTTTTTATTAATCAATACTAGGTCTAGTCTCCTGACTGGGATAAGGTGATCCGTCTTTATCTCAAAGTCCCAGAGAAAGTATATATCATATTGTATATTATACATGTATAGTATATCTATTTATATATGTATATAAAGAGTTGGCTTTAAATAACCCACAGGGTTTATATGCCATTAAACCAAATCAAACCAGACCAGACCAAACTAAGCAATAACATTTTCAGTCCTAACTAATCAATTCTGTTATTTTAATTGAAAAACCATTCCTACAATCTAATTAGGTTTCTAAAATAATTATTCATATTTAATTAAACAAGACAAATTTAAATGTCTTGCACATTCTTAAATTCTATTTACACAGTCAGTGGGGCTGAGAATATAATGTCTGCATCCCCTGGAAAGGAGTAATACCCCCCCCCTTAAAAGTGTGTGTGTGGGGGGAGGGGGATTCTGAGTATTATACTAAATTGCATCTGGTGGTGAGATGCCAGTTCTGGAGCTCAGTAGAATGTGAAGTAACAATCTCATTGTTATTACTCCCAGGTCCACTCTGACCAAAAATGGTTGTACCAGTTAATGTGTCAGATGGAACTGCTGGGAAATTATTAGCATTAGATAGGAATACTTGAAACCCAAAAAAAACCTATGAACTTTTCAGCCAACTCTTGTATATATATTTATGAAAACCCCTCCACACGAGCAGGATGAGGCACAAGGTCAATTTCTAAGCAGAGTTTAACAACTCTTCTTTTAACAACTTTTCTTAGACTGGTTACTTAGCCAAGGTTAAAGAGCCCAATCTGCCCTACTATTTAGCCATAGGTGGTGGGAGATTAGTCGGAACCATACCTTTGGTGTTATTGTTTGTCATATGAAAACCCCTCCACACGAGCAGGATGAGGCACAAGGTCAATTTCTAAGCAGAGTTTAACAAGTTTGAATTTAGAGTTTTCCTTTTCTTAGACTAGTTACTTAGCCAAGGTTAAAGAGCCCAATCTGCCCTACTATTTAGTGGCGGGAGATTAGTCTGAACCATACCTTTGGTGTTATTGTTTGTCATATATAAGTTTTTTTAAAAGTTTTTTTTTTCTACGAGTTGAATAAACATTAAATAATTTTGTTTATTCATATTTCCTTTCTTTTGATCATGTGACAATATCGTCTTTCAAAAGGGAAATATCTTTTTCTGAAGAATTTGATTCTCGGGTCGTAGAAGATTTTCTCATTTGAATTCCCATGTTACTTAGTTTTCAAGACATCACTATAAACAGTCTGAACGAACTTTACTTTAAATAAAAGATTATAAAGACATTTCATAATATGTCATATGAGGGTAAACTGAAAAGTTCATAGGCTCACCAAGACATTCTCATGGAATGTGACCAAATGACATTTATATAAGGGTCAGCTGAAAAATTCATGTGGCGCTCCACCTCAGAGACAAAAACAATCTCCTTGGTCTAGCGCTATTGAAAAGGGGATAGACTCCCTCGCCGATTGGCTGATACCAACTTTAGATCTATTTGACCATATGATGGAGTCCTAATAGGTATGACCACTTTGGGGTAGAGTGGACCTGTGAGTAATGGCAATAAAGGCCTAGTCCACATTTCCCAGGTCTGGATCCTTACCATTAGATGCAATTCAGGTGTCATAACCAGGACACCCCTTTTTAGGGGGTAGGGGTCTTACCCCCCTTGTCAATGATACAATTAGCATATCTTCTTAACACCCACTGACTGGGTGGAATATGAAGAAAGGGATCCATTCTTCTTTTCTTTTATCGTTTAATGGCATATCAACCCTTGTGGGTTATTTAATACCAACTCTATATTTTTTTATGTATATGATTTATTTAAGAAATAATTTTCATGTTTATTAATAGATATTGGTGGTTGACCGTCAGCCATCGGCTTCTAGCACCTACCTGATAAAAAGGTGTAGGTGTTTGTATTAAGAGCAATTTAACCAACACAATTGGGACAATCATATAAGTGCTAGGGCTTGATATCATCAGCTGGTTTATTGGATAGGGCCTCTTGAACCACTTGTCTAGCCCAAGTAAAGGCTGAAGTGGAGTGTTGCATGTGATGGGACCAATTAGTAATTCAGGTCACTGCTTAATCACCACAATTCTGTCATCAGGTGTCATGGGTCACCATCTATGGCCAACAGGTAGCCCTATTGGGGGCCCTATTGGGGGGTGATGGTGGCTTAGCCCTCTGCAGAGGTTTAGTCTGCGTATTCTACAGCCCCAGCTGACAGGGCAGTGTTGTTCAGTTTTTCAAAACAATTCCTGGTATGTTAATTATTCTTCTTAAAGTTATTAAGAACATAAATGATTTTCTTGCCAGAAATTTTCTTGTTTTATTTTCCAATCAGTAATTCATTAAATCATTTGAAACTTTTTAATTATTGAGGAATGATAAATATGAACATTCTTGTGCATTAATAAGGTTACCTTTCTTGTTTTGTATAATATCTATGGATGTCCACATCTGACATAAATATGGACTGGTAAGGTCACCATAATAGCAGCACAAGATAATGCCATAAGGATTAATTATACTAAAGCAAAAATTGATAATCAGCAGAAATATAGCTCCCTTTTCCTATCCTTTATGAATTTATTTATTCAATTTATACTTTTTTCTTTCTATTTTTTGTCTGTTATTCATTCATTCTTTTTCATAATTACTTCTTCCTAATGTTCTTTCATTCTTTATTTCTTTCATAATTCATTTATTCAATTTTTACCTTTTCTTTCTTTCTTTCATGTTTTCTTTCGTTCTTTCTTTCTTTCTATATTTTGTCTATTATTTTTCCCGTTCATTCATTCTTTTTCACAATTACTTGTTCCTATTGTTCTTTCTTTCTTTTCTTAATTCGTTCATTCGATTTTAACTTTTTTCTTTCTTTCTTTCATGCTCTCTTTCTTCTTTCTTTCTTTCTTTCTTTCTTCTTTCAATTTTTGTCTATTATTCTTCCCGTTCATTCATTTTTTTCATGATTGTTCTTTCTTTCTTTCTTTCTTCTTTCTTTCTTTCTTTCGTAATTCATTTCTTCGATCTCTACTCTTTTCATTCTTTCTCTCTTTCTTTCTTTCTCTCTTTCTATTTTTCTATCATCATTTCTTCAATTATTCTTCTCGTTCCCCGATTCTTTTACCTTGCTCAAACTCAGTGGACCTGGGAGTAATGAGGATAAATTATTCTTTTCCCATTTTTAACCTTATAACTGGCACAAAATTTCCCTTTAAAAAAAAAAAAAAAAGAATATAATTACAATGTATATGATTCTCTAACTTGTGTAGTTGTTTCTTTCTTTTTTTTTTTAAATAAAAAAACCCCAAAAACATTAGAAAACAATTTTAGTTGATATTTAGTTGAGATAGATAGATAGATATATGGAGAGATAGAGAGATAGAAGGAATGATTGAATTGATTGAGATAGATAGATAGATAGATAGATAGATATGAACAAACTGACATAGATAGATAGATAGATAGATAGATAGATAGATAGATATGAATAACCTGAAAGAGACAGGTAGACATGAACAACCTGAGATAGATAGATAGATAAATAGATAAATATGAGCAGTGATAGATAGATAGATAGATATGGACAGACTGAGAAAAAAAGAAAGGAAGAAAGAAAGAAAGAAAAAGAGAAAGGAAAGAAAGAAAGAAAAGAAAATTAAAGAAAGAAAGAAAGAAAGAAAGAAAGAAATTTCCCTTTAAAAACAAAAACACAAAGAATATAATTATAAACATACAATGTATATGATTCTCTTGTGTAGTTGTTTCTTTATTTTTTTTAAAATAAAAAAACCCCAAAAACATTAGAAAACAATTTTAGTCGATATTGACAATAAATGTTTCAGCGATCATGTTGATCGAGTGTATTCATCATGTTTGTGGTGTTATGGTTATGTATGTTGGAAACTGACATGAGATTTGAGTTTGTTTGCATTTCACATAGCACTATGCAAATGGTATATATCCAACTATTCTCCCTCCAGCTATGGGTAATTAGAAGGGAAGACTGGTCTCTTTAACCTTGGTTAGGCAACCAGTCTAGATGAAGTGAAACACTGAATTCTGCTTAACAGAAGTATAGAGCACTCAGTGCGAATCAAACTCATTAACAATAGTCTGCAAAATTTGTATTTGAGGTGTCTGTATATATTTATATACAAACCGCTCTGCACAAGCAGGATGTGACACAAGGTCAATTCATTAAGTGGAATTTAACTGGTTTGAATTCAGAGTTTTCCTTCTCTTAGACTGGTTGTTTAACTAAGGTTAAAGAGCCCTGTCTGCCCTACTATTTTCCCATAACTGGAGGGAGAGTAGTTGGATGCATACCTTTTCCTAGGGTATTAGCACTATGGGAAACGCAAACAGCTTCGTCTAGGATTTGAACTCGAGTTGACAGGTCCATTTCCTGTGACTTTACCCATTACACCACACGTCTCCCTTTAAGGAAGTCTAGAAAGGAACAATATATATATATATATATATATATTATAAAAGAAATAATTATATTATTATATTTATATATATATTATTATATATATAATATATCAATATTATATTTTTACTTTAATAAAAGAAATAATGACAATCCATTATATAAATTTATTACCAATAATATATATATATTTATTACCTCACCACACAACAAGTCATTATGTCCCGATTATGCATTGGTCATACAAAACTAACACACTCTTATATACTCAAACAAGAACAACAACCACAATGTGAAACATGTCAAACACCCCTGACTCCCAAACACTTATTGATGGAATGCAGATTTTTTGCTCACATCAGAAAACATTATTTTAAAGCAAACAATATGAAGGACCTATTTGAAAATGTTAACATAGAGGATATTTTCTCCTTTTTGAGGGAAATAAAATTATACCATAGAATATAGACATGAAACAAATCAATGGCATACAGTATGATTCCCAATAATGCTAACACATTGTTAAAAACAATTACTAAATATATGAATACACAATATGTATAACAACCCAACCGCTAGGCATGATATAACCCTGGACGGGTTGATATGCCGTTAAAATTAATAAACCAACCAACCACACGTCTCCTTATAAACACGTTCTATCTTTTTTCTGTAATGCTTTCTTTACGTAACAATTTTGTTGTTGACTAGTAGGATGTTGGTTGTGTCGTTGAGTGCAGGGTGAGGCAAGTGTATTGGATATGTGATCTGAGGGTAAATAAAAGGACACACACCTGCACAGGAAATACATTGTAGGTTTCTTATAACAGAGACTTAGTGATAAGTACAGTATCAGTCTAATTAATAAAGAAAAGAAGACACAGAAATATGTAAAGTGGGGGTAGGGGTGGGGGGCTTGTACTGAGTCCCCGAAGCTGAGTATGATCGGTTGACATAACATCAAAATACATATTTACCAACCCTCTTCTGCACGAGTAGGATGTGACACAAGGTCAATTTTTTAAGCAGAGATTTAAGAGGTTTGAATTCAGAGTTTTCCTTCTCCTAGACTGGTTGCCTAACCAAGGTTAAAGAGCTCAATCTGACCTACTATTTACCCATAGCTGGAGGGAGAGTAGTTGGATGCATACCTTTCGCAAGGATATTAGTGCTATTATCTGCTCTCCCCCCAACTATGATTAAATAGTAGGGCAGACTGGGCTCTTTGACCTTGGTTAGGCAACCAGTCTAGGAGAAGGAAAACTCTGAATTCAAACCTTTTAAATCTCTGCTTAAAAAATTGACCTTGTGTCACATCCTACTCATGCAGAAGAGGGTTGGAATTAAAATCTGTTAAACACTGCCTAAGAAATTGACCTTGTGTCATATCCTGCTCGTATGAAATGGTTAGTAAAAATGTATCCTATGCCTTGAGGTTAGGGAATTCCATGGATTTTAGAATTAAGTAAAATTCTGAATTCAAACCTGTTAAACTCTGTTTAAAAAAATTGACCTTGCTCATGTGGAGAGGTTGTTAAATATATATATTAATTATTCTATGCTATTTTTGGCTGTAGTCGAGACTGAACCTGCAACCTTCAGATTAGAGTCACTTGGAACTGTATTAACTGAACCCTTATATCTGTTACGCTATATGTCCAAAAACTTCAGACAGATTAAATTTTAGTATTATCTGCGTTATTCCGACTATTGTCCCCATCTTCATTGTTATTTGTACAACGTTTCAGCCAATATGCCCTCCAGCCTTCTTCAGGTATTTCTTGTCGGACTCGGGAACCTACTCGGACTCGGGAACCTTCTTTTCGAACTCGGGAGTCATCATGGAACTTTGAACCTAACCCTTTTTATTCAGTCCTCAGGGGTAAACTGTTCTCATTCCACTAACCATAGCTGGGGTAGGAGTTGTGTTAATTATTTTTCTATGTTACTGCCTCTACTCAGGATTGAACCCGGAATCCAGAGATAACTTAGAACTGTCTTAACCTAACTACCTTATCCACTAGGCCATGTGTCCAATTGGACAATAGTCCAAATTATGCAGATAATACTAATCATCAAGCCTCATTTCAAACATTCAGAGAAATAAATTAAATTTTATTTTATTTCATCCCACACACATATGCGCAAGTAGGATATTTTTTTAGAATTGATATAAAGTAAATGTCAGTATCAGCCAGTCAGCGAGGGAGTCTATCCCCTTTTCACTAGCGCTAGACCAAGGAGATTGTTTATGCATCTGAGGTGGAGCGCCACACCTACCATCAGCTCCTTACTTTACTGCACAGATCCCTGTGCTACTCATAACGCTGAGTTGGCGAGGGCTGGTATCGAACTAGGAACCTTGTGATTTCTAGCCGAACACTATACCGACTGAGCTAACCCGGCCCATTGATATAGAAAGGCTGAATACTCTGTTGTATATGTTTGCTATTTACCCAGCCTGTTCATCATGGGTCGAAAGTGAAACAAGGTCACTAGTATGGGGCATCCAGTGAAGATCAAACTTGCTATTCAGTAGGAATGGATCTGCGAGACTAGCTTGCTAATCATTACACCACGATGGGATACCTAAAGTTGGTATTTACCCAACCTGTTTGTCACAGGTAGGATGTGACACACACCATTGTATTCTAGAGTTTTCTTTCTGTCACCAGGTAAAAAAAGTGACGTCATTAGGTACAAGGGAACAAGTGACAACAAGAAACCTTCACCTGTCAACCTCTGAACACGTGATGTAACATATTTAAATTTAATCTTGTGGATATCTTTAATGTACTTGCTGACAGGAAATTAACCTGTCAGTTATGTTTACAATAATGCAGGTCGTTCACGGCACTGATCATGTTGATTAACAGGTGTGAGATTACAGGTGTAAATGTTGACTGATATGTTGGTTTTGTTTTATGGCCTATCAACCAAGGTGGGTCATTTAATGCCGGTAAATTTTGTAAGATTTGGAAGAACATTTTATTACTCAATTTTTTTTGTAAGCAAATTTTCTATTTGACCCTGATATAATGGAATGACCCATCTCCCCCGTACCTCAACAGTGGTGATGGTTCTAGACACTATTTAAGAATACACATATTACTCTGTACAGAACTCACTTGAAGTACTTGGACGACGGACTCTCCTCCTAATACTCATGTGACCTTACTATATAACAGACCATAGATGGGACCCTAACAGGTACTACCACTTCAGGTCAGAGTTGACCTGGGAGTAATGGTGATGAAGGGGTTATCCACATTTCCCAGACCTCCAGAACTGGAACCTCACTATCAGTTAGAGTTTAACGTCATACCCAGGACATAAAGACTCTCAGCAACCGCCTTCTAGCACCACCCCTATGATAAAAAGGGTTGGGGCCGGGACAATCATCCACCAGGATTCTGTCCTTAAGCATCATGGAAAGACATTAGACAATAAGACATTTGTACTGGCTTTGTTTTTTAAATAAGTAAAAATATTAATTGAACTAGCAAGAATATGCACCCTCCGGGTGCAAGTATTTAAGTTTTAATGTAATAAAATATTGTATTAAATTAGAAAGGCTAATGAAACTAAATAAGAATACAGAATAAAAATATTTGAAACAGAGGGAGTATAATAAAAAATGGAACAACTGAAACTTACTCTTCCATCACTCTCGTCTTTCATTGTTATTTTTTCTAATTTAAGTATTTAGTTATAAGAGGAAGTAAAGAATAAAATGACAGTTATTTTATCTTGTTAATGGATTTCATTTAAGATTCATTGAAGAGATTTTTGCTTATATTCATTAAAATAAAACCAAACAGTTAGAAATCAATAATACTAATCACATATTTATTAAATTCATTTTTTAATATTAATATGCAAATTAGCCTTCCCGTTCACACTGTAAACCACTATTTTGTTGTATATATAAATATAATTGCATGTTGTCAGTATGAGACATAGTTAACAGTATTAATAATGTAAGACAATTTTATTAATAATTGAGGTTTAGATAAAATAAAATCATGAGAATGTGATGTAAATAACTAAGGGAATATTGACTTGAGTAGTAATATAGTTTCGGTTACAGACAGAAAAACGCACAATCTCCATTATAATAAGATGTATATTTCAATGGTGAAAGATTCATCATCAGGTGTTATAAGGGAAGATATATATATATATATATATATATATATTATATATATTTCCTTTATAAGAAAGTTGGACTAGTCCAACAAAGCACATAAATAATACAGACTACACAAGAGTATTATTTGAGTAATAGCTAGTCTGCTACAGAGATTTGAACTCGGGTCGACGAGTCCATTTTCTACGACTCTAACTATTACACCACACCCCCTCCATGGTCTTGTACTGTACGATGCTAAACTTCGTAAATCAGAAAGTCAAGTAATACATATTAATAAAACCTTGATGTCAGGTTTGTTTAAATATTCCGCCTTTTCTATGTAATAATTGAATATCTGCAAACATAAAACTTTCTCTTCCTATCTTTCCGGAAATTCCAAACACCAAAAACAGTTAATTGCTGTTGTTAAATATCTGCATGTTGGACTCTATCTTATCTATATCTTTTGTACCGAAACAGTAATAAATTGGATTTCAATGTTATTTGATAACTCAGACACAACATCAGGTCAGTCTGACAACATAGATATCCAAGACTCTCTCTCTCTCTCTCTCTCTCTCTCTCTCTCTTTCTCTCCAACCATCCCTGTCAGTTATTGCCCCTGGGAGGTCTCTGTGCAGCATCCAGAATCTGTACAGAACTGATTGATCTAAGTTTTTGCTAGTTGGCCTACAGCGGTGTGTCAATATGTAAGTATCTACAGGAGAATGTCACTTCTGAGGTTGTTCTTGCTTCTCCAGCAGTGTCCAGCATGTCTTACTCATCTTAATTGGATGGTTTGTCTAATAGGGGGTTAGTGGCTGTACAACTGCTTTCTTGTGGGGTGCTGCTTCCAAGATTTGTTCAAGATAGCATGCAGCATCCGTGTGTAGTTCCCATTGTTGCATAATTTATGCAGTTGCATAAGATTATTGTCAACCCCCTGTAATTCTGAGGGGATGGCCCTTTTCATATCACGGGCGGGACTTTCCATGGAATATTACAGAAAGCCCACGAAATACCTGAAGTCACGTGGGACCTGGTTGGGTCTTCAGTTTCAGTTTGGACGTCAGGCAGATAAGATATGTCTGCTTAGCTGGGACTCACCTGCATACGCGTGCTATGTTTAGTTAAGTAAATAAAAGCTTACGAAAATAACATGGTTTTGTGGTTGATGAATGTCTTAGTAACAAGACTGATCTAGAAGAAGAAATGAATTAAGTGCGACCGACCACCAAGATGAAGTCCAGACGCTAGAAGAGACGTTAGAAGAGACGCTAGCAGAAGAATGATAGAAGTAAGAAAGGAAAGAAAGGATATACAACACCATCTAGCTGGCTCTCTAAGTGTTTTGTTAGAGTCCAAGTGGTGCAGCCATGCTGAAAGAGCAGTGAATAAATATGGAAATAGATATTGGAAACATTTCAAGGATATTCTTATGGAATTTTATCCTTATGGCATTGTAATAGAGAGACGTGTATAATTGTTTGAATGTTGGCCAGTTGATGGAGGAAGAGATTAGATGATTGCGTTTATACAATATCCGACATTGTTAAGAGACAAATTTATAGAAATAACAGAAATTTTATATTTAAACATGGATGAAAATTTTGGCAATGAGAATGATATTCTGATTTCGTATCTCTGGAGATAAAACTTTTTGATTTCTTTTTTGGAGTTTTATGTGTGTGTGTGTGTGTGTGTGTATGTGTGTGTGTGTGTATGTGTGTGTATGTGTGTATGTGTATGTGTGTGTGTATGTGTGTGTGTGTATATGTGTGTGTGTATATATGTGTGTGTGCGTGTGTGTGAGTGAGTGTTCGTTTATGTGTGTGTGTGTGTGTGTGCAAAGTGCCAAAAAATTAGAAACAATTACCAAATGAAATGTAACTCCTCCCTGCACATGAACAAATGGATCTACAGTATTCCATCAAGTCTATTATTAGCATGATCCATAGTCCACAATTTGTATAAGTCTCGTGCTGAGTGTACCTATTTGTTCACATATTAGAATGCAATTAGTCTTGACTAACAGTAGCCTTTTCTATGCAGAGTTTTTGAAAATGACTAACAAAGGCATAAAAACGTAAATCTCTTTGCACTGACCGGAAGCAAAAGGTCATAACAATAAGACACAGAGAAATACAAAATTAAAACAACCTGTTAAATGTTTGATGGTTTTGTTTTGTTTTACGGCATGTCAACCTCAGTGGGTCATTTAATGCTGATAAAGTTTTGAAAAATCAATTCTTAATGCATAATACAATTTTGTTTATCAACTCCTGTTTTTCTATTTAACCCATAGATTGGACCCTAACAGGTACTACCACTCCGAGTCAGAGTGGACCAAGGAGCAATGGTGATGAAGGGGTACTCCACATTCCCCAAACCTCCAAAACTGGAACCTCACCATCAGATAGAGTTTAACGTCATTCCCCAGACATGTACACCCTCAGCCACCGCCTTCTAGCACCCATATGATAACGATTGGGGGTTGCCATAAGGGCAATAGGGTTGGGGCAATCATATAGGTACTAGGGCTTGACATGGCCAGCCGATTGATTGGAGGGGGCCTCTCCGACCGCCGGTCTAGCCCAAGAAAAGTGGAATATTGCAAATCATGGACTGCTCAGCCACCTGGGTTCTATCCTTAAGCATCACGGGTCACCACCCACGGCCAACGGGTGGCCCCTTTGGGGGAGTCTTACCCCTCTGCATTCTAATGCCCCAGCCAACAGGGCGGTTAAATGTTTGAATATAATCCATTATGTTAGACTAGATCAATGGTTCTCAAATATTATAGTGATGAATTTCTTGTAGGCGTATGTAAGGGTCGGTTGAAAAGTTAATTTGCTGATCAAAATACTCTAATGAAATGGTGTCCTGGGTATGATGTTAAACTGCATCTAGTGGTGAGGTTCCAATTCTGGAGCTCTAGAGAGTGTGGAGTACCTCTTTATTGCCATTACTCCCAGGTCCACTCTGACCTGGAGAGGTAGTACCTGTTAGGGTTCTATCTAAATGAGTTTAAAAAAAATTTGAATACCCAGCAAGAATGAATAAAATAAAAATGACTTTGGCATAAAATAACCTAAAAACGGTTAAATATAGGAAATGTGGTGTACCCCTTCATCACCATTACTCCCAAGTCCACTCTGACCTGGAGTGACAGGACCTGCTATCTAAGGGTTAAATAGAAAAAAATGAGTTTAAGAAAATGAGATTAAAAAAAAAATTGTGTTTAAAAAAAAAAATTAAATACCCATCACGAATGAATTAAACAGAATGTCTTCAGCATAAAATAACCCAACAAGTGTTGACATGCCGTAAAATATAACCAACTAACCATTTATTTACTCTTACTTTCTTCTTGACTTTCTGAGAAATATTTCGTCCTTACTGGACACGAAGGACTTCTTCAGTCATCTGACTTTTATTCAAAGCAAAATGACGTACATTTATATGTTTAGACGAGAAAGTGAGTTAGTAGCGGAATTGAGGGGTGGGGAGGTTAGGGAAGAATTGAGGAATGAGAATGAAATGATATAAAGTGTGTGTGTGGGGGAGAGTTTAGAGGAAGCTAGGAAGATGCTAGGTGTTAGATGGGGTAGGGGGGTTGGTTGGGAGAGGAGGGTAAAGTTCATGTATTGGAGGGTTTGATGCCAGAGGGTGATAAGGAGGAGGCGGGGGGTGATGTGTGCCATTAGGTCAGTTTTGTGGTAGAGTAGGAGGGAGAATCTTTTTTTTTTTTAAATAGAAAAAAAATGAGTTAAAAAATATTGAGTTTAAAATGAAAATGAAGTACCCATCAAGAATGAATAAAAAACGTCTTTGGCATAAAATAATCTAACAAAGGTTGACATGCCGTAAAATCCAACCAACCAACCAACCAACCAACCATCCAACCAGCCAACCTTCTACTCATCTATCCACTATTTAAAATAAAAATATTTTTCTGAATTGAAAAATTCCAGTGAACTGGAATTAATGCTTATAGTTAGAAACTGGAGTTGATAAAAAGATTCATAATAATAATAATAATAATTCCCTCCCTTCTAAAAACAACAAAAACAAACAACACAATGTTGTAATTTTCAATCTGTTTTATTTCTGAAGGTAAATTCCAAATGATGCACTTATAAAGAAATATTTAAGAACATAGTTTTAGTTACAAATGTAAAGTGCAAAAGGATTTTTTTTTAACATTTAGTTTTCATTGAATTTAAAGCAAAGATATAAAATGCAGATAAAAATTGTGAGATCAATTTTAACTCAAGATAAATAAATAAATGAAATAAAAATTTATCTTGTAATTATATATTAAAAATATCTTTATTTAAGAAAGAAAAACAAAAACCTTATGACTATATTTTATTCTCTAAATACAAACCTGACAATTAAACATTGAAATTATCATCAATTTTCTTTCAAAGTTGTTTGATATTAGCCAACATCACTTGTTAATTATAGCAATCCAAAAAGTTAAATTTTGAACATTTTAAAAATCTAATCTCCAAGGAGATTTTCCGTTTTTAACTACTTTTGGCACATATTATGTAAGATTATACATTGAATTATACAATGATAAGAAATGTGGTTTAAATTTGAAACTCTAGAATCCTTGAAGCATAAATATATACATAATAATGCACTAATAAATATCGGATATCAGATACGCACTTATGAAAATAACCATACTGTTATATAAAGTGGCATACGAGGGCAGCTGAGAAGTTCATAGCCTGACCAAGATACTCTCATTAAATGTGACCAAATGAGATTATTTTTCAACATAGCCCGACTTGTAGTCCATACACTTCTTCCAATGGTGTTGTAGTGCTTGGATCGCATTGGTTAAAAAAAAGTCATCAACATTATCATGTGACCTCCCCCCCCCCCCCCTCATGAAAATTTTCAGCCCCACCCCCGCCCTTCGTAAATTACCAAAAAGCAATTTGATGTTATCTGGTTTCATGATGTTAATCTCCTTAGAAAACTTAATTCAAATGTTTAAAAATATTTTTTTCTATGAACTGATTCCAAACAATGCAGAATTTAAATTCTGTAAAAAAAAAAAAAAATTATTCAATGAATATTAACACAAAAAAAAATTTCACAGTGGCCAGGTATGTGGTGTAATGATTAGCAAACTAGATTAGCAGACCATTGTTAGTGAGTTTGATTCTCACTGGGCGCCCCACACTTCTGGCCTTGTGCCGTATCTAAGCTAAGCTTAGTAAATAACTATACACATGATAACAATTCCATTACCTAGTAGACTTGATAATATATCTTGGTCAATCTACAAACTTTAGAACTGACCAAATGGATCTTGGTATTGACCTGAGCAAAATAGATAACTGGCAATTGCCCATGCAGCAGGTCTCCCCCTCCCCTACACAGCACCTAATGGATACAACTTGGCATTACTATTGCTCAAGAAAATTATCAAATTAAACATTTTTGTTTTTTGTCCAGATTATTAGGCCAGACTATGAAATTATTTCACATTTCTAGCTTGAACATTGATTGGTTGAATTTTATGGCATGACGGCCCTTGGGTTATTTTATGCCAAAGATGTTCTTATTCTATTTGTTCTTGTTTTTAAACATTTTTTAAAACTCATTTATATGATTGCCCCAACCATATAGTCCTTATGGCAAGCCCCAACCCTTTTTGTCATATTGGTGCTAGAAGGCAGTGGCTGAGGGTCTTAATGTCCTGGGAATGACGTTAAACTCCATCAGATGGTGAGGTTCCATTTCTGGAGGTCTAGGGAATGTGGAGCACCCCTTCATGACCATTACTAACCTATACATGGGACGCTAACAGGTACTACCATTCTGGAGGTCTAGGGAATGTGGAGCACCCCTTCATGACCATTACTAACCTATACATGGGACGCTAACAGGTACTACCATTCTGGGTCAGAGTGAAACTAGTAGTAATGGCAATGAAGTGGTTATTCCACACTTCCCAGAGGTTCAGAAGTGGAACCTCACCACTAGATGCAGTTTAGCATCATACCCAGTTTACTAAGACCCTCAGCCACCACTACCATCATAATACCGCCCTGTCGGCTGGGGCTTTAGGATACACCAACTGCACCTCTGCAGAGAGGTAAGACCCTCCCTCCCCCCACATGGGGGCCACCTGTTGGCCATGAGTGGCAACCCGTGAGGCTGAAGGATTAAATCTTAGTGGATAAACTGTCCATGACATGCAACACTCCACTTAGACCCTTACTTATGCTAGACGGGCAGTCAGAGAGGCCCCCTTTGATCAATTGGCTGGTCACATCAAGCCTTAGCGCCTATATGATTGCCCCAACCATATAGTCCTTATGGCAAGCCCCAACCCCTTTTTATCATATGGGTGCTAGAAGGCAGTGGCTGAGGGTCTTAATGTCCTGGGAATGACGTTAAACTCTATCAGATGGTGAGGTTCCATTTCTGGAGGTCTGGGGAATGTGGAGCACCCCTTCATGACCATTGCTCCCTGGTCCACTCTGACCCTGAGTGGTAGTACCTGTTAGGTCCCATCAATGGATTATATAGAAAACATGAGTTTATAAACAAAACACACAACACACACACACACACACACACAACTATATATATATATATATATATATATATATATATAAGAACATGAGTTTATAAACAAAATTGTATTATCCATTAAAAATGAATTTATTTTTTAAAAATTTTTGAATACCAAATTACCAATAGAAATATTCGGCATAAAATAACCCTACCGATGGGTTAGATAGTAAAATGTGTTTTTCAAAAATTGTATATCCATTAAGAATAAATTTATTTCAATATTTTGTTGGCATTAAATGATCCACTGACGGTTGATATGCCATAAAACACACCAAAACAAACTTAGCTCTTTAACACTGGTATGGCAAGCAAGCTAGATGAAACACTGAATTCAATTAAACTCCACTTCAAAATTGGTTGATATGCCACAAATCAAATCAGTTCCCAATCTCTGAATAATAAATAGAAATCATAAGTTTAGAAAAGATAGTGAGAAAGATTTTGATTCCTCCAATTGTCCCACGACAATCACACTTTCTTCAGCCCCTTTTTATGCAGGGGTGGGGATGGGGGTCAGCCTATTGTAAATTGGGAAGTTAAAAATAGATTCTCTAATTTGCTGGGCATTTTAAGTGGGTCAACTTTCTATTAGGATCAAAATCTGGGTTAAGACAACAGGGTTAAGGGGGCCAATGAGGTCCTGTGAGGAAGATCCTTTGCCAGTGGAGGGTAACACCAATCTACTTCAGCAATTTTCTTAATATCTCTAATTATTGCAAGGAATCCCCATGGCGTAGTGGTTAGCATGTTTTTTGTTTTGTTTTGTTTTATGGCATATCAACCTTGGTGGGTCATTTAATGCCAACAAAGTTTTGAAATAAATTCATTCTTGATAGGTGCTCAATCTTTTTTATAAACACATATTTTCTATTTAACCCATAGATGGGACCCTAACAGGTACTACCACTCTAGTTCAGAGTGAACCTGGGAGCAATTCCCCAGGCATCCAGAACTTTACTATCAGATAGAGTCAAACATCATAGCCAGGACAATAAGACCCTCAGACACCGCCTTCTAGCACACATATTATAAAAATGGTTGGAGTTTGCCATAAGGGCAATCATTTAGGTGCTAGGACTTGGCATGACCAGCTGATTGATTCAAATATTTCATGTTGGGTAAAAAAAAAAGTAGTTATATATTTAAATGTGATGGAATCTTATTCAAATGAGCAAACATTGACACCCCCCCCCCACCGTTTAAGTAAAAGTTTTCTTCAGACTTTTAACTAAAACAAACTAAAAGAATACATTGCTGAATAATGTGCTCAAAACCTCATTCAAATTAGATAAATTACCAAAAATCAAGGAATTATCTATCTTAAATCTAAAACGGTACAAGTTTTTCATTACTAAATTAGTGAATCAATCAACTTATTTGGTAGTAGATAAATTGTCTTTGTTTCTCTTTTCCGAAAAATTAAAATAAATTAAGGTGCAAAATAATTCAAATCAGCTTATTTTGTTATAAAATCAAGATTTGTGGGTTAAACTTCGCAAATCGTCGTCAAAATTAAAACTGAAACTTATTTGGACAGTTTAACTACAGTGTATGAATGAACTTTTTGGTGAATTGGGTTACGGCTTAGGGGTTTGGGGATTAAGGTTGTTTTTAATTATGTATTGCTTCCAAAAACAGCAAAAAAACCCAAAGAACTATACATTTTGTAGCAAGCTGGGTGTAGTATATATGTTATATAGGTTTACACAACTTACTAGTTTATATAGTTTACACAACCACCTGTCTAGCCTAAGTAATGGCCTAAGTGGAGTGTTGCATGTCATGAACTGCTCATCCACCAGGATTCCGTCTTTAAGCATAATGGGTTGTCACCCATGGCCAACAGGTGACCCCATTGAGATGTGGAGGTCTTACCATTCTGCAGAGGTGCAGTTGGTGTATTTTAAATCCCCATCTGACAGGGCTGGTTGTTGTCAGTAAACATCTGTGTATTTTCAATTGATCCCTTTCTATTGCACTAACTGACCCTCGTGGATTAAATAGTCTCGTCCGGTGGCCGGGATGGACATGTGACGTATTTTATCAGTTAATTCTGATGAGTCAATTTATTATTGAGATAAGCTCTAAACAGAACTACAACAATCTGGGTGGGGGGTGGGGGGTGGGGGTGGAATTCATTGAAAGTCAATGACTACAACAGACACTGAATATTTCAGCTGTTATCTCAATCGGTAGAGCGTCCGACAAGAAACCACAAGGTTCTGGGTTCAATACCAGTCCTTGCCAACTCAGCATATGAGTAGCACAAATTGGATCTGTGTGCTAAAGTGAGGCACTGATGGTAGGTGTGGGGCTGCAATCTCCCCCCATCTAAAATCCTAAAGAACATCAGAGTACAACAATGTATAATACAGTGGTATCTGTGACGGAGAACGAGAAAGAAAAGGGAGCAAGACATTGTCTTGCCTGCCGGGATCGAACTCGCATCCTCCCGCATGCAAAAACAAATGCGATTTGGGCACTGGACGGACTCGAGGTTCGACTGATATTTGGGTAAATATGTCCATAAATGACAAGTGAGTCGAGCGCTTTGCGAACGACCCAGTAAAGAAATAGATTTTAGTCCATCAGAAACAAAACTAATTAGGAATTGCGATTTTGAACTGTTAAAGATTATTTTGACTACGACGACGGATTTTCCAGCTGCTAGACGAAGACGAAGAATGTGTTGACCAAAAGAAAGTCTGGCTTGTTAGAAGATGGGGAACTTGCTTGTTTTTTGGTCCCCCCTTCAGCAGGAACTTCTTGATTCGAATATCTATTTCGCCCCATATATTTTCCTCCCTTCTATAGTATCTTCACCTACTCACCAATTTATGAGTTTTCCTTGTTATTAGCTGTTACTTGATCAATTTTACCTCAACACAAAGCAAATAAATTGGAGATACAAGCAAACTTCAAATACACTTATGTTAATAAGTTCACTAAAAACATTTAAGATTCCAAATTTATGTGGCGAGAGAAACCACTAACGTAGTGGTTTGAAGCGTGCACGACTGTGTTTGGCATGCAGAATGAGATCAGAGGTGAGTGGGGAGATTGAACTCACATCCTCCTGATCATGAGCCGTGGCCTGACGCATGTGAATTACTAAACTGTCCAGAGTGGCCCGGATGTGAAGGATTGACGCGTGCTGATTAGTGTCGCACGGGCAAGTCAGAGGAAGGAGCCCGGATGAACACTGTAATTGTGTGTATTTAATGACCAGCCCTCACAAACCTGGGAGAAAAGCTTGCAGTAGCATTTTGGCTGTTGCGACGAGTGGACGAGAGAGAAAAGATATTTTGATAGTGTTGGTGAGAAGAGTGCAGCTTTGCTGGGAGAGATTGTTTCAGTGTAGTGAGATAGCCAATGGCGTGTTATCTCATTTACATATGTGTATTACTGCAGGACATATATAGAGACACTTTAGGGGACTAGGGGAATTAGCTACGAGAAGCCGAACCCAGTGCTAAGATTAAGCACGAATAAATACTACTTTAACAAGGAACACAAAACCACACCTCACAACATTCAGACTGAACACTTGGTCAGTTGGGAGAGTAAAAGTGTCGGACTTAACTGTGCCCCCCAGAGAACATTCTTATTAGAATTTATAACACCAAAGAAAAATATTATTTATCAAAAATAAACATTTAAAAAATTTGAATAGAATGTAATTAATGTTTTTTTAATAAGAAAAATATTATATAAAAAAATAAACATAAAGTGTTTGTTGTGAGAGGGGAGGTGCTGGAACCATGGATTAATGGCATTTTATTTTATTTCAATGAGGAAAATTGATTTGATATACATTTGATATACGAGTAGAACGAATTAAACTTGTAATTCAAGGTGGCAATTGTTTGTTAATTGTTTGTTGATGATTTAAATTCTATTTTATTTCTGATCATTTTTTTTCTTTTTCTGTTTTTCAGATGATATGGGCCATAGTGTGCATTCTCCTGTTCAAATGGACGTACAGTCTTTATAGATATGAACCCAGTTTTTATTATGTCCATCAAATGCTCGGCGTAAGTTTGCCTTTTGCCTTACTATTTGCTGAATAAATATTTTTGCTGCATTATTATTTTTTTTGCTGATTACTATCCTTTGCTGATTGAAATTGATAAGAAAAGAAAGAAGATTAAAAGTTAAATGGGGTTCCTTGATCAGCTAATGCTGGATTTTAAAACAGAGGCCATATTGCTACCTTAGGGGTCATGAGATTGGGGGCGGGGAAGAAGGATCAAGGCAAAATTTGAAAAATGTAGGGCCACAAATGGGGAAAACCGAAAATTTAGGGTCCACAATATATATATATATATATATATATATATATATATATTATACTAAAGCTGAGATTATCAACTTTCCTTTCCTAAAGGAATTTTTCCTAAATATTCTAATGATACAAACTTTATCCCGGAGTATAATTCAGTATTTAATCTAATCATTGTTTTAAAAAAATTCCATCTAATTTGATTCTAATTAGTCGTAATTTGCAATTAGTAAAGACAGAGATGGGTTAAATTTTTACTTATCTGCCTGTTTATTTTTCTATACACTCTCTCAATATTCTTTACTGTATCTACTCTCATAAGCGGGACAAAGAAAAGAAAAGAAAAGAAAGAACACATTTTCTTTCTAACATTTGATTACAGGGAGTGGTTAATGCCTGCTGCTTGCTTGGTAATGCAATCTATGTATCTATCAGCATGGTTGAGAAGAGAAAGAAAGAGTGTTCCCTTCTTAACACTTAAATAAACAGAAAGTGACTGGCTCTCTTTTTCTCTCTCTCTCTCAGATCTGGTTGTATAATTTTATTTTATTTATTCGCTTTGCAAACTATTAATTTGTTCAAGTTTTGAAGAATTTCGTCTGTTCTCCTTTATATTTAAAAAGTTTTTTTTTATAATAAACTTTCAATTTAACTCAAAAATCTACTTAACATTTTTTTTTAGAAATTAAACAATTTTAAGATTCGTAATGTGACTTGGTTTAAAAGATAAATAAATAAAATTGATGGGGCTTTCGGAGAAATACGGTGTTCACTCAAAAAAAGTCCAGCTGAAAAAACAATCTTTGCAAAAGGCGTTTTTCCCGAAAAGTGATATTTTACCTCCTCCCTTATACACTCCAGTTTTTTAACTACAAATAAATGTAAATATTCCTCCCCCCTTCTTTAAAATATTTTAAGCAGAGGGGGGGGGCTAAATATTTACCTTTAGTTGTCGATAAAAATAGGGCTTATTTTTAACGCCTTCAACCACGAAAAAAGGGATTTGTCGATAAAAACGTCTTCAATCTGCTAAAAAAATTTCTTTGGTATTTTCAATTTACTTTAACATCTTTATGGTATTAACATAGTTATTAAATTGATATTTGTTTTAAAATTAGACGTTTCATATTATAAATGAATTGTAAATACTAATTTACTCTAGCAGAAATACCTAATTAAGTAAGAAAGTTTTGAAATAAAATAACTGGTGTATTATAAAATTCATTTATTGATAAATCAACAGTGAAAATTTCATTAAAATTGGAAATTTCCCTAATTTTTTGGTAATTTTTTCAATCGGGGGGGGGGGGGAGAAATTTATTTTGTAAAATACAGATTTTACGTCATCTTAGACAGCGTTGATGGTCATGTTTACGATAAATTTGTGCAAAATTGACCGAAAAATAGTTTAAAATGTATTAAAAATAAATTACATTATTTTTTAACAAAATAACTGGAGCTCAATGGGTAACCCAACTGGTCACTTCATTTCTAGTATATATATATATATAATATACCAAGCGTAGGGTTAGGGTCCTGATGAAATCATTTGGAATGAAACCATGGTAGACCTTTAACTCTTTTTTCTCTACTAATATTGTATATATATATATATAATATACCAAGCGTGTTGGTAAATCCTTGCGGTGAGAAAAACCCAGCAAATAGTTTGATTGTAAAAATATACTACCAAACATCAACCGGGGAGAAAAAAATTTTCGAAAAAGAAAAGACCAAGATAATCGTACAACAAAAAGTAATCTATTGGTACAGTATTTGGCCAAAAGAAAAACAATTTATATTTATAATATATGTATATAAGATATATATATATATATATTCATACAACCGCTAGGAAAATAAGCTAATAAGTAAAAAGTGCTCAATACCTAAGTAGAGCAAATAATAAAGATTAATCTAATGAGTCAGACGAACCTACTAAAAGTTTCGCTTAATGCTCTTCACGGCTAATATCTTAGCCCTGAAGAGCATTAAGCGAAACTTTTAGTAGGTTCGTCTGACTCATTAGATTTTATATAATATATATATATATATATATATATATGCTCCCAAAATCTGGTAGAGCTCTCTAGGAGCGACAAATTAACTTTCACCGCCAGTATAAAGCAATGATCGTCTGTTGTTTACAGACTGGATCTCTCTAGTGATCGTAAATATATATGTATTTAATAGTTCAAACACCACCCCAACAGCAGCTGTCAAATGGCCGAAAGGTTAATGAATTAGGCTGAGGAAAAGTCAGTCGGATTTTGCTCCTGGTCAGAGGTAGTTGCTGTGTCTAGCCACACTGAAGAGATGTGAAACATCCAAACACAGTGTCTGTGGATGATTTAACCATATATATATTTGTGAATAAAAAGGCCTTAAATACCATGTGTATTGTGATTATGGACCATTTCCACTCGTGGGTATCTAGGGCCCACAAAGCTTCTTCAGACCACGTATATCATACAGAACCTGACCTCTACAACAAACTACTGGTAGGGAATAGGACCCGCCTAGAATCACCTTGTACCAAGAAACTTGGTACCACACCAAAGAAATATATATATATATATATATATATATATATATATCTTCTTATTATAATGGAGATTGTGTGTTTTTCTGTCTGTAACCGAAACTATATTCCTACTCAAGTCACAATTCTCTTAGTTATTGACATCACATTCTTCATGATTTTATTTTTATCTAAACCTCAATTATTAATAAAATTGTCTTACATTATTAATACTGTTAACTATGTCTACATACTGACAACATGCAATTATATTTATATATACAACAAAATAGCGGTTTACAGTTTGAACGGGAAGGCTAATTTGCATATTAATATTAAAAAATCGAATTTAATAAATATGTGCTTAGTATTATTGATTTCTAACTGTTTGGTTTTATTTTAATGAATATAAGCAAAAATCTCTTCAATGAATCTTAAATGAAATCCATTAACAAGATAAAATAACTGTAATTTTATTCTTTACTTCCTTTTATAACTAAATACTTAAATTAGAATAAATATAATGAAAGACGAGAGTGATGGAAGAGTAAGTTTCAGTTGTTCCATTTTTATTATAGTTTCTCTTTTATTATACCTCTGTTCAAATCTTTTATTATACTCCCTCTGTTTCAAATCTTTTATTATACTCCCTCAGTTTCAAATCTTTTTTATCTGTATTCTTATTTAGTTTCATTAGCCTTTCTAATTTAATACAATATTTTATTACATTAAAACTTAAATACTTGCACCCGGAGGGTGCATATATTTGCTAGTATATATAACAGCTAACAGTTAAATTTGAATCTTACACTACACTATAAAAATGATAGGCTATGGCTATTCATTGTGTACAAATAACCCTCATTTCTCACAGTGATTGAGTAGGAGTTGCAACAGTGGTGAGGCTTTAGTTCTGCTTGCTCTGTTGTCAGGGTTTACACTGTGCTGATAGTATCCCTTAGAGAGGGGTATGACCCCTCCACTCCCCAAAAAGCAGTGTCCTGGGTATGACATTAAACTGCATCTGGGGGTGAGGCTCTGCAGAGTGTGAAGTACCACTTCATTGTCATTACTTCCAGATCCACTTTGAACCAGAATGGTAGTATCTGTTAGGGTTCCATCTTTGAGTTAAATAGATATGTTTGCAAATTATTTGTATGAGATATAAATCATCATCATCATCATGGCACGGATATCCATGACAATCTCTCTCCATCCGTCCCTATCGCTCATCATTCTTGGGAGGTCCTCTATGCAGCATCCTATATCCGTTCAATGTACGTCTTTGCTGGCCGGCCCACACTGGCGTGTCCATGTGCTGGCTTCCACAGGAGGACGTCGCTTATGAGTTTGTCCTTGCTTCTCCAGCAGTGTCCCACATGACTTGTTCATCTTATTCAGATGGTTTGGGTAATATGTGGCAGGTGGCCGTATAGCTGTTTTCTCGTGGGGTGTTGTTTCCATGTCTTGTTCAGGATCACCCGGCAGCTCCCATCTAGTTTATTCTCTAGTCGCTTCATTAGGGGCCAAGTGGTGCAGCCATACAGCAGTACTGACATGACAACGACCTGGAAGAACTGTCTCTTTAACTTGTCTGTGAGATTGGATTTCCATATACTTTATATCCTATAAATCTAGAATGTAAGAGAATTTCCCACAAAATTGAAAAACTAAAGAAAAAATGTAAATATAAGGGATTCTCTAATCTCTAGGCATAAAATAACCCTGTATAGGTTGACATGCCATTAAATCATCAATCAATCAATATCTGTTTTTTTTTGGGGGGGGGAGTGTAGAATCACCACTTTGTTGCTATTACTCCCAGGTCCACTATGATCTAGAGCGGCACTACCTGTTAGATCTATTTGATATTACAACTATTTTGTCTAAAATAGTTTAGACATTATCTCTATTGAGAAAAAAATAATTTAAAAAAAAAATTAAGATTAACATTCAACATCTCTCTTTCTTCTGCCCTCTCTCTTTCACCATTATTCTTTCTTTCTTCATCTCTCTTTCTTCTCCCTCCCTCTTTCTTTCTCCATCTCTCTTTCTTCTCCCCTTCTCTTTCTTTCACCATCTTTCTTTCTTTCTTCATCTCTTTCTTCTCTCCTCTCTCTTTCTTTCACCATCTTTCTTTCTTTCTCCTTCTCTCGATTGAAGCATCTTTAATTCAGCTGTTGTTGTTGATGATGATAATATTTCTTCTTGCCAGCGCCAATCTTGGTCTTAGCCACACCCCGCACTTTCTTCTGCCTATTTTTACGTTCTTTTCTTTGTTTACGACTGATTTTAGCCTTCTCATATAAACCATGCTGTGCAAGTCGATGTTTGGGTTCAAATTTCTTAGCGTAATCCAAAGTATCATAAACCATAGCAAATCCAAATGCTCAAAAACCAAGTCCTAGTGATATTTAATGTGTATATATATTTACTTTGTTGTTAATTGTTTTATTTCTTCCAAAAATATATCAATAGCAGCTATGATATCATCATGACCTTTTTGGCCAATGAGACCCAAACACTGCAACACCAATGTAAGAAATTGGTTGGTTGTTTTATTTCACACCATATCAACCCTCTCTTTGGTCATTTAATACCAAATCAAGTTATTTTGATAAACAAAAGATTCAAGTTGCCTAAAGTACCTGCTGTTGCTTAAGTGGTCACCCAATTAAATATTGAACAGGCTTATTGCTGCTTAACTTTGGTGATCTAGTGGGAACCAGAGCTTTCATTGTAACTTAACTGTACTATGTATATATCTCTTCCCCCATTTTTTCTTTTCAATCTCTCTCTCTATCTCTCTCGGTCTCTCTCTCTCTCTCTCTCTCTCTCTCTCCCTCTCTTCCCCCCCCTCTCTCTCTCTGT
Organism: Doryteuthis pealeii; assembly: GCA_023376005.1. Lineage (NCBI taxonomy): Eukaryota > Metazoa > Mollusca > Cephalopoda > Myopsida > Loliginidae > Doryteuthis > Doryteuthis pealeii. The sequence goes on along the minus strand of CM042159.1, from coordinate 74,461,349 downwards.
ATATTTAATGTTGGTTGGTTACTATGTTTTATGGCATATCAACCCTTTTTGGGTTATTTAATGCCGCATTAAGTCATTTTTGATAAACAAAAGACTCAGATTGCTTACAGTACCTGTTGTTGTGTAAGTGGTCACCCAGTTCAGTATTGAATAGGCTCATTGCTGCTTAACTTCAATGATCTAGCAGAAACTAGTATGACTTGACTGTAATAATAGAGAAGAAGTATGTGAACTACAAACATTCCATGAGAGTATCTTGGTCAGCCTAGGAATTTTTTAGCTGACCCTCATAATTTGGAGGAATTTGTTGACAACAAAATGGCTTGATGAACTGAGGATAACCAATCAATTTTGGTATGCATACTTATTAGCCCTCAGGCAAGGTTTTAATTAAAACAAAAACAAACCAAAACCTTTCTCATAGGAGAAAGTGAGAGGAGAGCATTCTTATTGAAATCATTAGTTGATTGCAATAATAAAATTTTCTAATTAAATATTATTCAATTATTCCCATTCCTAACTTGCTTAATGAGCTGACAGTCTTCAAGCTGGAGATGTAAAATAATAATTACATGATCTTAACCGAGAAAAAATGCTGACATTCTAGACAAAAAACAAAAATGTCAAGATTGATAAATTTTTTAAATGTCAGTCACTTAATATTAAGAGATTTTTCTCTGATAGGGTCTGCATGGTGAGGAGAGTATGAAATATGAAAGACCCAAAACTCCCCAGTGACCCAAGTTTGGACATCACTTATAACGCCCTCCAAGGAGTGTATATAAAAAAAAAATCTTAAAGAATTTTTTAGTTTTTTTCCTTCAATCTCCTATTTCATACATGTATTGAGCAAGTCAGGGCCGGTTTAGCTCAGCCTGCAGAGTGTTTGGTTGGGAATCTCAAGGTTCCTGGTTCAATACCAGCTCTTGCCAACTCAGCGTATAAGTAACATAGAGATCTGTGAGGAGCTGATGATAGGTGTGGTGCTCCGTTTCAGACTCTAAAAAACAATCTCCTTGGTCTAGTGCTAGTGAAAAGGGGATTGACTCCCTTGCTGTCTAGCTGATACTGACTTTAGGCCACCCTGATGACTTTATTGAGCAAGTCTCTACATGGCTGTTACATATCCCTGGGCCAATATATAGGAATTATTCATAAAATACACAGAGTGAATCTGGAAAGGAGGAGGTCTAATAACATGCCAGGTCTACTGGTGGAACAGTTATGATGTTGCAAAACCCGAAATCTGTAAGGATACTGGTGTAACATCACTGATGACCTCCTTTAGTGCATTTCAGTGATGTTCAACAAGACTATTAAGAGATTCGTAGATAAATATTGATAATTTATTCTGTGAAATATTTAACTTTATTTTAAACTAGAAACGTCGCCTGGGTAGAGGGTGTGGGGAACCCTAGTGTATTGATTACTGACCGTGATGGAGACGTCCTTTGGATTTTCACCAGAGCCCCTTTGGCCAGGTTGTGGCCTTAATACCACTGGGTGTCAGACCTATCTGCCTTGAGGCCCTACCAGGAACTTAAGTTCCCAACAGCATGACTCTGACACTACCAAGTTTACACAGCCCTTCCGCGATGAGGAGAGGTTGGACTTTTACATTGTCTTCTTTTTCATTCTGCAGGGTGTCTAGCCACCATTTTATAGTCGGATCATTGGTGGCTAAACCGGTAACACCACAGATCTGACACACATATATACAATGTATCTATATACACACATACACACATACAGTGTGTCTATATGCACACATACTACACTACACACTCACACAGTGAATCTATATGCACACACAATATATCTATATATACCCACACACATACACATACACAGAGTATATCTATATGCACATACACTACACACTCACACACACAATGTATCTATATGCACACATAGTGTATCTATATATACACACACACACACACACACACAGAGACTGTCTCTATATGTGCACACATACACATATACACACACAGTGTATCCATATGCACACACACACACAGACTGTGCTATATGCACACACACACGCCGGTAACCCCACAGATTTTGTCTAATTTCCAATTCACCCAAATTTTTTTTCCAGACTCCTGGGGACCGTTTCAAGGGCACCAATTACACCTTCATGTTCTAAAGATTAGACAAAATCTGTGAGGTTACCGGTTTAGTCACTAATCTTTAGAACATGTGAAGGTCGTGCCAATTGTAATTGGTGCCCTTGAAACGGTCCCCAGGAGTCTGGAAAAGAATTTGGGTGAATTGGAAATTAGACAAAATCTGTGGGGTTAGTCACCGATGATCCGACTATAAAACAGGTAGTCCTGGGTTATATAGTACCAGTAGGAAGCGCGTGGTGTAATGGTTAAAGTCATGGGAAATGGACTCGTCACCCCCAAAGTTCAAATCCTGGATGTGGTAATCGCATTTCACTTAGCGCTAATACCCTTGGGAAAGGTATGAATCCTACTCTCCTTCCAGCTAAGGGTAAATAGTAGGGCAGACTGGGCTCTTTAACCTTGGTTAGGCAACCGGTATAGGAGAAGAATCTCTGAATTGAAACCTGTTAAACTCCGCTTAAGAAATTGACCTTGTGTCGCATCCTGCTCGTGTGGAGGGGTTGGTAAATATATATATATTCAAAATCCCATATTTTTACATTTACTGAGTTTAGTTATTACAGAGCATAAGCAACTGGGAGAGGAAGATTGTGTTGCGCCAGTGTTGTCAATACCTAATTGCCTTCCTTCAAAATTCTTTTAAACTCCGCTTAAGAAATTGACCTTGTGTCGCATCCTGCTTGTGCGGAGGGGTTGGTAAATATGTATATAATACCAGTAGCAGATAGTTTATAGTAGTCCCTATATTTAGGAAATTGCTTTTCAGTTGGTGAGATTGTAAAGAAAATCAAATTAAATATAAATATGAGAAAAACCAAAAAGAAAGATAGTGAAACATATTATTTACTGTAGGAGTTGTTTAATGGCTATTATTATTATTACTAGCAAAATAAAAAGACACCCTCCGGGCGATGTAAAAATAATTTTTTGAAAGAATATAACTGAAGGATGGGAGCTGAAAATTTAATGTCATAGAGTCTGTACCATAAGTATGTAAAATCGTCAAATTTATTAAAGGAGTAAAAAAAAGAAAGAAAGAAAGAAAGACAATTTGAAATGGAAACAGTTCCGATAACTTTAAATATTATATTAGAATAAAACAATCTATATATAAATATATAACGCCAGGCATCTATTTATTGAAACAATGAGGATTGTCTAACGTTGCATGCTCACATTTTGAGTATATTTATTCTATGTTATGACGTTGGATTATGTGTTGGGTAATGTGACCTAAGCAGTGACGCAGTTTTTGTTACAGACAAAAACCCAGAAGCGAATCTCCATTATTAATAGATTATTATTATTATTATTATTATTATTATTATTATTATTTGGATTTCACACCTGCAGTAGCTGGTGGTTCACTGGAGGTTGGGTGATAGAAGTTTCCTCAGGTTCCAGGATACTTTTGAGTATTCTATCTAATCTTCACAGTGTTGTAGATTGGATGGTCTCAATTCTTACTCTAATTTCCAATTCACCCAAATTCTTTTCCAGAGTTTTGGGGACCGTTTCAAGAGCACCAATTACAATTGGTATGACCTTCACCTTCATGTTCCAAAGTTTTCTCAGTTCTCTAGCAAGGTCCAAATATTTGTCTATCTTTTCGCTTTCTTTCATTTTTATTCGGTGTTCGGCCAGGATGGCAAAATCCACGAGATGACAGGTTCTCTTCTTGTTGATCAATACTAGGTGTGGTCTCCTGGCCGGGATTAGGTAATCCGTCTGTATCTCAAAGTCCCAGAATATTATTAGTATTGTTGTTGTTGTTGTTGGTGGTGGTGGTGGTGTAGTAGTAGCAGTAGTAGTAACATAAATCTTGCTCATACTGAGCGATGCTTAGCCTGTCTGTTGTTACCATGACAACAGATATCCTCCTCATTCAATTCTCTTTGTGCATAAGCGTAATACATTTCTACAGGACCAGAATATTCAATTACACACACACGCACACACACATACACACACACTGACACACATATATACAATGTATCTATATACACACATACACACATACAGTGTGTCTATATGCATACATACTACACTACACACTCACACAGTGAATCTATATGCACACACAATGTATCTATATATACCCACACACATACACATACACAGAGTATATCTATATGCACATACACTACACACTCACACACACAATGTATCTATATGCACACAGTGTATCTATATATACATACACACACACACACACACACACACACACAGAGACTGTCTCTATATGTGCACACATACACATATACACACACAGTGTATCCATATGCACACACACATAGACTGTGTTACATACACACACATAATGTATCTATATGCACACACACACACACACTCACTAACGCATGCATGCATGCACGCACACACACACACACATGTGCACACACACTTACTAATGCATGCATGCACACGCACACACACGTGCGCACACACTCACTAATGCATGCACACGCACACACGCACACACACACACACACACACACACAGAGAATGTATCTAAACACAGGGAAGCAAACATAGGTTTTTTTTGCATTTATAGGGTCATTTGACAGTGATAATATTTTTGGCAGCCATTTTCCAGCAAGATATTGTTTGTTTGTTTTGTTTTTTGGCATATCAAAGTAGCACAGCTTTGGTAATGTCCCTTGTGAAACACAAGTGAAAAGGGAATAGACTCCTTCACTATTTGGTTGATACCGACAATAGACTACTCTGTCGACTACTATGCAGTAAAACAGGTATTATTATTATTTTTAAAAATCTTTTGTTTATTTTTTTTGGGGGGGGGTGCTCATGGTGTAACAGTTATTGTAGGAAATGGACATGACAATCCAAGTTTAAATCCTAGACAAAGCAGTTTGCATCTCACATAGTACTAATACCCTTCGGATAGGTATGAACACAACTATTCACCCTCCAGCTATGGATAAATAGTAGAGCAAACTGGGGAACCAATCTAAGAAAGGGTAAACTCTGAGTTTATATAAATGCAAAAAAACCTAATAAAATAAAACCCTCTGTCCCATAATGGTTGCAACATTTCCTGTATGAATTCCTTACTGTAAGTGTAACAACTATTATGGTTCAAGTGTTGAGTTATATAAGAAGACGTTAAAATTAATTGATGTATTGAATTCCTCTTGAAATCCAAGACAAATTTTATAAACATAAACACGAAACGTTGTAATTTTAGAGTTTGGCGCAGTGAGACGGTTGCAAAAAGGCTGGGCAGAAGAAAATGTGGGAAAGAAAGTTGGAATGCAACAAAAACTTGGAGGTTGAAAAATTGGATAATCATGGGGGAGGGGATGCAAAGGAAAAAAAAAAGATCTTTACACAATCTGCTTCTTTTCATTGGTTTATATATATATATATATATGTAAACAACTTTTAGCTATTTTCAGCCAACAGTATATTTGGGAGATATATATATATGTAGAGCGTTCGGCTAGAAACCACAAGGTTCCTAGTTCGATACCGGTCCCCACCCACTCAGCGTATGAGTAGCACAGGGATCTGTGCGGTAAAGTAAGGAGCTGATGGTAGGTGTGGCGCTCCACCTCAGATGCTAAAACAATCTCCTTGGTCTAGCGCTATTGAAAAGGGGATAGACTCCCTCGCTGATTGGCTGATACCGACATTAGGCCGCCCCGTTGACTTTACTTTGACTTTTTATATATATATATATATATATATATATATATATATATACTAGCAAATATATGCACCCTCCGGGTGCAAGTATTTAAGTTTTAATGTAATGAAATATCGCATTAAATTAGAAAGGCTAATGAAACTAAATAAGAATGCAGATAAAAAGATTTGAAACAGAGGGGGATATAATCGAAAAATAGAACAACTGAAACTTACTCTTCCATCACTCTCGTCTTTCATTGTTATTTTTTCTGATTTAAGTATTTAGTTAAAAGAGGAAGTAAAGAATAAAATGACAGTTATCTTTTCTTGTTAATGGATTTCATTTAAGATTCATTGAAGAGATTATTGCTTATATTCATTAAAATAAAACCAAACAGTTAGAAACCAATAATACTAAGCATATATTTATTAAAATTACATTTTTAATATCAATATGCAAATTAGCCTTCCCGTTCACATTGTAAACCGCTATTTTGTTGTATATATAAATACAATTGCATGTTATTAGTATGTAGATATGGTTAACAGTATAAATAATGAAAAACAATTTTATTAATAATTGAGGTTAAAATAAGGATAAATTCATGGTGAATGTGATGTCAATTACTAAGGGAATTGTGACTTGAGTAGTGATTTAGTTTTGGTTACAGTCAGAAAAACACACAATCTCCATTATAATAAGATGTTAAGAGTAAGGAAATGAATCCGACGTTATAAGTATAGATAAAAGGATATGAAAATACACAATGCTGTTAAAATGAAAACAATATATGATATATGAAAATGATTTAAAATATTTTCATTTTAACGGCATTGTGTGTTTTCATATCCTTTTATCCATATATATATATATATATATATATATATATATATATATATATATATATATATATAGGTAAGGTAGACAAACACTGGATCTTATGGAAACTGGATATTTATTGTCGACGATGCAAAGTTTCGGTCTCCTATTAGACCATCTTCAGGACTTGGATATAGTTCTTGCTCCAATGATGGAGATTCTCAAAATGCTGAAAACGGAAGGTCGTCAGTAGGGGGAGGGGTGGTTGGGGGTGGTTAGTGGATTTTATATATATATATATATATATATATATATAAAAGTAATTGGTAATTTGCTTGAAGCATTGTTAAGTATGTTATAAAATAATAAAATTCGAAGGCAATACAATGCGTAAAAAATAAAGAGAGAAATAAGAAAAATAAAGAGAGAAATAAGAGAGAAATAAGAAATTACAGTTATTCGCCCATTCATAAAGGAGGAGAAGAAGAAAGAGAGGAAAAAAAGGAGAGGAAAAGGAAATAAGAAGAGAAATTATAACCACACAAATAAAAAAAACATAAGCACGTCATTTCTGAAATTAAACTCTGATGATGAAGCTTTGCTTTGAAATCGATTAGACATATAAAACATCGTTTTGTCTTTATTTTTTACGCATTGTATTGCCTTCGAATTTTATTATTTTATATATATATATATATATATAAAAGTTGGTGAAGTGGCCTATTAATGGTATCACCCAGACAGCGAGGGAGTATATCCCCTTTTTGTTAGCACTATATCAGGGAGATTGTTTTTGCTTTGGTGGAGCGCTAAATCTACCATCAGCTCCCCACTTTAGCACACAGATCAGATTACCCAATCTGTGCTATTCCTATGCTGAATTAGCAGGGACTGTTGTCAAACCAGGAACCTTGTGATTCCTAGGTGCATGCTCTACCGACTGTGCTAAACCAACCCCTATATATATATATATATATATGTAAATAAATGGAAATTAATCCGACAGAATGAATTTAACATTTTGAAAAAACAATTAGTAATTATTATCTGCTGACAGAATCTGTTTCGACGCCTTAGTAGAAGGGTCATCATCAACAAGCAAAAAAATATATGAAAGGAAGAAGGGATAAAAAACCGTTGGAAGAGAATAGGGGGTACAAACACACGCTGGAATGCTTGAATTTTTAAAAATGCGCATACTGTTTCAAAAATAAAATAAATTTTATTTTTAAAAATCAGAAGCATTTTTAATCCAAAAATAAACTCAAAAAGAGTTTGGTGTAAATATATAAAAAAGTGTAAGAGATTATCAAAAATGTTCAAAATATAATCCAGCTTAATAAGTTGTTTACATGTCCACAGCACAATTGAAAGAAGATGTTAAGTTTCAAAAAAGTTTGTGGTGTAGGTAAATTTTTTTTTTTTTTTTGTAGTGTTCGTAGAATAATCTTCGGAGGTGTAAAAATCCGTATATTTTGTTTTTTCATGAGACAAATGTGTAAATAAATGGAAATTAATCCGACAGAATGAATTTAACATTTTGAAAAAACAATTAGTAATTATTATCTGCTGACAGAATCTGTTTCGACGCCTTAGTAGAAGGGTCATCATCAACGAGCAATAAATATATGAAATATATGAAATATATATATATATAATAAATATATGAAATATATGAAATATATATATATATATATATATATATGAAAGTAAACAAACAAACAATGTGTTTGATATGGCCTTAGCCGACAATTTTTGGGAGAATATGTGCTTAATTGAAGTCATACCTAATTTTTAAAATTAATTAGTAGATAATTAATGAATTAGGTGGGCATATCTGTTCTAATGTAAGGCTAAACAAATCGAGAAAAGTCAATCTCTGTATGTAAATTTCGGCCTATTATGCCTCATCAGCAGAGTTATAGACAGGCAAACTGGTCTGTGTGTGATTCGAACCTTGCATGTCAAGCTGACAGGCGGGGATTCTAACCATTACACTAAAAGGTTTTTCCCAGATTTTTCGTTTGTTTTGAACTCAGTTATACTCCATTTTTGGTGGCTTGCTGCACGACAGTATGAAAGTAAACCTAATTCATTAATTATTAATTAATTTTCAAAATTAGGTATGACTTCAATTAAGCACATATTCTCCCAAATATATATATATATATATTTAATTATTTTGTACCTAACTTATTCCGTTTTTACAGGGATATATTTAAAAAAAAAAAAAAATCAATTTCACCCCTCTCTCACTCTCAAATAAGTTAAAATGGCCAAAATCTAAATCAGTACCCCCACTTCCTCCCTATATAGGCATTGGTTGTTGAAAGTTAGTCAGCCAAAAGTTATAGTGACACAAAGTCATGCCATAGCCAGCTCTTTGACGAAAGCTAAGTGTAAAAATTTATTTTCTTAAATGGTGTATTCTTGTTTGTTGTAAAATTAATGATATTTAATTATTTTGTACCTAAAATGCCGGTGTATTTTTGTTTGTAAAATATTTGCATCCATTTCATAAGCTCTGAATTTTCTAATAGAAAATTGTACCTGTGGACTTAAACTAAGTTAAAACTTAGGAAAAAAATATATATATATGAAAAAACAACTGATTCAAAAAATTCTACAAAATGTAAAGAATATAAATGGAAAGGTGAATAAACCAACACAAACAATTGATTCATTTAATATTTTGTCTTTATCTATTAAAAGATTTCCTCAGAATGAGTCTGGCCACATTAGGAGGATTTTACCTCTTTGTAGAGGTGCAGTTACCTGATAAAAAACACCTGTAAAAAAAGAAAATAACATTTTAATTGCTTCGTTTACAGATTTTTATGGATACATAGAAAAACTATGTTGAAAGAATGAATAAAGGAAAGAAAATATAGAATGGATAAAATATTTTCAAATAACCGAATGAAATGAAATAATAATAATAGAAAAAAAGTAGAAATGTTCCGCATACAAAGAAAATTCGACCTTCATCAGAGTAAATCTTTATTGGTCGCGTCTGAACGTGAATTTTTAAAAAAAAGTTCTTTTTCGAACATTTCAAAAATTCTCCGCTTTTTCCAACGATTTTCATATCAAATAAGGATTTATATATATATATATATATATATATATATATATATATATATATAAATCCTTATTTGATATATATATATATATATATATATTATATGTAAAAATGGAATTGGAATTGAATCCGACAATATGAGGAAGAATGAATAAAGAAACGAAAGTACAGAATGGATAATAAAAGATGAATTTAATCAATATCACTTACACATGTGTTTCGGTCAGTTTATCTATGTGTACACGATTCAAACTATTATTATTATTAAATAAACAAATGAAATGAAATAATAATAATAGAAAAATGTAAAAATATTCCATACACAGAGAAAATTCGACCCTCATCAGAGTGAAATTTTATTTTGAATGAAAAATATTTGTTGGAGAAAAACGGAGAATTTTCTAAAATGTTCGAAGAGAATTTTTAAAATTCACTTTCAAGACGCAGAACGATATAGAGCCGTTAGCAAATCTAGGAATATATGAATATTTGATTTTTCTTAGGAATATATATATATATATATATATATAATCTTTATTACTTGGCTCTACTTAGGTATCGAGCACTTTTTACAAATTAGCTTCTCCTAGCGGTTATATGAATATATATATATCCTATATACATATATATACATATAAATTGTTTTTTCTTTTGGCCAAATACTGTACCAATAGATTATTTTTTGTTGGTACGAATATCTTGGTCTTTTCTTTTTTTCAAAAATTTTTTTCTTCCTGGTTGATGTTTGGTAGTATATTTTTACAATCAAACTCTCTGCTGGGTTTTTTCTCTCCGCAAGGATCTACCAACACGCTTGGTATATTAAATTATATATATATATATATATATTGTTTTGTAAATATATTTAATAACCATGTAATTGAATATATATACAAAAACTAATATACATTTATCTATCATTATATAATAGCTCTCCTAATGATAACGCACATATATGTATATCTGTGTATCTGTGTGTGTATCTGTGTGTGTGTGTGTTATAATTTAAAATCTTATCGTCATGTTTATTTCCGAAAACTCATGTTTTTCTATTTAACCCATAGATGGGACCCTAACAGGTACTACCACTCCGGGTCAGAGTGGACCAGGAAGCAATAGTGATGAAGAGATGCTCCACATACCCCAAACCTCCAAAACTGGAACCTCACCATCAGATAGAGTTTAACGTCATTCCCAGGACATGTAGACCCTCAGCCACCACCTTCTAGCACCCATATGATAAAAAGGGTTGGGGCTTGCCATAAGGACAATAGGGTTGGGGCAATTATATAGGTGCTAGGGCTTGACGTGACCAGCCGATTGATTGGAGGGGGCCTCTCCAACCGCCTATCTAGCCTAAGTAAGGTTCTAAGTGGAGTGTTGAGTCTCATCCACCAAGACTCCGTCCTTACGCATCACGGGTCGCCACCCATGGCCAACAGGTGGCTCCATTTGGGGGAATTTTACCCCTCTGCAGAGGTGCAGTCGGTGCATTCTAACACCCCAGCCAACAGGGCAGGCGTTTACTATTTCCTGCCACAAGTCATCCTTGCTTCTAAATTGGCGCCCATTCTCATAAACACGCCGTGTCAGAAAGTTTCACAAGTTTTCAGTTGAGTTTAAATTTTAAGACTTAAATGAGAAATAATGCACAAATTTCATGGTAGGAATTTAGTCACTTACAGTTAAAAAGTTGTTGAAATTTGATGGTCCATTTTTTCCTTTTTCATCTGCGAGGTTTTTTCGCCTGATTTGAACTTGCTGAACCATCTTTCAGCTTGGCTTTTGCTGATTGTTCCTTCACAAAAAGTTTATTGAGATCACGAAATGACTGTGCTGCATTCCAACGTTTCTCAAAGCAATAGAGCATAATTTGATGAATGTCGATAAGATTTCCAATATGAATTCTAAAAAGAGAGAATTATTTTTATGAAACAAATTAAACAGACCACCAATTGTTTTTGTTGACCCCCCCCCCCAAAAAAAAAAAACCCACAATAATTATGCACCAATAGTTTTGCAGATAAATAATAGTTGAGTAATGACTTTGATTCTCACTGTGTGGTGCATACCTGTGGCACCTGTTATGGTTAAATAGAAAAACATGAGTTTATGAAAAAATTGAGTATCGATTAAGAAGGGATTTTATTTTAAAATTTTGTCGGCATTAAATGACCCACTGAGGTTGATAGGCCACAAGTTTGGTTTGGTTTGGTTTGGTTTGGTTTGTTTTATGGCATAAGTTATTGTTCATTTGATATTTTTTAAGGGGTGCACTTCACATAATGAAATTGTTATTGATTCTGGCTAGTTAAAATCTTGCTGGGTGCACTGTTGAATAATGAGTTTGGTTCTCACTGTGTGGTCCATACTTGTGACCTAAGTTATTATTCATTTGTTTTTGTTTGTTTTTTGAGGGGTGCACTTCACATGGGGAAATTGTTATTGATCCTGGCTAGTTAAAATCCCGCTGGATGCATTGGTATTTCTGTCTGTGTGTCAAATTAAGTTTAGTAAATGACTAATAATAAACAATTTTCAAGACTGACACTGATATAAGTTTATGTGTATATACGAGGGTAGGATTGGGGGTCTGAAAAGTTCAAATGGTAACGCCATATCTGCTGCTAATTACTTTTTTGATCAGTGGAATCCAAGCACTGCAACACCGATGTAAGAAGTTTGTGAACCACAAGAGGGACTATTTTGAAAAATAAACCTCATTTGGTTACATTCCATGAAAGTTTTTGGTCAGCCTATGAACTTTTCAGTTGACCCTTGAACCTCCTATAAACCTCATTTGGTCACATTCCATGAGAGTATCTTGCTCAGCCTATGAATTTTTCAGCTGACCCTCATATAAAGCTCATTTGGTCACATTCCATGAGAGTATCTTGGCCAGCCTATGAACTTTTCAGCTGATCCTCATATAAACCTCATTTGGTCACATTCCATGAGAGTATCTTGGTCAGCCTATGAACTTTTCAGCTGACCCTCATATAAACCTCATTTGGTCACATTCCATGAGAGTATCTTGGCCAGCCAATGAATTTTTCAGCTGACCCTCATATAAACCTCATTTGGTCACATTCCATGAGAGTATCTTGATCAGCCTATGAATTTTTCAGCTGACCCTCATATAAACCTCATTTGGTCACATTCCAAGAGAGTATCTTGGCCAGCCTATGAATTTTTCAGCTGACCCTCATATAAACCTCATTTGGTCACACTCCATGAGAGTATCTTGGCCAGCCTATGAACTTTTCAGCTGACCCTCATATAAACCTCATTTGGTCACATTCCATGAGAGTATCTTGGTCAGCCTATGAATTTTTCAGCTGACCCTCATATAAACCTCATTTGGTCACATTCCATGAGAGTATCTTGGCCAGCCTATAAATTTTTCAGCTGACCCTCATATAAACCTCATTTGGTCACATTCCATGAGAGTATCTTGGTCAGCCTATGAATTTTTCAGCTGACCCTCATATAAACCTCATTTGGTCACATTCCATGAGAGTATCTCTGGCAGCCTATGAACTTTTCAGCTGACCCTCATATAAACCTCATTTGGTCACATTCCATGAGAGTATCTTGGTCAGCCTATGAATTTTTTCAGCTGACCCTCATATAAACCTCATTTGGTCACATTCCATGAGAGTATCTTGGCCAGCCTATGAATTTTTCAGCTGACCCTCATATAAACCTCATTTGGTCACATTCCATGAGAGTATCTTGGCCAGCCTATGAATTTTTCAGCTGACCCTCATATAAACCTCATTTGGTCACATTCCATGAGAGTATCTTGGCCAGCCTCAGAATTTTTCAGCTGACCCTCATATAAACCTCATTTGGTCACATTCCATGAGAGTATCTTGGTCAGCCTATGATTTTTCTGCTGACCCTCATATAAACCTCATTTGGTCACATTCCATGAGAGTATCAGACATAAAAATGAAAAATACAGACATAATGAACTAACAATACATTCTACAAGGGTAAGCTGAAAAGTTCATAGGCTGACCAAGATACTCTCATGGAATGTGACCAAATGAGGTTTATATGAGGGTCAGCTGAAAAATTCACAGGCTGGCCAAGATACTCTCATGGAATGTGACCAAATGAGGTTTATATGAGGGTCAGCTGAAAAAATTCATAGGCTGGCCAAGATACTCTCATGGAATGTGACCAAATGAGGTTTATATGAGGGTCAGCTGAAAAATTCATAGGCTGGCCAAGATACTCTCATGGAATGTGACCAAATGAGGTTTATATGAGGATCAGCTGAAAAATTCATAGGCTGGCCAAGATACTCTCATGGAACTTTTCAGCTTACCCTTGTAGAGTGTATTGTTAGTTCATTATGTCTGTATTTTTCATGTAGTTTTAAAATATGGTATTTACGTCATTGGGGAAAAAAACAAACAAATTAATTCTTTTAAAGTTGATATCTATTGAAACTGAAGATTTGAAAGCGATTCAAATAAGTTTAAAAAAAAAAAAATTTCCTTAATGTCTTTTTTTCTAAGAAATTCTTTCCTCTTTATGAGTTGGTTGGTTGGTTGGTTGGTTGGTTGTTTTGTTTTATGGCATATCAACCTGTTTTGGGTTATTTAATGCTGAATCTAGTTATTTTGATATCAGGTTGCTAACGGTACCTGCTATTGCTTAAATGGCGGTCACTCATCTAAGTATTGAACAGGATCATCACTGCTTAACTTTGGGGATCTAGTAGCATGAATTAACTGTTATGGGATGTTTTATTTTATGGCATATCAACCCTTTTCAGGTCATTTAATACTGAATAAAGTCATTTTGATAAACAAATGACTCAGGTTGATTACAATAGCTGCTTTTGCTTAAGTGGTCACCCAATTGAGTATTGAACAGGCTCATCACTGCTTAACTTCAGTGATCAAGCGGGAACTGGTGCTTTCTGTGTGACTTGACCATAAGCCTCTTCATGATTATCAGCTGAAAAGTTCATAGTCTTACCAAGACACTCTCATGGAATTTGATCAAATGAGCTTTATTTTTCAACATAGTCCCTCTTGCAGTTTGCACACATCTTCCATTGGTGTTGCAGTACTTAGATCCCATTGGTAAAAAAAAAGGTCATCGACAACAGGTATGATGTCATCATATGAATTTTTTAGTCCATGCATGTGAAGTCTATGCATTGAAACTGAATGTTTGAAAGTGATTTAAATAAAATTTAAAAAAAATATCTTTCTTTAATATCTTTTCTTTTTTTTCTTCTTCAAAATTCATTCTTTGGGTTGACTGAAAAATTCATAGGCTGACCAAGATACTCTCAGGGAATATGACCAAATGAGGTTTACTTTTCAACATAGTTCCCTTTTTATAACACTGATAGATGACGTTTTTAACCAATGGGTTCCAAGCACTGCAACACTGAAAACATGAAAAAACTCTATCAATAGCTGCTATTATTAAATGATTTAAAATGTCACAGTTTTAAAAACTTGTCAACCACATGGGAGATACGAGGGTCAGCTGAAAAGTTGATAGGCTGACCAAGATACTCTCATGGAATGTGACCAAATCAGGTTTATATGAGGGTCAGCTGAAAAGTTCATAAACTGACCAAGATACTCCCATGGAATGTGACCAAATGAGGTTTATATGAGGGTCAGCTGAAAAGTTCATAGGCTGACCAAGATACTCTCATGGAATGTGACCAAATGAGGTTTATATGAGGTTCAACTGAAAAGTTCATAGGCTGACCAAGATACTCTCATGGAATGTGACAAAATGAGGTTTATATGAGGGTCAGCTGAAAAGTTTGTAGGCTGACCAAGATACTCTCATGGAATGTGACCAAATGAGGTTTATATGAGGGTCAGCTGAAAAGTTCATAGGCTGACCAAGATACTCTCATGGAATGTGACCAAATGAGGTTTATATGAGGGTCAGCTGAAAAGTTCATAGGCTGACCAAGATACTCTCATGGAATGTGACCAAATGAGATTTATATGAGGGTCAGATGAAAAGTTCATAAGACTGACCAAGATACTCTCATGGAATGTGACCAAATGAGATTTATATGAGGGTCAGCTGAAAAGTTCATAGACTGACCAAGATACTCTCATGGAATGTGACCAAATGAGATTTATATGAGGGTCAGCTGAAAAGTTCATAGGCTGACCAAGATACTCTCATGGAATGTGACCAAATGAGGTTTATTTTTCAACATATGCAGGTCAGCTGAAAAGTTCATAGACTGACTAAGGTAAACTACATTTGGTCACATTCCATGAGAGTATTTTTCAATATACCCCCCCCCACACACACACACACACTTTTGCAACTCTGATAGCAGAAGTGTGTAAATTACAGTGCTTGGATCCCATACAAACTTTTCAACCGACACTCGACACTCGTAAAGTCTATGTATTGAAACTGAATGTTTGAATCAGATTAAAAAGAAAATTTATTTAAATCTTTCCCTAATGTCTTTAAAAAAAAAAAGAAAAAAAGAAAATAAAAAAATTGTTTTTCTCTTTCATTTCATTTTTGACTGCTTAGCTTTTTCACTGCACCGGTGCGGCAGCCATAAACCACCTGCTACGAAAGTGAGAGAGCTGTTTGCACCTTGACACACCACACCCATTTCTCACTAGAATTCTTATCTGTTTCCTCTTCAGATTACAAACCTCTTTTCATTATACACTGGTGTTTTATGTTAAAGCTAGACAAGTTTTTTGGGGGTTTGTTTTTTTGTTGAGTGGTGATAGCAGTAGCAGCAGCAGCAGCTGTTGGTGAGGTTTAGTACATGGTAGTAAATATTCCATGTTTTCTAGCCTACACCCCCCCCTCCCCATGCTGTTCATGAATGTACCTGCCCTCACAAATAAGAGCTTAACTCTTAAAGTCCTATACCACCTCATTCCACCCGTCCAGAAGTCTCATTTGTTTCCCTAATCCATCCCAAATGATATCATTTGTTTAAGTTGTAATATTAAACATATTTAGAAGTCTTTGATTTAAAGAAAATAACAGGTAACTTTAGATGCAAAGGTCATTTTTAGCCATTTTTTTTATATATCCTTATAGGAATGCTTTGGACTTAAAACTCTTAACATCCTGTTGAGAATTTTCTAATTGAAATTTTAAAAAAAAGAAGACCTTATAGAAGAAACCCAAAACACAATTAGATAGTTGAAAAAAAAAAAAAAAAAAGAAATAAAGAAAAAAGAAAAATCCTCCCAAAACTCCACTATACTTTCAAAAACTCAATTTCATAGTATTTGTTTTATTTATTCATTTTTTAAACCAAAATTTTCATTCGTTAAAAATTTAAAAACTTTATTTCTTAGTGTTATTTTTCTACCACCTCAAAAAAAAACAAAAAAAAACAAACATAAAAAAAAACAAACATCCATTATCAAACAATTTTAAAAAGTATATTTAATTTTTTTTAAACAAAAAAAAATCTTTTCTTACATTTCGATTCAATCAATTTCATAGTTTAAAAAAAAATTTAATAAAAATTTTCATTTACTAGAATTAAAAAAAACAAAAAACTTTTTATTTCACTTTTTAAAATTTTATTTTAAAACATAAAAATGTATTATTACTTTTGTTCTAGAATTCGATCAATTTCATTAAAAAAAATTTTTTTTAAAATTAAAAACCAAAATGTTCATTTGCTCGAATTTAAAAAACTTTTTACTTTTTTTTACTTGGTTATTTATTTGAGTGTTTTAGATTAAATTAATTTTGTGGTTGTATAGGGTGGTCCGAAAGTCTTGCCACTTCTACATATTGGTTCAAATTTCATCATTTTTTATTTTGATATAATATACAATATCATTAATTATAATAGAAAGTTATATTATTATATTTAATTTCCAGTGGCTTATTTCATGTAATTAAAGTTCATTAATTAGGAATTATATTTTTGTAGGGGGTGACAAAACTTTTGGATGAGGAAGATATTTGAAAAAGGTATTGACTAAACAGAATCAAAACAGAAATTATTTATTTTAGGGCACATCAGCCACAGTGGGTTATTTAATGCCGACAGAAATAGTGATAGATTTGGTTTGGTTTGGTTTGTTTTGTTTTACGGCATATCAACCTTGGTGGGTCATTTAATGCCGATAAAGTTGTGAAATAAATTCATTCTTAATGCATAATACAATTTTGTTTATCAACTCATGTTTTTCTATTCAACCCATAGATGGGACCCTAATAGGTACTACCACTCTGGGTCAGAGTGGACCAGGGAGCAATGGAGATGAAGGGGTGCTCCACATTCCCCAAACCTCCGGAACTGGAACCTCACCATCAGATAGAGTTTAACATCATTCCCAGGACATATAGACCCTCAGCCACCGCCTTCTAGCACCCATATGATAAGAAGGATTGGGGCTTGCCATAAGGGCAATAGGGTTGGGGCAATCATATAGGTGCTAGGGCTTGATGTGGCCAGCTGATTGATCGGAGGGGGCCTCTCCGACTGCCCGTCTAGCCTAAGTAAGGTTCTAAGTGGAGTGTTGCAAGTCATG
>CM042159.1:74428130-74438130 GCA_023376005.1 Doryteuthis pealeii | reverse complement strand
ATGATTGGAGGTTGCCATAAGGGCAATAGGGTTGGGACAATCATATAGGTGCTAGGGTTTGGCATAACCAGCCAATTGATTGGAGGGGGCCCTCTATAAATGCCATAAAGGTTCAGTTTGACATTCACAGAAGGTTACAGACTAAAATGGACACCTGAGAAGAAAAAAAGAAAACTTGATAGTCTAATGGGCGAAAATGTTGTGACCGTAATCAGAAGCAAAATGAGGACATTTGTCCGAGTAAATCAGTGAATAATTCGGCTTATTTAATTAAAAACTTTTGAATCTGATATCTCAAAAGAAAAGCAAAAACCTTTTAATGAGTTTTTGTTTTTTTAAGACTGAAGTGGATGTGCAGAATTTTAATTGGTCTTTCAAAAAAAAAAACAAAAAAAACAGTGTAAAGTGGTGGGGGGAGTCTTTATAATTTAGAAGGTTGCAGGTTCCCCACCCTCGACATTTAGGCATGCAAATTAATTTCATTTTTATTTTTTTTATTTAATGAATTATAACATGGTGTGATTTCATATTTCCAAAGCTCAAAGAAACAATGAGAGGTCAGTTGCTTGGTTACACACACGCACACGGTATATATATATATATATATATATATATATATATATATATACAACAATTCCACATAAGTAGTATGTGATTGTGAGACATGGTCAATTTTTAAGCAGAGTTTAACCCTGGTATGGCAATTGATCTAAGAGAAGGAAAACTCTGAATTCAAACCTGTTTAAGTGCCCAGTCCTCCCTACTATGTACCCATAGCTGTAGTGAGAATAGTTGGATGCATTCCTTTCCCAAGAGTATTAGTACTGTGGAAAATGCAAACAGAATTATCCAAGATTTGAACTCTGATTGCCAAGTTCAGAATGTGCCAGTTGGTTGGTTTTATAGTTGGTATTTACTCAATATATTTCTGGGGAATTTAGGAGGATTGAACTCGGTATTCAAGGGTAATGGATCTGCAAGATAAGCTTGCTAACGATGTCACCATGTGTGACGGAGAACAAGTACTACCGTACTCATTTGTCTTGCCTGCCGGAGTCAAACCCGCGCCCTCCTGAATGCAAAGAAATGCAATTTGGGTGTTAGATGGACGCGAGGTTCAACTGATGTGCCCGGATGATAAGGGGAAACGGCAGTATAATTAGAAGTGGGGTGACGGCAGGAAGAGTGTTATGACTTCAGCTGCTGGTAGACGACCAGTGTTGTAGCCTGCAAATAAGGCGTTTGCCTCGCTTCTTTTTGCCCCCCCCCTCAACAAAGAACATTTACTTGAAACCCCATAATTGTACAAAGAAACCAAACCAATCTTAAACAGACTGGAGATTGAAAGACTCATCATAAGCAAAACAAACAAATATTTATTCCCCCCCCTCTATTTTTTTCCTTCTATATCATGACAGGATGCCTCTGTTTGTTTTGTGGTATGCCAAACCTTGTTGGGTTATTTTCATACCAAAGTCACTCTTTTTGTTTGTTTGTTTATTTGTTTTGTTTTATGGCATATCAACCTCAGTGGGGTGATTTAATGCCGACAAAATTTTGAAATAAAATTCATTCTTAATGGATACTCAAATAGAAAAACATGAGTTTATAAAAAATTAACCCATTGATGGGACCCTAACATGTACTACCACTCCAGGTCAGAGTGGACAAGGGAGCAATGGTGATGAAGGGGTGCTCCACATTCCCCAAACCTCCAGAACTGGAACCTCACTATCAGATAGAGTTTAACGTCATTCCCAGGACATGTAGACCCTCAACCACTGCCTTCTAACTCCCATATGAATAAAAGGGTTGGGGCTTGCCATAAGGGCAATAGGGCTGTGGCAATCACATAGGTGCTAGGGCTTGACATGACCAGCCAACTGATCCGAGGGAGCAAAGTAAGGGTCTAAGTGGAGTGTTGCATGTCATGGACTGCTCAACCACCTGCGTTCCATCCTTAAGCATCACGGATCACCACCCACGACCAACAGGTGACCACATTGGGGGAGTCTTACCCTTCTGCCGAGGTGCAGTCGGTGCATTTTAACGCTCCAGGTGACAGGGCAGTTCATTGGGGGTTTTGGGTCTTTTCAACATCATACCCTCTCACTAAAGTAACCCGTCCGATATGGATCATATCTCAGCCTGCATCCAATGTACTTATTTGGCAGCACTTCCTGCATCACTCTTAGTATCTCTCTCTCTCTCTCTCTCTATATATATATATATATATATATATATATCTTATTATTATTAATGGAGATTGTGAATTTTGACTCGTAAGTAATATATTCTTACGAGTCACAAACACATAGTTATTTACATCACATTCTTCATGATTTTATTTATATTTAAACCTCAATTATTAATAAAATTGCTTCACCTTTTTATTAGTGCTGTCCATATCTACATACAAATAACATGCAATTGTATTTATATATACAAAAAATAGCAGTTTGCAGTGTGAATGGGAAAGCTAATTTGCATATTGATATTAAAAATGTGATTTTATTAAATTTGTGCTTAGTATTATTAATTTCTAACTGTTTGGTTTTATTTTAATGAATATAAGCAAAAATCTCTTCAATGAATCTTAAATGAAATCCATTAACAAGAAAAGATAACTGTCATTTTATTCTTTACTTCCTAATTTGACTAAATACTTAAATTAGAAAAAATAATAATGAAAGATGAGAGTGATGGAAGAGTAAATTTCAGTTGTTCTATTTTTCGATTATACTTCCCCATCTGTTTCATATCTTTTTATCTGCCTTCTTATTAGACTTTCTAATTTAATACGATATTTCATTACAGTAAAACCTAAATACTTGCACCCGGAGGGTGCATATATTTGCTAGTCTTATTATAATGGAGATTGTGTATTTTTCTGTCTGTAACCGAAACTATATTACTACTCAAGTCACAATTACCTTAGTTATTTACGTCATATTCTCCATGATTCTATTTCTATTTAAACCGCAATTAATAATAAAACTGTTTGACATTATTAATACTGTTGGTCTTACCTAAATACTAATAACATGCAATTATATTTATATATACAACAAAATACCAGTTTTCAGTGTAAACGTAAAGCTAATTTGCATATTGATATTAAAAAAACTGATTTTAATAAAAATGTGCTTGGTATTATTGATTTCTAATTATTTGGTTTTATCTTAATGAATATGAGTAAAAATCTCTTCAATAAATCCTAAAAGAAATTCATTAACAAGAAGAAATAACTGTAATTTTATTCTTTACTTCCTATTTTAACTAAATACTTAAATTAGGAAAATTTAGCATTGAAAAACGGAAGTGATGAAAGAGTAAGTTTCAGTTGTTCTATTTTCCGACTATACCCCCCTCCGTTTCAAATCTTTTTATTTGAATTCCTAATTTGTTTCATTAGCCTTTCTGATTTAATCTAATATTTTATTACATTTAAACTTAAATACTTGCATATATTTGCTAGTATATATAATATATCCTATGGTCAGATTGTAATTTGACCAATTAACAATTATTTCCAGTTTTGGTAACTTTCCCTATAAATATGTTATTCACTATTTTAAAATAAATAAGATTAAGTAAAATAAAAAAATTAATTTTTTTTTTTATAGTATCTTGTTGAAAGTTAACTTTTTTTTTAAAAATTCTAAATAAATATAACTTTCAACACATATTGCATTGTAAATTGCCTTCAAAAATCTTTTTATTACATATACGCACAATGCTTCAAAGATACTATTAAAAAAAAACCTTTATTTCACTATGCCTGAGCGAGGCTAAATTTATAGTTAAAAAAATTAAAATAATTTCGAACAATCTCCACGAACGCACGAGCAGCCGAACCCATTTAACATCACGGAAATAACTGAAAAAGAAAATGTTTTTTTTCAAATATACGGCGTTCCTCAACTTCTTAAAATAACAGATGATTACACTTCGCAGTGGGATAAGTACTATATAAAAAAAACACCTAGTACTTTCAATTACTCTGATGATAGAATTTTATTTCCAAAAATATTTAGAATTAAAAAAAAAAAGTTAAATAAATATAACTTTCAACACATATTGCATTGTAAATTGCCTTCAAAAATCTTTTTATTAAAAAAAAAAATTGTTTAAATTTATGATTATTATAAATATTTGAAAGCATATTTGATTTCAAGTAATTATAATAATAATCTTTTGTAAACAAGAACAGTTGCTTGAAGCTATAACTAAATGTTGTGTGTTACATTCGCCTATCGCTTTCCACGTTTTACAACGCTTTTCCATCAGAGATACCAAAGAAAAATGAGAGGTGCACATGCAACAATTGGCAAAGAACAATTAAAACATAATATTATTTTTAAGACATTTTATTCAGAAAGTCGAGAATTGAGATGAGGATAAAAATAGAAATCCCCAGGCTGGGGTATATGTAGAGGCATCAGGGAAGATATCATCGTTACCCTGTCTGTTAGGATTTGAATGAGATAGTAAGATAGGTTTTATTATAGTTTCGGCCCGTAGGTCATAGTCAATTCAAAGATGTATATATATATATATATATTTAGTTTTGGACAAAAGCAATGAGAGCAGGTTGTATAAAAATTCCATGGCGGAATATAACACTTAACTTTGTTTTAGCGGGTTCATTCTTTTATCTCCGTGGGGTTATATCTGGTGATTTTCCTTTTATTCTTGTTTCGGTCCATATCTGTGTGGATGACTACTCCGGTTTTGGTTTGGTTTGGTTTGGTTTCTTTTACGGCATATCAACCTCAGTGGGTCATTTAATGCCAATAAAGTTTTGAAATAAATCATTTTTTAATGGATAATACAATTTTTTTATAAATACATTTTTCTATTTAACCCATAGATGGGACCCTAACTGGTACTACCACTCCGGGTCAGAGTGGACCAGGGAGCAATGGTGATGAAGGGGTGCTCCACATTCCCCAAACCTTCAAAACTGGAACCTCACCATCAGATAGAGCTTAACGTCATTCCCAGGACATGTAGACCCGCAGCCACCGCCTTCTAGCACCCATATGATAAAAAGGGGTTGGTATTGCCATAAGGGCAATAGGGTTGGAAAAATCATATAGGTGCTAGGGCTTGACGTGACCAGCTGATTGATCGGAGGGGGCCTCTCCGACTACTCCGGGTATCATTTCTTTTATGCTGCATTCTTAATAGTAGTAACCTTCTTCAAGGGAATGATTTTCTCCCCCCCCCGAGATGAAGAAATCCCACTATGTTCACTGACTGGGTCCCGAGTGCCAACTGATGATAGGGATCTCTTTCCTTCCCCCAAATAGTGACGTCACCTCTCTCTTTTGGTAACCTTGGCATACATGAGGAAAGCAACAAGTGTAGTATCAGTTGTTCGTTTAGGGTCAATTTTTGGGACTACCCCCCTCCACACTGGCGTCAGAGAGTGTCTAAGAATATTCTAAAAGTTTCTAATTGTTGATCATTTGATTATACGTAACATGTGTGTGCGTTATCAAATAACAATATTGAAATCCACAAGAAAAAGTTAACAGAGGTTTATTACCTTTGGTACAAAAGATATGATAAAATTAGAGTCCAACATGCAGCTCTTTAACAACAGTATTTAAATCTCTGTAGCAAGACTAACTATTATCTATTTTTTTCATATTTTTAAATATTGAACTATTTTTCTACAGCTCTTAAGTAAAATATCAAACGTTGTAATAATTAAATAATCTTTCATGGAAATAAGCAAGGAGGAACTCATAAGTGGCATTCTCCTGTAGACAAACCAGTGTAGGCCAACCAGCACAAACCTTGATCAATTAGTTCTGTATGGATTCTGGATGCCTCGTTGGGGACCTCTCAGGTGCAATGACCAACAGGGATGGTTGGAGAGAGAGAGAGAGAGAGAGAGAGAGAGAGAGACAGAGAGAGAGAGAGAGAGAGAGAGAGAGACAGAGAGAGAGAGAGAGAGAGTCTTGGATATCTATGCAGTCAGCCTGACCTGATGTTGTGTGTAAGTTATCAAATGAAAACATTGCAATCCAGAAGAAAGGTTAACATTAATTTTATTATAGGTTTATTATCCTTTTGGTAGAAAACATATGAGTCCAAACGTGCAGCATTTCCACAACAGTAATTAATTCACTGTAGCAACTAGCTACTACTCAAACTCAATTATTCAACCGTGTAGTCCGTATTATTAATGGTTTTCATTGACCTTTTGGTACAAAAGATATAAATGAGATAGTCCAACATGCAGCTCTTCAACAACAGTAATTAAAATCTCTATAGTAAGAATAACTGTTACTCAAGTACTCCATTGTGTAGTCCGTATTATTAATGGTTTTCATTGACCTTTTGGTACAAAAGATATAAATGAGATAGTCCAACATGCAGCTCTTCAACAACAGTAATTAAAATCTCTATAGTAAGAATAACTGTTACTCAAGTACTCCATTGTGTAGTCCGTATTATTTATGTGTTAAGTTGGATGAATCCAACTTTCTTTACCTCAATAAAGATGAGGACAATAGTCTGAATAATGCAAATTATCAAGCATCATCTCAAAAATTCAGAGAAATAGTGTAGATAACAATAAAGAGGAGGATAATAGTCTGAATAATCCAAATAATCAAGCCTCATCTAAAAAAATTCAGAGAAATTATTCATTCAATTGTTTTTATCCAAAACTGACATTTTATTTTTTCCGTTTCTAATTCAGGATGCTTTTGGTCATCATAGCCTGAAACCGAAAATCTGTGGAATTTTTTCAAACTCAACTATTCAACTGTGTAGTCTGTATTATTTATGGGTTTCATTGGACGAGTTCAACTTTCTTGTTGGGGAAAATATCTTCCTATAGAAAACTAATCCAAATGCCATTCTCTGATGGATTGATTTTAATGACATGTCAACTTGTTTGGGGTTATTTCATATCTAGAACAATGGTTCTTAATTTGGTATGACCAAGGGGGGTGGTGGTGGTGGTGGTGCAAGGACAGGTGTAGAAAATTAACTTTTTGTTTTGTTTTACTTATCATTTAGTGTTTCATATATTTTCATTTGTTAAAACGCAATTGGAGTTAAGTAATAAATAATAAATTCTACTTAACTTTTTATTAATTAGTGGTTTAAGTAATTGCTGATAATTTAATCTGAAAATTCAAGCATTTTTGTTCTATGCGCTCGGTGTAGGGTTGCAGGATGGAATTTCTAAATCTCAAGGAGTGCTATTATAGAAAAAAAGGTTAATATCCAATGGTCTAGAGGTTAGGGAATTGTATACATTGCACAAAAACTTTAAATATAAACATACAGTTTCATAAGATTTTTTTGCTAAGTAAGAGAAGAGAAGGAAGCCGGGTGTGTGTGTGGGGGGGGGGGTAAGAAAATTTTATAGTAAGAATTGTGTATTTAGAGTTTTAAATATTGTTGTTTTATTGTTGGAACTGACGATTAATATTTATTAATATTACAATTATGTATACGTAATTGATTTATATTATTACTAGCAAATATATGCACCCTCCGGTTGCAAGTATTTAAGTTTTAATATAATGAAATATGTTAAATTAGAAAAGCTAATGAAACTGTTCCAAATCTTTTTATCTGCATTCTTATTCAGAGGGGGTATAATCGAAAAATAGAACAACTTTGAAACTAACTCTTCCATCAATTTCCCTTACTCCCGTCTTTCATTGGTAAATTTTCCTAATTCAACTATTTAGTTAGAATAGGAAGTAAAGAATAATATTACAGTTATTTCTTCTTGTTAATGGATTTATTTTAAGATTTATATCCGAGATTTTTTCTCATATTCAATAAGAAAACTAAACAATTAGAAATCAATAATACTAAGCATATATTAATTAAAATCAATTTTTTAAGATCAATATGCAAATTAGCCTTCCCGTTCACACTGTAAACCGCTATTTTGTTGTATATATAAATACAATTTCATGTTTTTAGTATGTAGATATGGTCAACAGTATTAATAATGTAAAACAATTTTATTAATAATCGAGGTTTAAATAAAAATAAAATCATGGAGAATGTGATGTAAATAACAAAAGGAATTGTGACTTGAGTAGTGATATAGTTTCGGTTACAGACTGACAAACCCACAATCTCCATTATAATAAGATTATTATCATATTATTACATCATTATTATTATTATTATTATAATTTTTATATTTATTTTTATATTATTGTTATTTATATAATTTTTATATTTATTTTTATATTATTGTTATTATTATAATTTTTATTATTATTGTTGTGTTATTATATTTATTATTATTTTTATTATTATTATTATTATTATTATTATTATTATTATTTTTATCTATCAAGTATTCCATAATTTAGCAGTCTATTCATATCTATCTATCCAAATCCCTGCATATCTATATATATGTTTAGTCAGATCTATCTAAATTCATGCATATCTATCTCAGTTGAGTTATATCTACCTTCTAATCTAAGTTTATGCAAATCAATATTTCTTTCCTTCTTTCTTTCTTTCGTTCTGTCTATGTCTGTCTGTCTCCTTTTTATTTTTTTTTTATGTATCTCTCTGTCTCTTTCTGTGTCACTCTCTGTGTTGGTTGGTTGAGTTTTACGGCATGTCAACCCATTGGGTTATTTTATGCCAAATACGTTTTGTTTTATTTCTTTGTAAGGTACAGCTGCCAGGTGTGCAGCCACTTGCATATCATTCCAGATCTTGCTTCTATTGGTAATTAGGTATAGTGATAGGGGTTTAGATATTTTTGAAATCAAGTTTTCTGTTGAGGATTTGAACATCAAGAGAGTTGTGGGTGATTTTTGTAGGTCTATGAACTTACATCCTTAGTTTGGTTTGGTTTGTTTTATTTTATGGCATATCAACCTCAGTGGGTCATTTAATGCTGATAAAGTTTTGAAATAAATTAATTCTTAATGGATACACAATTCTTTTTTTTTTTATAAATACATTTTTCTATTTAGCATATAGATGGGACCCTAACAGGTACTACAAACTCTGGGCCAGAGTGGACCAAGGAGCAATGGTGATGAAGGGGTGTTTCACATTCCCCAAACCTACAAAACTGGAACCTATCTCAGATTAGAAGATAAATATGTATAGACTTATATTGATATGCATAAACTTAGTCTAGTTATATCTATCTACCAAAGTTTGTGCTTATCTATCTATCAAAGTTTGTGCCTAGATTGGTAGATCTATTTGACTCACAGATGGGATCCTCAGTGGAACTGGAAGTATTGGCAATTAAGGGGCCCTCCACACCATCAGATGCAGTTTAGTGTCATAAACAGGCTCCCTCTTTTTGGGGGTGCAGGACAACTGTCATCTGTCAAAATGCATGAAATGACTTCCTTTTTGCAAGATTTTTTTGTTGTTTGTGTTGTTTTGGGGGTTGCCATAAGGGCATTAGGGTTTGTTTGGTTTTACAGCATATCAACCTCAGTGGGTCATTTAATGCCGATAAAGTTTTGGAATAAATCAATTCTTAATGGATAATACAATTTTTTTATAAATACATTTTTCTATTTAACCCATAGATGGGACCCTAACAGGTACTACCACTCCGGGTCAGAGTGACCAGGGAGCAATGGTGCTAGGGGTGTTCGACATTCCCCAAACCTCCAAAACTGGAATCTCACCATCAGATAGAGTTTAATGTCATTCCCAGGACATGTAGACCCTCAGTCACCGCCTTCTAGCACCCATATGATAAAAAGGGGTTGGGGCTTGCCATAAGGGCAATAGGGTTGGGACAATCATATAGGTGCTAGGGCTTGATTGAAGGAGGCCTCTTTGACCATCCATTTAGCTAAGTAAGGATCAAAGTGGAGTGTTGCATATCATGGCCTAGTCAACCATCTTGGTTTTGTACTTAAGCGTCACGGGTCGCCACCCATGGCCAACAGGTGGTCCCATGGGGTGGGGGGGGGGTTACCTCTTTGCAGAAGTGCGTCAGCATATTCCAAAGCCCCAG
>CM042159.1:74355630-74423130 GCA_023376005.1 Doryteuthis pealeii | reverse complement strand
ATTATACCTATCCTAAACAAAATGGCATTACTTTTTGATACACCCTCATATTTACCAACCCCTCTACTTGAGAAATTGACCTTGTGTCACATCCTGCTCATGCAGAGTTTACCAGGTTGAATTCAGAGTTTTCCTTCTCCTAGACTGGTTACCTAGCCATGGTTAAAGAGCCTACTACTACTTACCCATAGTTGGAGAGAGTTTGAAAATTTTAAAAAAAAAAAAAAAAATGAGCGAGTGGTAGTCCTTGTTATTCAGTCCGTTTAAAAATTCTTTTTTTTTTCAAATTTTTAAACGGACTGAATAACAAGGACTACCACTCGCTTTTTCTCACTATTCTGTGATAAATAATTTCTTATCACCTTCCACATACCAACAAATGCCCTGAAGATGATCTAATTAATAGATCGAAACACTGCAGCGTCGGCCAATAAACCCACCACTTAACCCATTTAAACCTGTGTTTTTTTAATTTTTCTCAATATACTTACACACATATATATATATATATATATATATATATATATATATCTTATTATAATGGAGATTGTGTGTTTGTCTGTCTGTAACCGAAACTATATCCCTACTCAAGTCACAATTCCCTTTGTTATTTACATCACATTCTCCATGATTTTATTTATATTTAAACTTCAATTATTAATAAAATTGTTTTACATTACTTACACTGTTGACCATATCTACATATTAACAACATGCAATTGTATTTATATATACAACAAAATAGAGGTTTACTGTGTGAACGGAAAGGCTAATTTGCATATTGATATTAGAAATTTGATTTTAATAAATATATGCTTAGTATTATTGATTTCTAATTGTTTGGTTTTATCTTATTGAATATGAGCAAAAATCTCTTCAATAAATCTTAAAAGAAATCCCTCAACAAGAAGAAATAACTGTAATATTATTCCTTACTTCCTATTTTAACTAAACAGTTTAATTAGGAAAATTTACCAATGAAAGATGGGAGTAACGGAAAATGATGGAAGAGTTAGTTTCAAAGTTGTTCTATTTTTCAATCATACCCCCTCTGTTCAAAATCTTTTTATCTACATTCTTATTCAGTTTCATTAGCCTTTCTAATTTAATATGATATTTTATTATAAAATATAACTAAAATACTTGCACCCGGAGGGTGCATATATTTGCTAGTATATATAATATGTATTATTTAATGTTAACACATTATTAGTGTTACTTGGTACAAAAATAGTAATGTGTTGTGATATGAAATGAAAAAAAAGAAGTTTTGTTTTGCATTAATTGGACAAGAGGGAAATAATTAATCTTAAATGTTGAGAATCGTGTGAATTTAGAACTGACCACTCCAACTGATGACCTCAACTGACCTCTTCACACACTTCCCTTCCTTTTGGCAATGACAAAGATTTTCTTTGACACATATGCACTTCCCATTGCCAATTAAATGAGGAATTATGTCATCTCATCTCAACAATAGAAATAAATTTAAAAATTATCAATACTCATATTCAGGCGTAAACAACAACAAAAGGACATTGTGTCCGCAACAACAAAACATTTCTGTCCACATTTCTGTTGGGAAGAAAAAGAAAACACTTTTCACATAATGACGACCTAATCGTAAACTTTAAAAGGTTTAATTCAGAAAGGGCATTGGGCTGTAAAAAAAAAAGAAAAAAAGATTGCTTATGAAAATATCGGTCAGTAGAGCGTTCTGCTATAAACCACAAAATTCCTAGTTTGATACCGGCCCTCGCCAACTCAGTGTATGAGTAGCACAGGGATCTGTGCGATAAAGTAAGGAGCTGATGGTAGGTGTGGCGCTCCACCTCAGTGAGTCATTTGTAACAGTTTGTAACAGTGGGAGAAACTGCTGTGAGAAGTTTAAAGTAGGTAAAAAGTTAAAAAAAAACAAAAACAAACCTACTTGATCTGAGTTTTGATATCTTATTATAATGGAGATTGTGTGTTTTTCTGACTGTAACCGAAACTAAATCCTACTCAAGTCACAATTCCCTTAGTTATTGACGTCACATTCACCATGAATTTATCCTTATTTAAACCTCAATTATTAATAAAATTGTTTTACATTATTTATACTGTTAACCATATCTACATACTAATAACATGCAATTGTATTTATATATACAACAAAATAGAGGTTTACAGTGTGAACTAGAAGGCTGATTTGCATATTGATATTAAAAATGTAATTTTAATAAATATATGCTTAGTATTATTGGTTTCTAACTGTTTGGTTTTATTTTAATGAATATAAGCAAAAATCTCTTCAATGAATCTTAAATGAAATCCATTAACAAGAAAAGATAACTGTCATTTTATTCTTTACTTCCTAATTTGACTAAATACTTAAATTAGAAAAAATAATAATGAAAGATGAGAGTGATGGAAGAGTAAATTTCAGTTGTTCTATTTTTCGATTATACTTCCCCATCTGTTTCAAATCTTTTTATCTGCATTCTTATTTAATTTCATTAGCCTTTCTAATTTAATACGATATTTCATTACATTAAAACTTAAATACTTGCACCCAGAAGGTGCATATATTTGCTAGTGCATTTAATATGTGAATAAAAAATGATTTATTTTAAAAATCTGATGCATTTTTTTCTTGCAGTCATGGTTGTGCATATCTCGAGGAGCAGCATCTGTGATCAATTTAAATTGTGGATTAGTGTTATTACCAATGTGCAGAACAGTAATAACAGCTTGTCGTGGATTACAAAGAAAGGTATTTTAACTTTTGCTTTTCAAACTAACTTGTAATTACAATTAAATATTTAAAAAAGTTAATTTGGTGTTGCTTATCCGCCGAATTCTTATATTTTATGAGTGTCCTCACCTCAGCTAAATAATGGACCATTCCATTTTTATTATAAAGAAATAAAGGGAAGAAAAGGACATGCTAAACAGAAAAAAATATTAGA
Organism: Doryteuthis pealeii; assembly: GCA_023376005.1. Lineage (NCBI taxonomy): Eukaryota > Metazoa > Mollusca > Cephalopoda > Myopsida > Loliginidae > Doryteuthis > Doryteuthis pealeii. The sequence goes on along the minus strand of CM042159.1, from coordinate 74,420,179 downwards.
AAGAAAGAAAGCTGGAGAGAGATAGAGAGAGGAGGTGAGTGTGCAGAAGCGATAATACTAATCTGTTTCAATTGAACATAATGAAAAGAAGGAAAGAAGAAGGAAAAAAAAAGGAGTGAGAGAGAGTTAAATGAAGATTATTATACTTTTTACATATTGAACTATTTGCAATAGCTATTAGATAAACATATAGATAAACGTTGTAATAACTAAATTGTCATACTGTGGTATATCCACAGGTCCTGCTAGTATATGTATAGTTTTAACTATTGGGACACGTTTGAGTTTTTATTTTATTTCTATTACCACTTAAAGGTATATTGCATATATATATATTTACCAACCCCTCCACACGAGCAGGATGCGAAACAAGGTCAATTTCTTAAGCGGAGTTTAACAGGTTTGAATTCAGAGTTTTCCTTCTCCTAGACGGGTTGCCTAACCAAGGTTAAAGAGCCCAGTCTGCCCTACTATTTACCCATAGCTGGAGGGAGAGTAGGATTCATACCTTTCCCAAGGGCATTAGCGCTAAGTGAAATGCAATTACCACGTCCAGGATTTGAACTCGGGACGACGAGTCCATTTCCCATGACTTTAACCATTACACCACGCGCTTCCTTTAAGAATATTCAACATCTTAATATGCAATAGTGTGTACAAATTAGTTTATCTTATCTTACCTTCTATTGTGTTCACAGCTTTCATATCATGGATATACGAATATGAATATTGGTCCATCGAGAGATTTAAATGCTGCACATGATGATGATGATGATGATCATCATCTCATTCAATCTCTTCCTCTTAATCTATATTGGAGGTGCTTGTGGCGTTTGGTTTGGTTTGTTTTGTGGCATATCAACATCAGTGGGTCATTTAATGCCGACAAAGTTGTGAAATAAACAAAATTGTATTATGCATTAAGAATGAATTTATCAACTCATGTTTTTCTATTTAACCCATAGATGGGACCCTGATAGGTACTACCACTCCGGGTCAGAGTGGACCAGGGAGCAATGGTGATAAAGGGGTGCTTCACATTCCCAAACCTCCAGAACTGGAACCTCACCATCAGATAGAGTTTAACGTCATTCCCAGGACATGTAGACCCTCAGTCACCGCCTTCTATCACCCATATGATAAAAAGGATTGGGGGTTGCCATAAGGGCAATAGGGTTGGGATATCATATAGGTGCTAGGGCTTGACATGATGAGCCGACTGATCAGAGAGGGCCTCTCTGACCGCCCGTCTAGCCCAAGATAGGGCCAAAGTGGAGTATTGCAAGTCATGGACTGCTCATCCACCTGGGTTCTATCCTTAAGCATCATGGGTCACCACCCATGGCCAACAGGTGGCCCCTTTGGGGGAGTCTTACCCATCTGCAGATGTGCAGTCGGTGCATTCTAACGCCCCAGCCGACAGGGCAGTTTAATTGAATAGTTAAAAGATAATAGTTCTGATTTTTAGTAGAATATGTTATATATCTATTGTAATTTGTATATCAGAGTTAACAGAAATAATAGGAAGAAACATAACATAAGGATAGGGAAAAAGTTTACAAAGCAAAGATACAAGGTTAACTGAGTAATTAGCAATTGCTAGGTTAAATTAACAAGTTCTGTGAAATCTCATTGGTTTTCCTATAAACAATGTCTGATGAAACATCGGAAGGAGAAACAAATGATTCCATTATCATTATTCAGGTACTATATGACAGGTTGAAAATTCTTGGTCATGAAGATGTTAAAATAAACCCAGTGCAGTCTTTGTTTTGAATCAGAACCTCTCCTCTACCCTTGCCAAATTGTAGCAGCCAAAGAGGAAAAGAAAAGCAGGGTAGCTATAAACTAGCAATGGTAGAGAAATTTCCTTGTGACCTTGCCTCTGTTCACAATAATTGGTGTGTGTGTGTGGTGGGGGGAACGGATTGGTGAAATTAAGAACCCTAACCCCAACGAGAAATCAGAGAACTATTTTTATTCTGTTTAATTAATTTTCTATTCGTATTTAAAAAGTCCAGCTGTCTCTGTCAAATCAACAAATTCAGGGCTAACCCAAAGTACTTTCAGCAGGATCACCAAATGGGTCACCATTTTGTATACGATTATTTAGGCCAATCTGTTTGAGATTAGTATGAATTGGCATTTTACAAATCAAACCTTGTGGAAAAAACCCCCATTAAAAAACATATAAATATTTACCAACCCCTCCACATGTGCAGGATGTGACACAAGGTCAATTTCTTAAGCAGGCTTTAACAGGTTTGAATTCAGAATTTTCTTTTCCTACACTGGTTGCCTAGCCATGGTTAAAGAGCCTGGACTGCCATGCTATTTACCCATAGCTGGTGGGAGAGTATTTAGTGTTAATACCCTTGGGAAAGGTATGCAACCATATGAAATGTAAACAGCCATGTCCAAGATTTGAACTCCGGTCGATGAGTCCAATTCCTACAACTGTAACCATTACACCATAAGCCCCATTCTTAGGAAAGGTATACATCCAACTATTCTCCCTCCAGTAAATAGTAGGGCAAACTGGGCTCTTTAACTTTGGTTTGTTTTGTTTTGTTTTACGGCATATCAACCTCAGTGCCTTTAATGCCGATAAAATTTTGAAAATAAATCAATTCTTAATGGATAATACAATTTTTTATAAATACATTTTTCTATCTAACCCATAGATGGGACCCTAACAGGTACTACCACTCCGGGATAGAGTGGACCAGGGAGCAATGGTGATGAACGGGTGCTCCACATTCCCCAAACCTCCAGAGCTGGAACCTCACCATCAGATAGAGTTTAATGTCATTCCCAGGACATGTAGACCCTCAGCCCCCGCCTTCTAGCACCCATATGATAAGAAGGATTGGGGCTTGCCATGAGGGCAATAGGGTTGGGGCAATCATATAGGTGTTAGGCTTGATGTTGCTAGCTGATTGATCAGAGGGGGTCTCTCTGACTGCCCGTCTAACCCAAGAAAAGCCTAAAGTGTAATATTGCATGTCATGGACTGCTCAGCCATCTGGGTTCTATCCTTAAGCATCACGGGTTGCCACCCACAGCCAACAGGTGGCCCCATTGGGGGAGAGGTGCAGTTGGTGCATTCTAACAAGGCGGCTTTAACTTTGGTTAGACAACCATTTTAGGAGAAAGAAAACTGAATTAAAAACTGTTAAACTTAAGAAATTGACCATGTGTCACATCCTACTCATGTGGAGGGGTTGGTAAATAAGTATTTTGTTTAATGACATATCAACACTTGTGGGCTATCTAATGCTAAACATGATCAGCCAATTGATCTGATTGACCATCTAGCATAAGTAAGGGCCAAAGTGTTGCAGGTCACTTGACCATTTTGTACTGTTGGCATATTCTACAGGATCAGCAGACAAGGTGGGTCTACATGCCATAAAATTTAACAGCCCATCTCTCTCATTGCCTACATAAATGGTTCACCACCTATTGACCCTTTTAATCCTATTTTACTCTGATGGACCCCTCCCCCCATAGCCATTCGTTGTTTAAAAATCCCATTGTATTTTTATAGTTAAATACATTTTACTTGCCTGGGTCCCAAAAAATGTGATATGGTCCCCGGGGGTCCATGGACCTCGGTTGAGAACCACTGGCCTACAGAGTGCCCTCTGCATTACACTCAGTCTATTTGCTGTGATGACTTCTTTGAACAATGGGATCCAAGCACTGAAACACTTATGGAAGAAGTGTGTGGATTGCAAGGCTGATTGCTGAAAACTAATGCTCATTTGTTCACATACCATAAGAGCATCTTAGTTAGTCTATGGACTTTTCAGCTGATCCTTATTTTGAAACAAATCTAACATCAACTGAATGAAATTTGAATAGACTGACAAAATATCAGCAGAGAATTAGAGTTTATTGATGTTTTATTCGACGAATGTGAAGTAAAATTTTTTTTAGATTTGGACTTTGCAAAATTTTATTTCACTAAAACAAAATCTATTCAATCATTTCGATTTTTTATGACATATCTTATTATAATGGAGACTTTTTGTCAAACTATATCACTACTCAAGTTACAATTTTTTAGTTATTACATCAATTCTCAATTAATTTTATTTGTAATTTAACCTCTATCATTAATAAAATTGATTTACAACTACTGTTATAATATACAAATGCAATTACTCTTCCATCAACTGCGTTTCAGTGTGAATTTTACTATTTAACATATTGATATAAAAAAAATAAATTTAATAAATATGTGCTTAGTATTATTGATTTCTAAATTGTTTGGTTTTATTTTAATGAATATAAGCAAAAATCTCTTCACATGAATCAATTATTTTTCCTTGTTAATATTTTATTTGTCATTTTATTCTTTACTTCCTCTTTTAACTAAATACTTAAATTAGAAAAAATAACAATGAAAGACGAGAGTGATGGGAAGAGTAATTTCAGGTTGTTCAATTTCGATTATAATTCGTTTAAATATTTTTATTGCATTCTTATTTAGTTTCAAGCCTTTCTAATTTATATGATATTTCGGTTACAGACAGAAAAACACACCCTGCATTATTTGCTATAAAAATATAAGCTTGGCTTGTTTTGTTTTATGGCATATCAACTTAAGCGGGTCATTTAATGCTGATAAAATAATAGATATTTTGTCACCCATTGAGTAACTTTCTAACTTTTTATGTGAACTAAATATTACAAATTAACTTTATTCTTCTGGCCAGAAAAAAAACTCAATCTTGGTTGGTTGGTTGGTTGGGTTTTACGGCATGTCAACCACTTGGATTATTTAATGCTGAATTTCATTTTTAATGGATAATACAATTTTGTTTATAAACTCATGTTTTCTATTTAACCCATAGATGGGACCCTAACAGGTACTACCACTCTAAACTCAATCTTGCCAATTTCAACTAACGTTACTTTCAGTGTAATAAAGTAAAGTCATCGGGGGCCTAAAGTCGGTATCAGCCAATCAGCGAGGGAGTCTATCCCCTTTTCAATAGCGCTAGACCAAGGAGATTGTTTTTGGCGTCTGAGGTGGAGCGCCACACCTACCATCAGCTCCTTACTTTACCGCACAGATCCCTGTGCTACTCATACACTGAGTTAGCGAGGACTGGTATCGAGACAGGAACCTTGTGGTTTCTAGCCTAACGCTCTACTGACTGAGCTAACCCGGCCCTGTGTAATATTACTCATATTTTAGGACTTTATTGAAGTCAGTTAGCTGAGTACAACTCAAGCAGTGTCCAAGACAGCTGGTATAAATAGGAATCAAGAATGATCCATCCATGAATCTGGGTGATTTGGGTGATTTCATTCCTTGAGTTCTGATTAGCTGCTTGACTGCTTGATTTGAATGACATTGTGGAGTCTTATATATACTTTGTCATTTTGCAGTGGACCTTGTAGCATTCGGGTTTGTATTTGAGTTACAATCGTTTGTTGCCTTGTCTTCCCAGTTCGACGGTAATTGGAACTTTAATTATTCTTCAGACTTGACTGTATTTGTCTATGTTTTTGTTTTCCTTCATCTTCACCCTGTGATCTGCTGGAACTCCAAAGTCATACCTGTTGACAAGTTCCGTAGACATTAAACTAATATAAAAAAGTTAGAATGTCACTCAATGGGTGAAAAAAGTTAATAAACTCAAAATATCTGTGAATTAAACTTTACAAAGTTGTTTAACAAAAATAATCTGGCAAGAAAAAAAAAAGTTCACCAATTTCAACTAACATTACTTTCAGTGTAAAGTTAGCCACATTTTAGGACTTGAAGGAAAACAAAAATAGGAGTTCCAGCAGATCACAGGGTGAAGATGAATGCATTTGTCTAGGTCTACCAGTTGACAAGTTCTCTTTATTTTTTGTTAATCAATACTAGGTCTGATTTTATGGCTGGAATGAGGTTATCCGTCTTTATCTGAAAGTCTGTTCTTGAGAATGAAACACATTTTGGTTGTATGGTCAAATTTTAGATTTTTGCATAATTAGTTTTTTTGCATTTTTATAAAAAGTTAGAAAGTCACTCAATGGGTGACAAAGTTAATAAACTCATACAATTTTGTAAAGTTAAGTTCACAGATATCTTAAGAAAATCTGACAGAGCAAGAAAAATAAAATCTTGTCAATTTCAACTAACGTTACTTTCAGTGTAACGTTACCCACATTTTAGGAGCTGACTGTATAATTTAACCCAGAAAAATAAAAAGAGGAACTGGAATTGTGTCAACAGAAAATGATACTAAGTAATCATTTCTTTTGGTTTTTGTTTTTTTGAAACGTCTTTGAGAAAAAATATGTTTTTTTGAAACATCTTTGACTCTTTGAGAAAAAAATAAAAACTTCTTTTCTCATTTCTTTTGGTTTTGTTTTTTTGAAACATTGTTTTTTTCTCAAAGATCTTTAAAAAAACATGTTTTTCTGAAACATCTTTGAGAAAAAAATAAAAACTTTATGAAATCTGTCTTTAATAAAAAGCAATTGATACTTTTAAAGCACAAATTCAGTGATCTAACCTGAATCAAAGTACTCACCCAATTGAACAGGTTCATTGTGGCTTAAGTAACAGGGTCATTCCATGTCATCATCATCATCATGTTGCGCTTTCGGCGGATATCCATGACAATCTCTCTCCATCCGTCCCTATCGCTCATCATTCTCGGGAGGTCCTCTATGCAGCATTCTGTATCGCACAGAGCTGATCAATGTATGTTTTTGCTGGTCGGCCCACACTGGCTTGTCCATGTGCTGGCTTCCACAGGAGGACGTCGCTTATGAGTTCGTCCTTGCTTCACCAGCAGTGTCCTGCATGTCTTGTCCGTCTTACTCTGATGGTTTGTGTGATATGTGGCAGGTGGCCGTACAGCTGTTTTCTCGTAGGTGTTGTTTCCATGTCTTGTTCAGGATCACCCGCAGCATTCTTGTGCAGCTCCCATCTAGTTTATTCTCTAGTCTCTTAGTTAGGGTCCAGGTGGTGCAGCCATACAGCAGTACTGATATGACAACGGCCTGGAAGAACCGTCTCTTTAGCTTGTCTGTGAGGTTGGATTTCCATATGATCGATATTTTATTTATAGTGGCCCATGCCTTTCCTATACGTGCACTAACGTCATTTTCTGTGGAGGAGATGTTACTGCCTAAGTATCTAAATTGTTCTACAGAGTTTAGGAGTTTACCATCGATGGTTGAGATGTCGCTTTTGTTTTTGAAAGACATGAACTCAGTTTTATCAGAGTTCACGTACAGGCCGACATTTCGTGCTGCCTTTTCTAGGCTATGTAGTAGGGATTCGGCTTGTGCAGTGTATTTGCGAGTAGTGCCAGATCATCAGCATAGTCCGCATCCGTAATAGTATGTGCGGGATATCGCTTGCTTCTTGCTTTTTTTTAGTGTGAGGCCATTTTCTTTTATGGGATGTCAAAACACCAGCAAAAAGTTGAAATCTGCACCCACCGACACTGAATTACCTGAAATTTGGCACAAATATTCCCCTTCATGAGTTAGGAAAGTGTGCCAAATTATTTTGTTTTAAACCTTACCGTTATAATTTTCCTATTTTTCCTCAAAATTAAGGCTGTGCGGTGTCGTAAAATCTCAATGTTTTTTTAATTAAAAAAAAAAATTACTTTCATACATTCAAATTTCTGAAATTTTGTATTAGGCAAATAAGGACTGTAGAATCCAAACTATTCTAACCCTATATCTGATAGAAAAATTTATTTGCCCACCCAAATGCATGACTCCAAAAGCAACAACTTTTCTCCTATGTAGCTTACGGTCAGTCTATCTAAAATGGGTCCTCTTCAATTTTCATAATTTTTTTTTTAACATCTACTATGTCTGCAGTTCATCAAAGAATTTTGTGTGGGAGCAAAGTCTACTTTAGAAGATATGAACCTGCCAAGTTCAGAGTTTTTTTCCTATGTATGTGCAGGATTTCAGTGAAAGATTATGAAAAATTATTTCCTAACTCATGAAGGGGAACATTTGTGCCAAATTTCAGGTAATTCGGTGAGTATAACGCCCTGGTGAATTGAATGGAATGACTCAACAGCAAGTACTGTAAGCAATTGGAGTTCCTTGTTTATCAAAATGATAATTCAGTATTAAATGATCTGAAAGACGGTTGATATGCTGTAAAAACGACAACAACTGACCAATATAATACTCACTGTCGAAGTGGGATTCTAACTACCGGCAGTTAGCAGACAAGAACAACATGCAAGCTGTAACTTAAATACAGTCCTTGCATGTTGCTGGCATAGTGCAAAGTGATGCTGAAGAGTGGGTACTTATCCATATCTTTACTCACCCTGAAAACCATCAGCCATCACTTTGCACTATGCCAGCAACATGCAAGGACTGTATTTAAGTTACAGCTTGCATGTTATTCTTGTCTGCTAAATCGATGGTAGTTATAATCCCACTGCGACGGTGAGTATTATATTGTTTCTATATCTGGGGGATAAATTCTACATTGTCTAATATTCTGATACTCTCATAATACTAAATTAGAATTGTCAGATTTTTCCAGCAGTGTTGCAGTGCTTGGATCCCATTGGTAAAAAAAGTCATCAAAAGCTGATAGACTAAGTGCAATACAGAGAGGATCATATGAACTTTTCAGCCCATCCTCATAATTCTTAAAAATTCAGAGAAATTGTTAATACAATTAAAAATATATCTGAGATGAAGCTTGATGATTAGTATTATCTGCATTATTCAGATTATTGTCCTGATCTTCATTGTTATCTGATGAGGACAATAGTCCAAATAATACAAATCTTATTATAATGGAGATTGTGTGTTTTTCTGTCTGTAACCGAAACTATATCACTACTCAAATCATAATTCCCTTAGATACTAATGTCCCTTTCTTAACGATTTTATTTTAATTTAAACCTCAATTATTAATAAAATTGTTTTAGATTATTAATACTGTTAACCATATCTACATACTAACAACATGCAATTATATTTATATATACAACAAAATAGTGGTTTACAGTGTGAACGGGAAGGCTAATTTGCATATTGATATTAAAAATGTGATTTTAATAAATATGTGCTCAGTATTATTGATTTCTGATTGTTTGGTTTTATTTTAATGAATATAAGTAAAAATCTCTTCAATGAATCTTAAATGAAATCGATTAACAAGAAAAAATAACTGTCATTTTATTCTTTACTTCCTCTTTTAACTAAATACTTAAATTAGAAAAAATAACAATGAAAGACGAGAGTGATGGAAGAGTAAGTTTCAGTTGTTTCTATTTATACCTGCCCTCTGTTTCAAATCTTTTTATCTGCATTCTTATTTAGTTTCATTAGTCTTTCTAATTTGATATATTTTATTACATTAAAACTTAAATACTTGCACCCGGAGGGTGCATATATTTGCTAGTAATACTAATTACTAAGCCTCATCTCAAACATTCAGAGAAATAGTATATAATTGGTATGGAGATATAACCAGAAACTTAATCAAAAACTGTCTCTGTCTCTGTCTCTCTGTCTCTCTGTCTCTCTCTGTCTGTCTCTCNCCCATTATGTAATTGCTCTGTAGTTTCACTCTCTACTTGAGGAAGAAAGAAAAGTGGAATGAGAGAGAGAGAGAGAGAGAGAGAGATGTTATCCTGTGATTCCACTCTAATGTCATTAACTCCTCCTTTCTCTCATTGAATCAATCTCTCTCCACCTCTCACTGTCTCTGCCTCCCTATTTCTCTTCTCTCTCTCTTTTTTCATTTCACTTTTTCTTTCTTCCCCAATCTTCTCTCTGTCCTTTCACATTCTCTGCCTCCCTATTTCTCTCTCACTCTCTCTGCCTTTTTTATTTGTAGCAGATTTTTCCAGGTGGGAAAGACGGATTGTTATACCATTAAACCAAACAATCAAAAAAAAGGGACAAAAGTAGACATTTCCGATCCAGCATCCGGTTTTTAGATTTTTGCCAACTGGTACTCTGAAATCTGTGTTTCTTTGCTTTACCTACTTTAAACTGCTCACAATGGCTCTCCATCCACTGCAATCCCACCATAAGTCACTAGCTGCAGCTCTCACATGTGACACTTGTTTACATGGAAACCTCACTATGTGAACTCATTCTAGTTGGTTTGGTTTGGTTTGGTTTACGGCATATCAACCTCAGTGGGTCATTTAATGTCGATAAAGTTTTGAAATAAATCAATTCTTAATGGATAATACAATTTTTTTATAAATACATTTTTCTATTTAACCCATAGATGGGACCCTAACAGGTACAACCACTCTGGGTCAGAGCAGATAGAATTTAATGTCATTCCCAGGACATGTAGACCCTCAGCCACCACCTTCTAGCACTCATATGATAAAAAGGGTTGGGGCTTGCCATAGGGCAATAGGGTTGAGAAAATCATATAGGTGCTAGGACTTGATGTGACCAGCCAATTGATCGAAGGGGGCCTCTCTGACCGCCCGTCTATTCAGATAAAGTTCTATTATTATTGTAATCTGAATTCTGAGGTGAATATATAGGCATGTTTGAATATCCCAGGCAAAGAATATCAGGAGGATTTAATGTCATACCCAGGACACTAAAGCCATTCACTTCTAGCAAAAATATGATAAAAAGTGTTGGGGCAATCATATAGGTGCTAGGGTTTGATGTGAAGGAGTACTTGTATATTTCTAAGTTACGGCCAAAGTGGAGTGTTCCATCCTTAAGCATCACAGGTCATCACCCACGGCCAATAGTTGGCCCCATTGAGCATCTTACTCATCTGCAGTGGTGCAGTCAGAGTATTCTAAGGTTTCAGCTGTAGGTGGTTATCTTCCTTTTGCCAGAAGAGTTATCTTCTCACTGCGTTGCTGTTTGTTCCCACTAGGGGGATCTCTGGTAGTTAAGCGCGTTCATTGAAACTTGTCTTCCTCTTTTAGCTGGACGCTTCTCAACAAACTGCTATGGGCTAGAGTCTATCTACCCCCTTCTCGGTGGGGCTTTTGCCCCCTCCTTACATTACTGTAAGTCCTTTATACAGCATGGACTATCCTTTAGTTCCATGTCTGTAACATTTATATGTTAGGTACATTTGGGTATCTTGTAAATACATATACAATATTTAAGTATAAACATGTTCTATTCTCCTAAATAGGATTAATCCAGATATTGATTATTTGCAGTCGATTGCACGTGTGTATTTTTTTTGCGATGACGACTGGTTATATATCTATATAAAGTTACTGGTTATAAAGTTACTATTTATTCTACCTCTCAGTAGATTTATATCCTTTTATTAGAATTTTGGTATTTACACACACACCTGCCAAAAAAAGTTATTTTTTCTCTATACGAATCTCTCCACTAACATATATGGCATTACATAGATTTTATATTTTGTTTCTTCAGTTCATTCTCCAGAATGTTTGATGTGAGGAAGATTTATTTTTTTATAGTTTTTTTTTTCACTTTCTCTCCTCCTGGGTGGAGATTTGGGGGGTTGGATAGATCTTTGCATTCAAAGATCTTATCAGCAGGGCAGGTAGATTTATTCTTCCATAACTTGGTAAGAGCCAAAGAATTTTCCTCGAGTCTTGGGAAAAAGGGTTATTTGGCACTTCAGACCAAAATTAATCTGTTTAGAATCTGGCTGGAGTTTTAGTTTGAAGAAAAAGTTCTACATTAACGGGAGGTAATCACTACCCCGAGAGAGAGAAGAAAAGAAGAAGAAGAAGAAGGAAAAGAAGAAGAAGAAGAAAAAGAAGAGAAGAAGAAAAGAAGAGAAGAAAAGAAGAAGAAGAAGAAGAGAAGAAGAAAAGAAGAGAAGAAGAAGAAGAAGAAGAAAAGAAGAAGACAAACAAGAAGAAGAAGAAGAAGAAAAAAAAAAATTCAGGATTATTTCCAGAGATTTTGTTTTGGTTTTTATGGCATGTCAACTCTTGTTGAGTTATTGAATGCTGAAGAGGTTTTGTTTTATTCATTCTTGAGTATTCAACATCTTTTTCAAACTCAATTTCTTTTTTTCAAAGTCAAACTAATTTTTTTTTCTATTTATATATACTAGCAAATATATGCACCCTCCGTAGGGTGCAAGTATTTAAGTTTTAATATAATAAAATGTTAAATTAGAAAGGCTAATGAAACTGAATAAGAATTCAGATAAAAAGATTTGGAACAGAGGGGGTATAATCGGAAAATAGAACAACTTTGAAACTAACTCTTCCATCAATTTCCATTACTCCCGTCATTCAGTGGTAAATTTTCCTAATTTAACTATTTAGTTAAAATAGGAAGTAAAGAATAATATTACAGTTATTTCTTTTTGTTAATGGATTTCTTTTAAGATTTATCCCCGAGATTTTTGCTCAGATTCAATAAGATAAAACCAAACAATTAGAAATCAATAATACTAAGCATATATTAATTAAAATCAAATTTTTAAGATCAATATGCAAATTAGCCTTCCCGTTCACACTGTGAACCACTATTTTTTTGTATATATATAAATACAATTGCATGTTATTAGTATGTAAATAATGATATAATGATTAATGATATAAAACAATTTTACTAATAATTGAGGTTTAAATAAAAAATAAAATCATGGAGAATGTGGTGTAAATAACAAAGGGAATTGTGACTTGTATAGTAATATAGTTTCGGTTACAGACAGAAAAACCGACAATCTCCATTATAATAAGATTTATCAACCCTCCGCATGAGTTGGATGTGAGACAAAATCAATTTCTTAAGCAGAGTTTTCCTTCTCCTAGACTGGTTACCTAACCATGGTTAAAGGAGTTCTATTTACCCATAGCTGGAGAGAGAGAGAGAGTAGGTTTTGTATCTTACCTAAAAAGGTATTAGCACTATGTGAATGTAAACCGTCTCACCAGGATTTTTCTATTCAACCCATTAATGGGACCCTAACCAGTACTACCACTCCAAAGTCAATATTTCCAGAGATTTTGTTTTGTGTTAAATCTATCCTCATGGGGGATCATTATGGATGGGGACGTCACAATTTTTCAAGGAGAGAAGAATGTAGTATCCTACGCTCCCATTTTACAAGCAATAGACTCGCCTATGCAGGCTATATAAACAGTGATTTACCCCTCATTTTTTTTTCGCTGAATTTTTAGCTAAATAAAGCTTAGTACTTTTACGTCTGTTCAGAGCCAGTTTTACTTTACTAAACAGGGCGACAGTAACATTGTTGGTAATTATGCAGACAAGATAAAGATATAGTCAACAGGTAATGAACACAAATGCATCGTTCTTTATAAAGCTTTGAGTTATCAAACAACTTGCATATACAACATACATATGGTATATTGTAACATACCAAACGTGTGTGAGGTTTACAAATGTGTTATAATTGTACAATTGAATAGTGTAGGGTGTAAGGTTGTAGGGGTTTGCAAAATAATGCTCTTGTGAAACTTATCTGTCTCTGGTAAGAAGTGTCTCTTGCTAGTTTGTGTGTTGACTTTACATGTCACCGGCTCTGTGGATAGGCTGGCTTCATGAAGCATGTCGTTCTTCGGTGGCTGGTTGCAGCAAAAAGAGCAAGGCTGATGGTATCAAACCTCAAAATTGGCGGCTAAACTAAGCCTAGTAATGTGTGTTTTGATTGGTCACCGTCAAAGGCCTTTAGCCAATCGCACAAGGTTTCTTATCGGGTGATGGCTAAAGGGCACACTCTTTGTTTGTCAAAGGGAGGTAACTGTGTAAGGTAATATTTCTTATAGGATAGAATAATTAACATAGCATAACACTTGTACCCATCCATGGTTAACGGTATGAGAACTGTCTAACACGTGATTGAATCAAGAGTTTGGTTTGAAGTTCTGTGAAGGATCCCGATTATGTCATGAAGTTTTGAGTTCAAAGAGAAGGTCCCAAGTCTGACAAGAAATACCTGAAGAAGGCCAGAAAGCACATCGGCTGAAATGTTGTGCAGATAACAATAAAGATGAGGACAATAGTCTGAATACAAATAAATTCTCTATTCAAATAAAAAAAAAAAAAAAAAAAAAAAAAAAAAAAAAATACAAACCCTATTATTTTAAAAAATTTTTTTTTCTTTTTTTAATTTGTTCTGCTCAAGCACAAAATACAGTGATACCTTGACTTACAAGTTTAATGCATGAAGTAATTAACTCAGAGCCAGGTATTTCTTAACCCTTTACCTTTTTTTCTGATTTGATTGGTTTTTTTCAAACCAAAAACATTCTCCTGCAAGTAATTACTTATCTATTTCCAGATGAGTGTCTACACAATGCGAATGATCCTCGATTCTTGCAAAGGATTCCATATAGCCTGCGCATATGCAATAATTGTAGCTTCAGGTAAGATGTTTGCCATTTTTACAATTACAATGGTTGGATTTCTGCACCGGAATTTGACAAGTAATATAATTCTTGGGCTTTCAATTCACAGTCCATTTCCATGACAATCCAGGAGATGGATGAATTCGCATCTGGTACTTAGAGACCATACTCGTCAGAGCTGAATAGGAGTGAGAATTTTTACACATAGGTTGACATGGATGGCTGTTGCCATACCCTGAAGAGAAAAAAAAAAGTGACCCCCCCCCCTGGCTGTCTTTGTGATCATGAAATCAGAGGAAGGAAGGAGCATGACAATTTTCTCTTATACGAAAAAAAATGAAGCAAAAAGGACAGTGCTTTGTTTGTTTAAGCGGCCATTTGTAATCTCATTTGTGCACATGTGCATTTTCAAGTCCTTAACTTACCTACTTTAAGTTGCTCACAGTGGTTCTCCCTATGAGATCCTACTATAAACCACTGGCAGCAGCTCTCCCAGTTAGTCCATTGTAATTGAGCAGAAGGACTGAGATTACAATAACAATAGGACTTTATTTGAATAGAATGAACTTCTGAGAGGTTAATAGATAGTGAACTTTGAAATATCCATTCATACAGGTAAAAAACAACATGAACATTTAGTAGGCAAAGAGTTAACATGTATATGCATATTCATAAGTGATAATAAGACTCATCTAAAAGAAATAGGCGTTTGTGAATAACTGGAGAACTGTGTGAGTGATAGTCAAATTGTACTCATTTACTCACTCAGAGGAACAAATAGCACATCCTATGAAGAGCAGACAGTTAGATGTGACTTGCACCAGTAACCCTTTTTTTTTTTTCTTCACCTTTTTCTTATATCTTATCTGACTTCCCTTAAAATTTCGATTAACTCCATATTGAAACTAGTGACTTTCTAGTAGAATTAGGATAAAGTAAGTTAACACTCTCAACTGCACACTGATTGTATTGTATTTAATCTTTTAACATCAGATTTTCTAGCAAACAAATTTCAGGCAACAGAATTAAATCAAGGGAAATTTTTTTGATTATTGGAACTAAGTTTATGCTAATCTAACAATCATTACTTATATTAATCAATCATTAATAAATTAATTATATTAATGATTAATTACAACATGTTTTATATACTTCATACACAAATATTTAAGCTACTCCCCCAGAGTAGCTTAAATATGGGGGTGGGGGTTAGAATACATTGACCATAACCCCTGGACAAGGGGGTAAAACCTCAACCAAAAATTGGGCTGTCCTGAGTATGACTCTAAAGAGTGTTGATTGGTTGTGTTTTATGGCATTTCAACCCCTTGGGTTATTTTATGCCGAATACTTCTGTTGGTAATTTGGTATTCAGAAATGTTTAATGCCCACAAAGTTTTGAAATAATTTCATTTTTAATGCATAATACAATTTTGTTTATCAACTCATGTTTTTCTATTTAATACATAGTTGGGACCCTAACAGGTACTACCACTCCAGGTCAGAGTGGACCAGAAAGCAATGGTGATGAAGGGGTGCTCCACATTCCCCAAACCTCCAAAACTGGAACCTCACCATCAGATAGAGTTTAACGTCATTCCCAGGACATGTAGACCCTCAGCCACCGCTTCTAGCACCAATATGATAAAAAGGGGTTGGGGCTTGCCATAAGGGCAATAGGGTTGGGGCAATCATATAGGTGCTAGGGCTTGACGTGACCAGCCAATTGATCAGAGGGGGGCTCTCCGACCGCCCATCTAGCCCAAGATGGAGCCAAAGTGGAGTATTGCAGGTCACGAACTGCTCATCCACATGGGCTCTATCCTTAAGCATCACGAGTTGCCACCCACGGCCAACAGGTGGCCCCATTGGGGTCGGATAGACGAGAAGTATTAATTCTGTGGTTAAATAGTTTTGGTCCCTTTGCAGTTACTCATCCTCCTTCATAGTTAGCTCTACACCTGCAAAAATACAGAAGGTAGTTTAAATAAAGAATATATCTGCTTGATAATTGAAATATCAAAATTATCTGTACATTTACTCATATCATTCTTCAAAACTATATAGTTTTAATTAATATAGTCTGAAACGATTTAAACTTAGGCTAAAAAATTAGCCTAAGGATCAGGTTATCCTTGTAGGATTATTTGTAGGAATAATGATGTTTAGTTTCTCTTATAGTGAGCTCGTCCACCGTTAATATAAAGTGGAAGTTATCAAGCTCGTGGCAGAGAATCTAACTTGGCACAGCTCGGAGTTGAGCAATGAAGTTTCTTCTAATATATCAATTAAATATAGACTAAGTAGGTATTTCTCTGAATGTTTGAGATGAGGCTTGAAGATTAGTATTATTCGGACTATTGTCCCCATTTTCATTGTTATCTGTACAACGTTTCAGCCAATATACCCTCCGGCCTTCTTCAGGTATTTCTTGTTGGACTCGGGAACGTTCTTGTCGTATTCGGGAGCCATCACGGAACTTTGAACCTAACCCTTTTATTTATTCCACGGGGGTATCCTGTTCTCATTCTGCTAACCATAGCTGGGGTAGGAGTTGTGCTAATTAATTATTTTTCTAACTGCTTTCACTCAGGATTGAACTCGGGAACCAGAGATAACTGTCACTTAGAACTGTCTTTTAATGTTCCTTGATGGCTCCTGAATATGACAAGAAAGTTCCCGAGTTCGAAAAGAAGGTTCCCGAGTCCGACAAGAAATACCTGAAGAAGGCCGGAGGGCATATCGGCCGAAACGTTGTACAAATAACAATGAAGATGGGGACAATAGTCCGAATAACACTAATAAGACTAAGTAGGTATTTACCTATTCTGTTTATCATGGGTAGGATGCGACACAAAGTCACAAGTATGAGGCATCCAGTGAGAATCAAAATCACTATTCAGTAGTAATGGATCTGCGAAACTAGCTTGCTAACCATTACACCATGATGAGACAACCCAACATATTCATCATGGATAGGATATGACACAAGGTGCCAAATATAGAGCAACCAGTTAGGATCAAACTCAAACATTAGATTTTGTTTCAAACAATGTCACATGTTATTGTAGAGTAGAAATGGACTGTCCCATTAAGTAATGATGACTCCTACAGGAAGCACTAAACTATACAATCTACCTCCTACAATGATATATAAGAGCCTGGCTTTTATTTTTAGTGGCCAGGGAATTTGTATTCACAGTGAATGCTGGAAATTATTTTAGTATTAATACTACTACATCCTATAGTTATAAACAGAATTCAAATTTTTATGTTGCCTTTAAACATGAAATGTTCCTCCACCACTGGATTGTTGGGGTTTAATGGCGCACCAACACTTGTGGGTTATTTGATGCCAAAATATATATCTTAACTTCATGTGTATTACTATATTAGAAATAATTTTCAGTAACTTCATGTGAATTAATAGACTGGTGGTTGACCATCAGCCACTGCCTTGTAGCACCTTGGCGTTTTCCATAAGAACAATTTGAAGAATACTGTCAGGACTTAATTACATCGGTGTTAGGGCTTGAAATGACCAGCCAATTGATTGGATCAAGCCTGTCTGGTTGTCCATTGAACTCAAGTAAGGGTTAAAGCCGAGTGTTGCAGTACTCAGGTAACGGACTACCTCATCTCCAAGATCATTGTTCTATGTAATATATCTTATTATAATGGAGATTGTGGGTTTGTCTGTCTGTAACCGAAACTATATTACTATACAAGTCACAATTCCCTTTATTATTTACATCACAATCTCCATGATTTTAGTTATATTTAAACCTCAATTATTAATAAAATTGCTTCACCTTTTTATTAGTGTTGTCCATATCTACATACAAATAACATGCAATTGTATTTATATATACAAAAAAATAGCGGTTTACAGTGTGAATGGGAAGGCTAATTTGCAAATTGATATTAAAAATGTGATTTTATTAAATATGTGCTTAGTATTATTGATTTCTAATTGTTTGGTTTTATTTTAATGAATATAAGCAAAAATTTCTTCAATGAATCTTAAATGAAATCCAATAATAAGAAAAAATAACTGTCATTTTATTCTTTATTTCCTAATTTAACTAAATTGTTAAATAAGTAAAATTCAGCAATGAAACATGGGAGTGATGGAAGAGTAATTTTCATTTCTATTTCTATTATACCCCCACTCTGTTACATATCTTTTTATCTGCATTCTTATTAGACTTTCTAATTTAATACGATATTTCATTACATTAAAACTTAAATACTTGCACCCGGAGGGTGCATATATTTGCTAGTTCGTGTAATATATGTATTGGGTTGTGTAGACTAGAAGTGGACTGTTCTGCTAAGTAGTGTGGGTGTCTGCAGGGAGCACCCAACTTCATACTTACCTACTCAAGGACTATTTAAACCTGTCATTTTAGAGGCCAGGGAGAACTGCTATTCATGCTTAACGTGAGAAGCCGCTTACTAAAGATACAACTACTACAACAAAAGGTGGTGACCTTTTATCTAACTATGATTAATCTTATTTCTTGATATTGCATCCAAAGTTGAAACTGGTATGGTTGGCTGGTTGGTTGGTTTTTATGACATGTCAACCATTGGATTATTTTATGCCAAAGACATTTTTGTTTTATACCTTCTTTGTATTTTATGGTTGTGATTTGTGCAGTTATTTGAATAATATTTCAGATGATGCTTCTGTTGGTAATTGGGTATTCAGTATCCATTATATCTCAGGATATTTGGTAGATACCCACAAATTCACAAATATCAACATCAAAGCACCCCATTGTTACATCAAAAAATACCGAAATCATGTTTTTTTATTCCAAACTTTTATCTGTGGAGTTATATACATTTGTTACAGTATTTAATAATGTTGATTTGTTTATTAGATATGATGTTGTAATTTCTTACTGCATTTTGTCAAGAATTTCTTATTTCATAGAAGGATGAAAGTCTTTGTCTAATTGAACAAACATACTGATGAGGTTTTTGAATATCCCAGAGTGCAAGTGTGAAATTGGTTTAGATTTTGCATTTGTTATAAAAATAATACATTGTTGTTTTCTTTTTCTACAGTAGTTCATTACATTGCACACGTCTTCAATGCAAAGAATTTTTCTATGAACTACAATCGAATATACAAGAATGTGAATGCTGCTCGCTATCAAGATGAGGTAAGTGTCCTTCGTCAATTTTGATTACAAATCTCCCCCCCCCCCAAGATTCTCTGTTAATAAGTTAAGAAATTAAAGGTTTTTGGTTTGGTTTGTTGTTTTACGGCATATCAACCTCAGTGGGTCATTTAATGCTGATAAACTTGTGAAATAAGTTCATTCTTAATGCATAATAAAATTTTGTTTATAAACTCGTATTTTTCTATTCAACCCATAGATGGGACCCTAACAGGTACTACCACTCCGTTTCAGAGTGGACCTGGGAGTAATGGTGATGAAGGGGTGCTCCACAGAACTGGAACCTCACCATCAGATAGAGTTTAGCATCATTCCCAGGACATGTAGACCCCTGCCTTCTAGCATCCATATGATAAGGGTTGGGGCTTGCCATAAGGGCACTATGACTTGATGTGACCAGCTGATTGATTGGAGGAGGCCTTTCTGACCGCCCATTTAGCCCAAGAAAAGGGCCAAAGTGGAGTATTACAAGTCATGGACTGCTCAGTCACCTGGGTTCTATCATTAAGCATCATGGGTCGCCACCCACGGCCAACAGGTGGCCCCATTGGGGGAGTCTTACCCTCTGCAAAAGGGGCAGTCAGTGCATTCTAATGCCCCAGCTGACAGGGCGTGTGTGTGTGTGTATAGAAAAGTTTATTTCACACACACACACACACACACACACACACACACACAACATGTCATATCTGCTGTTGATCAATTTTTGACTAATGGGATCAAAGCACTGTGACACTAATGGAAGAAGTGTGTGGACTGCAAAGGAAACTATGTTACCCCTGCCAACAAAAAACTCTCATTTGGTCACATTCCATGTGTGTATCTGGGTCTTCCTATGAACTTTTCAGTCAACCCTCATAACCAAGTGACCCTCATCACAAATGTTCCAGTAAAAAAAACTATCAACATAGAAAACATTTGCAATAACTGAATATCCACCATTCAAAATCAATCCCAAATGATAAACTCTGTTTAACCAAAAAGGAAAAAGCAATACAAATATTTGGTTTAAAAAGCTTATATTCATCTGCTCTATGCAGACACTTGATGCCGTCTAGAGGACTTGCATAGGGATGGATGGCAAGAGACAGTCAAGAGAATCCATGCTGTCACCACCTTGATAATGATGATATTAAGGTTATATTTGGCAAAACAGAAGTTCCATTTTATGACCAAGGCAACCTATATATTAGAAAGAATAGAAAAGAAACTCATCAGACAAGAATTGTTCATTGAGTTCAACAAAACACATACATACATATACATAGTTTGTTTTTTGCTTGTGATTAGTAGACCATTACCAAGCACTGTTGATTCTGTATCTATGCTATTCTAACTTAGATCTACATGTGCTCATCGCTGCTTAACTTCAGTGATTTTGTGGGAATTGTTGGTTTCAGCATTACTTGACCGAAATGTTTCAAACTTTGAGACTTGGAAGTTATAGTAATCCCATATATTAGTAAATACGATTTGGAATTAAATGACGTAACTGATTAAACGTATCCGATTTAGTCGAATTGGTGGAATTAAATGTCACTTTTCATTTGTTTGAGACATTTGCGTATTAAATGCATAAATCAACAACGCAATTAATTTTAGTGAAAGTGAAATTGTATGGAACATTTAATGAAATTCCAAACGTTTCACATCTGGAAAAGAAAAAAGAAAAACTAATTAGTTGATTAATAAATTAACCAAAATAATTTTTTTACATAATTGAATTGGAAAAGTTTTTGAAATGGGAAAAAAAAAAAAAAAAAAAAAAAAAAAATTGATTTCAAAAACAAAACAAGCCAAAAGAATTAGTTTCAAAGTATTAACTTTACTTATGAGTTTAATTCATTCGGCTCATAACTCAATCTCCTCGTTTATCAAATCAATTTTCTCCATTTGTTACATAATTATTAGATTCCTAATACTTATGTACAGTAGTGTAGAAACCAAAATGGCTGTTATAAGTTGCAGCCGGCCTTGAAGGATTGAATGATAAGGCTTGATCTCAGTCCTGATCCTCCTTCCGGTGTATACCGTGAGAATCGGGGGAGAAGACCCTCTTCCGGTTTAAATTAGAAAGAGATTTTAGTATCGGCCAAACCACAACGGTGGTCAGTGATGTTATGCACGCTGCCAACTCAATCTGCGCAGGTAGTCTGGTGGGGATTTCAGAATAAAATATGATCTAAGTAAATCGAAGTCTTGTGTTATTATCTAAAAACTACCAATGACACAGGGCTTCTGATAAAGAGAAATCCCCAATGGAAGACCAGACATGAAGTCCCCAAGACGAAGTCCAGATGCTAGAAGAAGAACGTAAAATATCAAAGATGAACAGCAGAAGAAAGATAGAAAAAGGGTATACAACACATTGAAATAAACTGAAATGTCATTACCCCCCCCCCCCCTTTAATTTAAAAAAAAAAAAAAAAAAAATAAGAATAGCTGTCTATTGTAAAAAAACATTACAGCACATAAACAATAAAATAGAATGTAATAAATTATCTTTTATAAAAGAATATTTTTCTTTAGCGTAATGAATTTGGAAACTTAAATGTTTTTAGTGAACTTATTAACATAAGAATACCTGAAACTTGCTCATACCTCAAATTTTAGCATGCAACACAAAGCAAAAATTGATCAAGTGACCACTTCTAGCACCCATATGATAAAAAGGGTTGGAGCATGGGGCAATTATATAGGTTCTAGGGCTTGACATGACCAGCCGATTGATCAGAAGGGACCACTTCAATCACCCTTCTAGCCTAAATAATGGTCCGAGTGAATTCTATCCTTAAGCATCATGGGTTGCCACCAACAGCCAACAGATGGCCCCATTGGGAGGTCCTTACCCCTCTGCAGAGGGTATTCTAATGCTCCAGTGGTGGAGAATTAATCAGAATACTTGAAACCATATAATTTGCACAGTTATATGGATACTAATAATTTTCTAAGAGATCCATTTGACCTCTAAATAAGACTATAAAAAGGTACTAATGTGAACAGAGAAATCAGACCAATCCTGTTAGATTTTCAAAAGGGGGTCCTAAATGGGGTGGGCGGGTCGCAGTAACCATCTTCAACCTATAACAAAAAACCCCTCCCCCTCCAAATGACCAAATCCTGAAATTGAAAATGCAGGAGTAGAGCATCAAGTATATTAACCAATGATCAATCAGAAACGCCTTCAGGATCTCCAAAAGAAAAAAAAAAGACTCAATCCAGGAATTTACCAATTAAAGAAAATTAATAACAACTCCACACTAAAGTTAGAAGAAACAAAAATACTGATCATCGATCAATACAAATTCCTTGATGTTAGACTTTGATAAGAAAAATAATCTTCACCCCCAGTACAGAACCGTAGTCCGTTGATAAATTGACAGTTTTGCTGGTTTGCATTCCAGTCTATGACTGCTACATAGATGGATCAGCCAGGAAATATCAGAAATCCTTAAACATAATCCATCATAAAAGATTGAAACTCATCCTCGTGTCTTCAGAACATCTCCAGTGGATGGAGAGTCTATACATTGAAGCTCATGAACCAACTCTACAATTCAGATAAAAAAAAAAAAAAAAAAAAAAAAAAAAAAATTGGCCACTAAAATGAAATCTCATCTTTAACCCCAAATAGTAACCTCTGTTTAACCAAAAAGAAAAAAGGAAATGAAAACCGTTTGGTTTGGTTTGGTTTTACAGCATGTCAACCCCTTGGGTTATTTTATGCCGAATACTTCTATTGGTAATTAGGTATTCAAAAATGTATAGGGGTTCATTTGCTGTAATCAAGTTTTCTGTTGAGAATTTTAACATCAAGAGAGTGAGTGGGTGATTTTTGTAAGTTTGTGAACTTACATCCTTGATAAGAGGCCGGTTCTTTTCAAAAAGTTTAATATCCTCTGGGATCTATTTTTCCAAATAGTTTGTCCATGCTGTCAAAATTGTAGAACTTTCTTCAAGTGTGGGAGAGGTTTTAAAACCATTTGGTTTCCACATGGAACCCATACTCAAAAGAAGCAGGAATCGCACCCCACAAACATCCATACAACTAAGCTTTCCACTCAGTTGTTTTTTAAACCAGTTTGGTTTGTTTGGTTTGTTTTACGGTATATCAACCTCAGTGGGTCATTTAATGCCGATAAAGTTTTGAAATAAAGCAATTCTTAATGGATAATACAATTTTTTTATAAATACATTTTTCTATTTAACCCATAGATGGGACCCTAACAGGTACTACCACTCCGGGTCAGAGTGGACCAAGGAGCAATGGTGATGAATGGGGTGCTCCACATTCCCCAAACCTCCAAAACTGGAGCCTCACCATCAGATAGAGTTTAACGTCATTCCCAGACATGTAGACCCGCAGCCACCGCCTTCTAGCACCCATATGATAAAAAGGGGTTTGGCGCTTGCCATAAGGGCAATAGGGTTGATGGTGACAGCTGATTGATCGGAGGGGGCCTCTCCGACCGCCTGTCTAGCCCAAGATAGAGCCAAAGTGGAGTATTGCATGTCGAACTGCTCATCCACCTGGGCTCTATCCTTAAGCATCACGGGTCGCCACCCACGGCCAACAGGTGGCCCTATTGGGGGAGTCTTACCCCTCTGCAGAGGTGTAGTCGGTGCATTCTAACGCCCCAGCCGACAGGGCGGAGAGTTTGATTAGAGGCTCATCCAAACTCCATAAGCCATACGAAAAAGGTGATATTCTGCTGGATTCAAATCCATAATTGAATCCAGGGAATCCATAAAAAGATGATTCAATAACCAAATCGGCACTTGACAAAACTCCAAAATACACGGATCTAAAATCAGCCAAATTCTGACAAAAAAAATGGAAATAGCTATGAAACGAAAATACTCTCAACAAGCTTTACCAAATACAACCCATATTAAAAGAAAAAGAAATAGATCCTTGTAAAACTAGATTTTTGTTTGTTTTACGGGATATCAACCTCAGTGGGTCATTTAATGCTGATAAAGTTTTAAATAAAGTCATTCTTAATGGATACTGTGATGAATGAGCTTACTTAGCTCTGGTGAAACGCATCTGCTCAGCTTGTCAGGTTTTGCCTGAACTAACCTAAAAGAAGCCTAGTCGCCATTGACGAGCAGATTTATAAGGTGTGGGCTCATTCTGTCTTGTTCGTAGCGTGAGTATAGCGTCGCCCATGCAAATTATGCCGACAGTCTTTCTTCCTACTTAGATTGCTGCTGTCCTCTGGAAAAAAAAAAAACAAAAAAAAACTAGCTCCTTTTTATACTAAGCGTGACGTTATTGCTACTAGAACCCACAGTTATTTTTTATAAACACATTTTACTATCTATTTAAACCATAGATGGGACCCTAACAGATACTACCACTCCAGGTCAGAGTGGACCAGGGAGCAATGGTGATGAAGGAGTGCCCCACATTCCAAACCTCCAGAACTAAAACCTCACCATCAGATAGAGTTTAAATGTCATTCCCAAGACATGTTGACCCTCAGTCACAGCCTTCTAGCATCCATATGATAAGCGTTTTGGTTGACGGCATATCAACCTCGGTGGGTCATTTAATGCCAACAAAGTTGTGAAATAAATTCATTCTTAATCGATAATACAATTTTGTTTATAAACTCATATTTTAAACCTCCAGAACTGGAACCTCACCATCAGATAGAGTTTAACGTCATTCCCAGGACATGTAGACCCTCAGTCACTGCCTTCTAGCACCATATGATAAAAAGGGGTTGGGGCTTAAGCCACATCAAATTAACTCACTCCTTCATACTAAAACAAGAATCTCCACCAAAATGTTTATGTTAAACAGCATATTTTGATTTTGATAGAATGCAGAAATCTCGCCCACACTCATAGAAAATTCTACAACATAAAAAGCGTGAGAAAACTATTTGAAACAACAGTGGCCCCCCCCCCACACACACACACACAAAAAAAAAAAAAAAAAAAAAAAAAAAAGCCTCCATTCAAAGATGTAAGCCCATAGATCAAAAACGTCACCCACAAATAATATCCAAGAATTTGGGTGTGAATCTATTTGTTTGAATTTTTGAGATGAGGCTTGATAATTTGTATTTAGATTTTTCAGACTGTTGCCTCATCTTTGTTATATACAAAGTTTTAACTGATGTGCCTTTTGACCTTCAGGCGTTGAATTTTTGAGATGAGGCTTGATAATTTGTATTTAGATTTTTCAGACTTCTCATTTTCATTGTTATGTACACAACGTTTCGGCCAATGTGCTTTCCAGCCTTCTTCAGGTATTTGTCATAATCAGGAGCCTTCACAGAACTTTGTTTTCATTCCATTAAACATGATCGAGGTACAAGTGTTAAGCTATGTTAATTTTGGTTTGGTTTGTTTTACAGCATATCAACCTCAGTGGGTCATTTAATGCCGTTAAAGTTTTGAAATAAATCAATTCTTAATGGATAATACAATTTTTTTATAAATACATTTTTCTATTTAACCCATAGATGGGGCCCTACAGAGTGGACCAGGGACAATGGTTGGGGGTTCCCTCCCCAAACCTCCAAAACTGGAACCTTACAGATAGAGTTTAGTGCCATACCCAGGACACTATGACCCTCAGTCACTGCCTTCTAGCACCCATATGATAAAAAGGAGTTGGGGCTTGCCATAAGGCAATAGGGTTGGGAAAATCATATAGGTACTAGGGCTTGACGTGACCCACTGATTGATCGGAGGAGGCCTCTCCGACCACCCGTCTAGCCAAAGAGGAGTATTGCAAGTCATGAACTACTCAACCACCTGGGTTCTATCCTTAAGCATCACGGTTGCCACCCACGGCCAACAGGTGGCCCCATTGGGGAAGTCTTACCCCTCTGCAGAGGTGCAGTCAGTGCATTTTAATGCCCCAGCCGACGGGGGGGGGGTCTTGCTTAGGGCTCCACGATGGCCCAAAAGATTCTAACAAAAACACCCGACTTCAGAAGATAACAATTACCAAACCCTTAAAAATATACCTAATAACCATTAGAAGAATTGTCCGAGATACTATTTAAACAAATCTGTGGTATGATTATTTCTTTGTTGCAAAGAAAGAATAAAAGAGAAATGTCTTCAGCCCAAACACCTCAAGGGTTAACATGCCATAAGATCCAACCATAGATGCAAATAATGGCATGGAATTTTAGGTCATTGTAATGCGAGAGATGTCGTCTGTTATGTTAACACACTCGGTTTTTTGCCCCTCCCCCATGCCCATATGTTGCATAAAATGGCAGTGCCATTGTAAATAATATGGACTATATATATATATATATATATATATATATATATATATATATATATATAACTTTTGAAGTATAAATAACTGTAGAATACATTCAAACTAAGCTGTAGGTTTCAGGATTACCAAAAAAAAAAAAAAAATTTTTTTGCATATACTTGTATAGAAAAATAATATTAGCAAGAAAGCCAACAAATTCCATATTAAGATTTTAATGGCATATTAACCTGACTGGGGTTAGTCTATGCTTAGAGGTTAGGGAATTGCATTTATTTTATGTTTATATTTTCTTTATTAATTATAAAGTTTTTTTTTTTTGGCACAGAAATATTTTATATATAACTATCTAATACAAATGATTTGCAAGCAGTTTAGTTTGGTTGTTTTGTTTTATGGCATATCAACCCTTTTTGGGTCATTTAATGCTGAATCAAGTCATTTTGATAAACGTTTCTTTTCAAGTTCTTAATATCGGAAAATTGTACATCATGAATAAGTATTTGAAGATATTAAAAGCAGTTTAGTGTCATACCCAGGACGCCCCCTTTTTTTTTTGAGAGATCTCAGCCCTCAAATTCTAAGCCCCACCAACCAGGTGGTGATATGATAGGGTTAATTTTGTTTGCCTACCCACACCTATAAAAAAAAAAAAAAAAAAAAAAAAAAAAAAAATATATATTTTGTTTGTTTGTTTTGTTTTACGGCATATCAACCTCAGTGGGTTATTTAATGCCGATAAGTTTTGAAATAATCAATTCTAATGGATAATACAATTTTGTATCAACTCATGTTTTCTATTTAACCATAGATGGGGCCCTAACAGGTACTACCACTCCGGGTCAGAGTGGACCAGGGAGCAATGGTGATGAAGGGGTGCTCCACATTCCCCAAACCTCCAAAACTGGAACCTCACCATCAGATAGAGTTTAAAGTCATTCCCAGGACATGTAGACCCGCATCCACCGCCTTCTAGCACCCATATGATAAAAAGGGGTTGGGGCTTGCCATAAGGGCAATAGGGTTGGGAAAATCATATAGGTGCTAGTCTTGACGTGACCAGCCGATTGATCGGAGGGGGGCTCTCCGACCGCCCGTCTAGCCCAAGATAGGGCCAAAGTGGAGTATTGCAGGTCATGAACTGCTCATCCACCTGGGCTCTATCCTTAAGCATCACGGGTCGCCACCCACGGCCAACAGGTGGCCCCATTGGGGGAGTCTTACCCCTCTGCAGAGGTGCAGTCGGTGCATTCTAATGCCCCAGCCGACAGGGCGGGACAAGTCTTGTGAACAAACAGAACAACCCCCACACCTGACCACCAGCTTGCAGAACTGAACAGATTCTCATAAGGGTCACCTTCCATACAATGAATTGTCTGCCTGAACGAGTGAGAAACAACACTGGCATTGTATCCTGCAAGACAAGCACTGTCTGCAAAGCTTTCTGGTCCAGTGGTGCTTTAAATGTGATCATTCATGGTTAATGATCATAAAGGGCATTGACTGATAAAATCAGTGGAACCAGTGGTGAATTGGTTGGATTTAACGGCATGTTAACCCTGTTGGGTTTGGGTTAAGTTATTGTTTCATTTGCAAACAATTATTTTAAGTATTCTTAATTCAAATAAATTTTACATATTTGCTTGCTTTAATATTTATACAAAAAAATGTTTAAAAAAATTAGAAAAATATTTCTTTTGATAATGGTATAAACAGATTCATTTGCGGATGAAAAACTAAATTGGTCTTGCTTAAAAATTCAAATGCTCCTTGGGGAAAAAAATAATTAACTGGATGATTTCAGAAATATATAGGTTAAAAAAAAAATTTAAGAGGGCATCTCTGGGAACTATTGGGAGAAGTTACTAGAAGGAAAAATCTTTGCATAAAACATACAATATCTATGTACAGATTGTAAGGTTGATAGGAGTTACAAATACAAGAAAAAAAAACAAAAAAAATATCAGGAAAAATAAATTAAAAAAAATATTATAGCAAGCAAATATGTATAGGAAATTGAAAATATTTTCTGGAAGAAAAAAAAAAAAAAAAAAAAAAAAAAAAAAGTTTTTTCTGCCTTTTAATATATTCATGGGTTTCTTTTCAATTACTTACAGATTTATTTTTTTTTATTTTTCAGGATCCAATTTGGATTGTTTTAGGAACAGGTAAGAAAATCTTGGTGCATGGTTGCGGGGTTGGGGATTGATTGGATTTAACAGCATGTCAACCTTTGTTGGGCTATTTTATGCCAAAGACATTTTTTAATATATATATATATATATATATATATATATATATATATATATATATATATATATATATATATATATATATTACACACACACAAAAAAATTTTTTTTTTTTTTTTTTTTTTTTTTTTTTTTTTTTTTAACTTGCAATTATTCACCAAGTCTGAAGACTTTCGTTTTTAAGACTAAATACATTTTTTTTTTTCAATATACCTCAATTTATATATTGCATATCTCTGCAGTGGCATTTAGCTTCCGAGACAGCTAAGTCAATTCTTCTACTTTCTGTAGCAGAGATAGAACTTCCAACACCAAATCAAAAAATGGTTGTCTGTAGCAGAGATTACCGTAATCCCTGTTGGTTGAAGTGGTGTGGCTGCCAAGAAAGATAAAATACTTAGGCAGTTTGAGGAGAACCGTTTTCAGCAGAGAAAGCCAGCTGTCTGTAAGAGTCTGATGACACCTCTCCCAACGTGTGACGACGTAAAGACCAGAAGAATTTTTGTTTTCTTTGAGATTCCCTATACCTTTCATTAAATCATGTTTTTAGCCCATAAAATGTCTTTTGTCATAGAAATTGACTTAAGAAAAAAAAAAAAAAAAAAAAAAAAAAAAAATTCTTCAAAGCTAGCCCATTGAAATTTTCGATCTCCCCCCCCCCAAAAAAAAAAACACCCCCTATACTGAAGGAGGACTGTTCTAATTAATATGGGAGAAGATCTGTGGACTAAGTTAAAACTTTAACTTTTTTTTTTTCTACCCACACTTCAATTGAAAAGCAATTCATGGTAGAATATGCTACATGTTTTTATGCTATGTAACACTGGAAACCATGGGTAGCAGCATGGTGGATGCGAGACATTGTAAATGAACCTAAAATGGGCCAATGATGTGCATCACAAGACACTGGGCAGATGAACCCAAAGTGGCTCAACAGCTCAGTAAGAAAACCACTGCTCCTTATCTCTAAGTCTAGCGTCTATTGAGGAGTTAAAACACCCACCGGTAGGTTTCAATGACATGGACCCAGCCCAAATCCCTATAATAGTATGCAAAAAAGCTGCAGCATCACCCTTCAAGCTGACATAAAAGGGGCATATTCTGAGGTTATAGCGCTGACCCAGTGTTTTCAAACCGCACCACTATCACCACAGACAAACAAGACACTACCGAGGTCATAGCTCTGACCACATCATCTATAAAGACAATTGCAGAACCTTAACACAAAAACCTTAGATGTAAAAAATTTAAAAAAACCTTTGTTGGGCTAATAAGCCAGCTACCCAAATTAATAGCATCTGCAGCCGATAAAAATGTAGACATTATATGCATACAAGAACATAGATTTGACCATAGTGAATTAGAATTAAAATACCACAAATCTGGTAATGGCTGGATGTTTGTGTTGGCATCTGCCTGGAAAAAAACTGCTATAGATGGTGTAGGAATGCTTCTCAGTCCTTGGACCCTAAAATTAACAAACATCATAGAAAAAAAAAATATAACCTAGAATCATAAGTACTATGTTCAGTGGCAATCCCTGTGTAACTAATTTCATGTTACAGCCCCTCAAATGACAGTGATGAAATGGATGTAGCAAGGTTTTACTATGAACTATCCCCCCTATGAAGACACTCCTAAATGGAATGTTTTGATTAGTGGAGACATGAAATGAAAACAGATTCTGGTTGTTAATTAAAAAAACCAAACAAACAAAAAAAAAACAACATTTTTCTATTTAATCCATAAAACCTACAGAATTGGAGCCTCCCATCAGATTTTAATGTCATTCTCAGGACATGAAGACCCTCAGCCACTACCTTCTAGCACCCAATATGATAAAAAGGGGTTGGGGTTTGCCATAAGGGCAGTAGATTTGGGGCAATCATATAGGAGACCCTTACTTAGGCTAGATGGGCGTTTGGAGCAAAGTGGAGTGTTTCATGCCATGGACTGCTCATACACCAGGATTCTGTCCTTAAGCATCATGGATTGCTATCCACGGTCAACAGGGGGCACCATTGGTGAGGTTCTCACCCCTCTAGAGGTGCAGTCAGTGTATTCTGACCCCCCCCCTCAGCCGACAGGACTGGGATCAATGGTAAGGAAGGAATGACTCAATACACCAGATGGTTTGGTTTGTTTTGTTTTACGGCATATCAACCTCAGTGGGTCATTTAATGATGATAAAGTTTTGAAATAAATCAATTCTTAATAGATAATACAATTTTTTTTATAAATACATTTTTCTATTTAACCTATAGATGGGACCCTAACAGGTACTACCACTCCGGGTCAGAGTGGACCAGGGAGCAATGGTGATGAAGGGGTGCTCCACATTCCTCAATACACCAGAAGTTAACCAGATGCAGTTTCAGATCATACCCAGGACGCCTTTTTTTGGTGGGGGGGTAGTTCTCATTCCTCTGTAAGGGACAGTAAGATGATATTTGTCAAGAAATGGAGTAGTGTTATGGTATAATGTTTGAGAATGTTGTGATTAAATTAAAATGTTCAAAATTATTCAGAATGTTCTATTTACTCGATTTTTATTTTCCTAATTTCAGTCCCTGGGGCGACAGGTTTGATGATGATGGTCATCCTTTGTTTGGTGGTCACCAGCAGTGTCAAATATAACAGGTAATAAAAGAAAAGTTGCAAAAATCATACACATTTTTCTTTTCCTTCTCTTTCTAAATTTATTTTATCAGACATGAAAGCATGACCCCCCCCACCTCTACCCTTCTGTGGTGAATATAGCAACTAGCTAGAATTTTTTTTTTAACATTCCAGCCATGTACTTAGAAAGAAAGACATTAGAACTTGGTTCAACACAAACGTGTTATATATATATATATATATATTAACAAGGGGGGGGGCAAAATGATAATACATTTATAGATTTAATAAAGCAAAATAGATTTAAAAAAAAAAAAAAAAAAAAAAAAAAAAAAAAAAAATTTTTAAACCTACAAATGCATCAAATAACTGCACCCTCACCCCATCCACTGTAACTTTTTTTCTGAGGGTTGGTGGGTTTTATTACCTATCCACCTTTGCTGATTGATTTTAATGGCATGCCAAATACTCTATGGTTATTTTATGCCAAGAGGTTAGGTGAATTTTACTGAATACCAACCCTTGTTGGGTTATTTTATGCCAAAGATGTTTTGTTTTATTCATTGAGGAGTATTAAACATTTTCAAACTTAATTTTTTAAAGTCATTTTTTTCTATTTAACCCATTAATGGGACCCTAACAGGTACTACCACTATGAAGTCATGCAGGATTATTTCCAAAGATTTTGTTTGGTGTCTAATCTATCCTCATGGGGGAATGAACTTTGCTTGTTTGGGTTTTAGTGCATGCCAACTCTTTAGTTTAATTTTATGCTAAAAAGTCCGTTACAGTTACGTTATCTGGGACCGGAGCAATGGTGATGAAGAGGTGCTCCACATTCCCCAGAACTGGAACCTCACCATCAGTTAGGTGCAGTCGGTGCTTTCTAACACCCCACCGACAGGGCGGAATGGTTGTGAGATAAACTGTGGCGAGCTCCCCCACCTGAAGCCCCACCACTAGATGCAGTCCCCCCCCTTTTAGGATTTTTTTTTTTTAAGTGTTTAATAATTCAATATTGTAAAACCTTTAAAAAATGAAGGTTAATTTTTGCTACTTTCTTTTTATATTTACAGAGAAAATAATTACAACTTATTTTGGTACAGTCATAAACTTGTTGCATTAATGTATATTTTGCTGCTGGTTCATGCCTTCAGGTAAGTAAAATGAAGAATTTAATAAATTCATTTGTATATTTATGCACATTTGAATTATAAAAAATTCAGTTGGTTGGATTTTACAGCATGTCATCCCTTGGGTTATTTTATACTGAAGACATTTTTGTTTTATTCCTTGGGGTAAGGTTGTACTTGTGTAGGTTGGTTGGATTTTATGGCATGTCAACCCTTGTTGGGTTATCTTATGCTGAAGACATTTTTTAATTTATTCATTCTTAATGGACAATCATTTTTTTTCTATTTAACCCATACATGGGTTTGGTTTAACGGCATATCAACCTCAGTGGGTCATTTAATGCCGATAAAATTTTGAAATAAATCAATTCTTAATGGATAATACAATTATTTATGATTACATTTTTCTATTTAACCCATAGATGGGACCCTAACAGGTACTACCACTCCGGGTTAGAGTGGACCAGGGAGCAATGGTGATGAAGGGGTGCTCCACATTCACCAGACCTTCAGAACTGGAACCTCACCATCAGATAGAGTTTAATGTCATTCCCAGGACATGTAGACCCTCAGTCACCACCTTCTAGCACCCATATGATAAAAAGGGGTTGGGGCTTGCCATAAGGGCAATAGGGTTGGGAAAATCATATAGGTGCTAGAGCTTGACGTGACCAGCCGATTGATCGGAGGGGGCCTCTCCGACCGGCCGTCTAGCCCAAGATAGGCCAAAGTGGAGTATTGCAGGTCATGAACTGCTCATCCACCTGGGCTCTATCCTTAAGCATCACGGGTCGCCACCCACGGCCAACAGGTGGCCCCATTAGGGGAGTCTTACCCCTCTGCAGAGGTGCAGTCGGTGCATTCTAACGCCCCACCGACAGGGCGGGCTATAGATAGGATTTAACACAAAGTCCCAAGCATCTAGCGAGGATCGACTTTTCTATTCAGTAGTAATGGATTTGTGAGGCTAGCTTGTTAACCATTACACAATGATGTGGAGACATTCAATGATGGATTATAAGTTATTCCTATTAAGAATAATTCCTGTTTATAATTTATTCAGAATTTAGTTTTAAACTACAAAAAAAAAAAAAAAAAAAAAAAAAAAATCCTAAATTGCCAAAATTTTAATTGATTAAGAAAAAAAAATATATATATACATACATACATGGAGGTTTCATTTCATTTTTATATATATGTATATTCACAGAGGTCCATTGAGGAAGCAGCTGAACATAGTTCACCATACGCCTGGTTGTCAATTTAAAAACATGTCATTTCCATGGCCGGAACCAGAATTTTACCATTCCCCAAAATCTTATAGCTGTGATGAACCACCAAGATTTGGAGAAATTGGTTGTGAGGTAAGTTTGTTGATTTATAGCATGTCAACCCTTGTTGGGTTATTCATTTTTCCACTGGCCACATGAGCTTCAGTTTATGCTTAGTCCCCCATATTAATGGTCATTGTGTCCAGATGGCATGGTGGGGTGCTAGTAAATAACTTGTCTTATATAAAAAATTTTTTTTAAATAAATAGAAATAATAAATAGAAATAATAAATATATATATATATATATATATATATATATATTTTATTGACAGATATTCAAAAAGATTTTCCTTGCAATCAAACACCATCAATTGTGTCCTCTGAGTGTGATGTGATGCCTCTGCATTTTTTCAGAGAGGGTATCAGGTTGAATTCAGATGCCTACGTGGAGTTGCTAAACATTTTAGTCAAGCCCTGGATAACAAGGGTAGCCAATGGTAGGCCATGTGCCAGTATTGAACCACGGAACCTTGTGGCTCAAAAAGGTGGATACCCTACTGGTCAATTCCCATTTTTATTTCGATGATTTATGAATTTTGGTGCTATGTTGATTTTGTTACAATTTTGTTGTAATTACTCCACAATCTTTTACTGCAACCAGTATTACATAAGGTATAAGTGTTTGGCTACTGGCGCAACACAATCTTCTCATCTATCATATTTAAAAAAAAAAAAAAAAAAAAAAAAAAATGCTGCTCTTCCAATATGTGATCTACCGAGTTGTTTACATTCCAATATGTGATCTACCCATTAACTACCTATTATTTTCCCATTAAACTAACCCTAAACCCTGTCTTTTTTCCTAATAAATCACATACCATCAATAGTAGATCACAAACCTTTGGTAGATCACATATTGGAAGAGCACCAAATTATTTTGCCCCAATTCCATTTTGACTTTAAACCTTTTGTTATTTTCTCTTCCATTTTTTTGTCAGTCTTATGTTTGGGTGAGTGCACCATTGATTATTTATCTGGGTGATGTAATGTACCGAATGATACGGAGATCAAATTCTGCCCAAATTGTTGGAACTGTCTATCACGCAGATAATGTGATTGAATTGAAAATGATTAAAGATGGATTTAAAGCTTATCCAGGACAGGTAAGTCAAATACCTTTCAGATTTTTTTTCCTATGTATATCATTTATCTGTTAATTTGCATACTAATTAGGACATTTAGAAACATAGTAATTCTTTTGCACACCTGAACCAGCAGGGTCCCTTAGAAAAAAAAAAAAAAAAAAAAAAAAAAAAATTGAGATCTCTATCTCTATCTATCTATATCTCATGACACGCTGTTTGCACGGATATCCATGACAATCTCTCGCCAACCTTCCCTATCATTCATCAACTCTGGGAGCTCCTCCACACAGCAACCAGCATCCTTACATATTTTGGTCAATGTAGGTTCTGGCTGGGTGGCCCACATTAGCATGCCCATGTGCTGGCTTCCACAGTAGTACGTCGCTTACGAGCTCATCCCTGCTTCTCCAGCAGTGTCCCGCATGCTTAGCCCGTCTTACTCCTATGGTTTGTGAGATGGGGGCAGGTGGCTATACAGTTGCTTCTTTGTGGGGTGCTGCTTCCACGACTTATTCAGGACCACTCACAGCATTCTTGTGCAGCTCCCATCTAGCTTACTCAAGGCGCTTCATTAGGATCCAGGTGGTACAGCCATATAGCAGTACCGACACAACCACAGCCTGGAAGAATTGTCTCTTTAGTTTGTCAGGGAGATCGGATTTCCATATGACTGATAATTTGTTGGTGGCCAACCATTCCTTTCCTATTCGAGTGTTAACATCGCTTTCTGTGGATGAAATATTACTACCTAGGTATGTGAATTTTTCTACTGACTTGAGAGGTTTACCGTCAAGTGTGAAGATGTCTCCTTGCTTTTTGAAGCTCATGAACTCAGTTTTATCAGAGTTCACGTAGAGGCCGACGTTCTTTGCTGCCTCCTCCAGGCTGTGTAGAAGTGCCTCAGCCTGTGTCTGCAAGAAGTGCGAGGTCATCAGCATAGTCTATATCTGTGACAGTTTGTGCAGGGTATTGCCTGCTTCTTGCCTTTCTTAGTGTGAAACCTTTTTCTTTTATGATATCTAGTGATGTCCGGAGTACATAGTTTAGGCATATTATAAATATATATGGTGCTAATGTATCTCCTTGCAGGACCCCAGCGGCAATGTCAAAGAAATTTGTGTCACCATCAAGTGAGCGTACCATTGCTTTAGTATCTTTGTAGAACATTATGGCGGCAACAGATTGATTGGTTTGGTTTGATTTTGTTTTATGGCATATCAACCTCAGTGGGTCATTTAATGCCGATAAAGTTTTGAAATAAATCAATTCTTAATGGATAATACAATTTTTTTTATAAATAAATTTTTCTATTTAACCCATAGATGGGACCCTAACAGGTACTACCACTCCGGGTCAGAGTGGACCAGGGAGCAATGGTGATGAAGGGGTGCTCCACATTCCCCAAACCTCCAGAACTGGAACCTCACCATCAGATAGAGTTTAACGTCATTCCCAGGACATGTAGACCCGCAGCCACCACCTTCTAGCACCCATATGATAAAAAGGGGTTGGGGCTTTCTATCTTTAAGCATCAGGGGTTGCCACCTATGGCCAACAGGTGGCCCCATTGGGGGAGTCTTACCCTTTGCAGAGGGGCAGTCGGTGCATTCTAATGCCCCAGCTGACAGGATGTTTGATATCAGATTGTTTACAGTACCTGTTATTTGTCAGATTTTAATGGTATGTCAACCTGTCTAGGGTTGTTTTATGTTTAGAGGTTAGGAAATTGTATGTTCACATTTGCATAGTTAAGGACCTCTCATACCTGCATGATACTATTGAGTAGGATAATTTTAAAAAAAAGAACTGAGCCATAGATGGATGAACAGGCATTACTACTCTGGGTCAGAGTAGACCTGAGAGTCTTAGTGAAGGGGTACTCCATGTTACCCAGATCTTCAGAACTGAAGGTTCAGGAAATGCAGTTTAGTCTCATACCCATGACACTGCTTTTTATGGGGTGGGTGTTAACCCCCTCTGCAGGGGGATACAGTCGGCATAATCTATGCCCTGCCATTAAGCCAAGATTTTTTAAAATTTATTGAACAGGGGAAGATCATGGGCATTGAGACCATTCTATTGAAGTTGACTATGCTGGGCAGGACACTTTTCCAGGATAAGGGATCATCGTCTGCCTACATGCTGTCACCCACAGGGCCACACTCATGGACAAAAGGCATAGGAAGAAACAACAGAATGCCATCAAACATTGACCAGACTTTCTGTTATGACCTTTATCAACCACAAATATGCCTGCAGTCAATGTGGACCACCCCCTTATGTTTTGCTCATGATGAGATGGAGGTCTTGATTACAATATAAATACAATGTTGAAAAGTTGGTTGGATTTTATGGCATCTTGAACAAATTTTGGAATTAGCATTACACAAGAAAACAGCTGTAGGGCCACTTGCCTCCTATCATTCCACCAGAAAAGCAAGGATGAACTCATAAGTGATGTTCTGTGTACACCAACAAAAAACCAAGATCTATCAGCTGTGTGCTGATTGCTGTGCAGAGGACCTAATGACCAATAGGGACAGGGGGTCAAAGACAGATAGAAAAAAACCTGTTCTGATAGTGCAACCTGATGATGCTGGGTCACCCATCCAAGTTGCAAGCAGGTTCATTGCTGCTTAACTTTAGTGATCTCGCAGGAACTAGTGTTTTAAGTGACTAGTTAATTTAAAAAAAAAAACCCAAAAAACGGCATATCAACATTGACAAAGTTTTGAAATATTTAATTCTTAATGGATACTAAAGTTTTTTTATGAACATTTTTCTATTTAACCCATAGATGGGACCCTAACAGGTACTACCACCCGGGTCAGAGTGGACCAGGGAGCAATGGTGATAAAGGGGTGCTCCCGAGACCTCCAATACTGGAACTTCACCATCAGATAGAGTTTATCGTCATTCTCAGAACATGAAGACCCTCAGCTACCACCTTCTAGTACCCATATGATAAAAAGGGTTGCGGCTTGCCATAAGGGCAATGGGGTCAGCTACATCAAGCCCTAGCACCTATATGATTGTCCTATCCAATTGACAGCTTTGTTGGTGCACTGTATGACACCATATCATTTAAACTTAAATGTAGCTCAAAAGATCTTTTAAAATGGCAGAGATTTTTCAAAGATGCCTCTAAAAGA
The DNA here is from genome assembly GCA_023376005.1 of Doryteuthis pealeii. Lineage (NCBI taxonomy): Eukaryota > Metazoa > Mollusca > Cephalopoda > Myopsida > Loliginidae > Doryteuthis > Doryteuthis pealeii. Next base: position 74,381,846 of record CM042159.1, on the reverse strand, counting down.
ATACCAAGTTTAAAATCTTAAAAAAAAAAAAAAAAAAAAAAAAAAAAAAAAAAAAACAGAAAATGTTTACAGCACATCAACCACAGCGGGTTATTTTATGCCAGCAGAAAATGAAATTGGCAAGCCGAGTTCAAATTCTAGGGGAGGTTGTTCACTAATGCCATTGGAAGAAATAGGCATGAACCAATCTTTCCTTGGTTAGTTGGTCTTATGGCATATCAACCCTTATATGGTTATTTTATGCCAATATCATCGTACAAAAAATTTCCCTTCAATCATTCTACTGAAATTGATTTATGCTGGGCAGGACACTTTCCCAGGATGAGGAATCATGGCCTGCCCAAGATCACACTCAACGACAAACTATTCATCATTGGGACAGAGGGACAATGAAAGAAAGGATACAAAAACTGCTGGAAAAATCCTTTGATGCTTGTCACATCAACCATTGCTGTTGGTCCTCACTAGCTGAGAATCATGATGCCTGGTATCTCACCACTAACCATTTTGTCAAGCTGTATGGTTATTTTATGCCAATATCGTACAAAAATTTCCCTTCAATCATTCTAAAAACTTCCTACATAGTTGCAATATTAAGGTTTTAAGAGCAAATGTAGTATAATGGTTAAAATAATTTAAAAAATCCCAACCTGACCTATTTGATCAAAAAGGTAGGGACCCTGACAGGTAAAGCCACTCAGAGTCAGAATGACCCTGGAATAGTGGCAGTTTCATACTACCCAAAACGCCTGAACTAACGCCTCAACACGGATGCAGTTTAGTGTCATGCCCAGGACATTAAGTCAATAGGATTTTATTTTAATGGCATGTTGACCTGTCTATGGTTATTTTATGCCTAGAGGTTAGGGAATCAGATTCAGGGTCTCATTGACTTGTTTGATATGACTAACTGGTACTAACCACTCCAGGTCAGAGTGGACCAGGAAGCAATGGTGATGAAGGGGTGCTCCACATTTCCCAGACCTCCAAAACTCACCATCAGATAGAGTTTAACGTCATTCCCAGGACATGTAGACCCGCAGCCACCACCTATTAGCACCCATATGATAAAAAGGGGTTGGAGTTTGGTTTGTTTTACGGCATATCAACCTCAGTGGGTCATTTAATGCCAATAAAGTTTTGAAAGAAATTCATTCTTAATTGATAAAATCTTTTTTTTATAAGTACATTTTTCTATTTAACCCATAAATGGACCCTAACAGGTACTACCACTCTGGGTAAGAGTGGACCAGGGAGCAATGGTCATAAAGGGGTGCTCCACATTCCCCAAATCTCCAAAACTGGAAACGCACCATCAGATAGAGTTTAACGTCATTCCCAGGACATGAAGACCCTCAGCCATTGCCTTCTAGCACCCATATGATAAAAAGGTATGGGGCTTGCCATAAGGGCAATAAGGTTGGGTCAATCATATAGGTACTAGATTGATCGGAAGGGGCCTCTCCGACCGCTCGTCTAGCCTCAGTAAGCGTTTCATGTCATGGACTGCTCAGCCACCCGGGTTCCATCCTTTAGCATCACGGGTCGCCACCCACAGCCAACAGGTAGCCCCTCCTACACCTCTGTAGAGGTGCAGTCCATGTATCTTAATTCCCCCCACTGGAAAGTAGGTCAAATATGTCTAATAATTTTTTTGGTTTGGTTTGTTTTATGGCATATCAACCTCAGTGGGTCATTTAATGCCAATAAGAATTGATTTATTTCAAAACTTTAATGGATAATACAATTTTTTTATAAATACATTTTTCTATTTAACCCATAGATGGGACCCTAACAGGTTCTACCACTCCGGGTCAGAGCGGACCAATGGTGATGAAGGGGTGCTCCACCTAATAATTTATTGTGCTATTTGTTAATTTTTGAGGCTTGATATCTTGTATTATTTGGACTATTATCTTCATCTTTGTTATATGCACAAAGTTTCAGCTGATGCGCCCTATTTCCATCTGAAGAAAGCTGGAGGGTACAGATATAAGGGTTGAGTTAAGACCTCTAAGTGACAATCATCTCTAGATTGCAGGTTCAATCCTGGCCAAGAGCTCTAATAACAGAATAATTAACATTCATAGTTAATGGAATAAGAACACTATCCTTGTGGATTGAGTAAAAGGTTCAGTTCAAATAGAACGTTCCGGAGTCCAACAAGAATTACCTGAAGGTTGGAGGCCACATCGTCTAAAACATGCATATAACAGTAAAGATGAGGACAATAGTCCGAATAATCCAAGTAATCCAAGTTAATTGTAATTGTTTGAAGATATTTTGTAATAGTGTTAATAGATTTACTAAAGAATTTATTAAAGTTTTTATTTCAGGTTTGTAAACATTTCAATTTTTTTTTTGTTTTTTTTTTTCAGTTTATTTTATTGCAATTTCCTGCCATTTCTGCATTTGAGTGGCATCCATTTTCCTTGACATTGGTAAGTTGGAATTCTTTCAAGAATATTTTAACCATTTTTAACAAAACATTTGGAACATTCACTTTTATAAGAGATTTGGTTTGGTTTGCTTTATGGCATATCAACCTCAGTGGGTCATTTAATGCTGATGAAGTTTTGAAATAAATTCATAATGGATACACAATTTTTTTTATAAATACATTTCTATTTAACCCATAGATGGGACCCTAACAGGTACTACCACTCCGGGTCAGAGTGGACCAGGGAGCAATCATGATAAAGGGGAGCTCCACATTCTCCAGACCTGGAACCTCACTATCAGAGTTTAATGTCATTCCCAGGACAAAGATCCTCAGCCACTGCCATCTAGCGCATGATAAAAAGGTCTGGAGGCTTGCCATAAGGGGTTGGTTTTGGTTTGTTTTGTTTTACGGCATATCAACCTCAGTGGGTTATTTAATGCCAATAAAGTTTTGAAAGAAATCAATTCTTAATGGATAATACAATTTTTTTATAAGTACATTTTTCTATTTAACCCATAGATGGGACCCTAACAGGTACTACCACTCCGGGTCAGAGTGGACCAGGGAGCAATGGTGATGAAGGGGTGCTCCACATTCCCCAAACCTCCAAAACTGGAACCTCACCATCAGATAGAGTTTAACGTCATTCCCAGGACATGTAGACCCACAGCCACCGCCTTCTAGCACCCATATGATAAAAAGGGGTTGGGGCTTGCCATAAAGACAATAGGGTTGGGAAAATCATAGGTGCTAATAAGGGGTTGGGACGATCACATAGGTGTTAGGCTAGATGGGCAATCGGAGAGGCCCCCTCCAATCAAAGTAAGGGCTGGAGTGAAGTGTTACACTGCTCAGCCACAAGGGTTACATCCTTAAGCATCACAGGTTACCACCCACGACCAACAGGTGGCTCCATTTTAGCAGATGGGTCTTGCCCTCTGCAGAGGGGTAGTCAGTGTATTCTAAAGCCCCAGCTGACAGGCAAAAAGAAGTGGAGTCTCACCACCAGATACAATTTAATGTCCATCCCAAGACAAGACCCTGTTCATTACTTAAATGGACGAACACTTACAAAATTCCATCATCCCCCCCCCCCCAGAGATAGAAGATGCAAAAAGACTCGAGATGGACAATGTCTCCCCACCAATGTCTCTTACAGCATTTCAACCTCGGTGGGTCATTTAATGCTGACAAAATTTTGAATTAAATTCATTCTTAATGGATACTCAATTTTTTAATTAACACATTTTTCTATTTAACACATAGATGGGACCCTAACAGATACTACCATTCCAAACCAGGAGTGGACCTGGGAGTAATGGTGATGAAGGGATAATCCACTTTGATTTGGTTGGTTCGTTTTGTTTTACAGCATATCAACCTCAGTGGGTTATTTAATGCCGATAAAGTTTTGAAATAAATCAATTCTTAATGGATAATACAATTTTTTTTATAAATACATTTTTCTATTTAACCCATAGATGGGACCCTAACAGGTACTACCACTCCGGGTCAGAGTGGACCAGGGAGCAATGGTGATGAAGGGGTGCTCACATTCCCCAAACCTCCAAAACTGGAACCTCACCATCAGATAGAGTTTAACGTCATTCCCAGGACATGTAGACCTGCAGTCACCGCTATTCTAGCACCCATATGATAAAAAGGAGTTGGGGCTTGCCATAAGGGCAATAGGGTTGGGGCAATCATAGGTGCTAGGACTTGATGTGACCAGCCGATTGATCAAAGGGGGCCTCTCCAACCGCCCGTCTAGCCCAAGATAGGGTCAAAGTGGAGTATTGCACGTCATGAACTGCTCATCCACCTGGGCTCTATCCTTAACTCTTAACATCCTATACCACCTCATTCCACCTGGCCTGAAGTCACATTAATTTTCCCAATCTGATACAAACGATAGCCTTTGTTTAAATGTAATATTAAACATATTTAGAAGTCTTTATTTTAAGGAAAATAACAGGTAATTTTAAATGAAAAGGCCATTTTTAGCATTTTTGATAGATCCTTATAGGAATGGGAATCTGGACTTGAAAAATTCTTAACAGGATGTTAAGAGTTAAGCATCACGGCTCGCCACCCACGGCCAACAGGTGTCCCCATTGGGGGAGTCTTACCCCTCTGCAGAGGTGCCATCGGTGCATTCTAACGCCCCAGCCGACAGGGCGGAATATTTTTGTGGGTTTTCTTGAAAAGAAATTATTTAATGAGGTTTCCAAACCTTATTTTTATACACATTACGTAGATGATACTTTCACTTGCTTTAGCTCATGTAACGAAGCTCTAAAATTCTTTCAGAGCCTAAATAATTTATATCCCTAAAAGGTTCAACATGAGAAAATAAGTTTTCACTTCCTGGATGTTTTAGTTGAAAAACGTTCCTCGTCTTTTGTGATCGGTATTTACTGAAAGCTTACATTTACTGGGCTTTACTTGAGTTGGTACTCGTTTGCTTCCAAATCAATAAAAATGAACCTAATTAAATGCTTAATGTACAGAGCATTAATGATTTGCTCTTATTGCAAGATTGAAGATGAACTTAAGAAAATTACAAACATCTTTGCTGATAATGGGTACCCAGGTGATTTGACAATGGATGTGATCAATAAAATCATATCTAAATTCAATTGTAATAAAGAGTTTGGTCCATCTAAATGCCCTGTGTATTTAAGATTGCCATGGATAGGACTTGTTGGTCAGACGTTGGCCTTAATACGGTGTTTCAATGCAGTTAAGGCCAGAATGATCTTCACTACTAGATCTGCATTGCACTCAATTCAAAAGGATGTTCTGTCAATCTTTGAACAGAGTTTACTAATTTATAAATATCATTGCTGATGTGATGCCAGTTGTATTGGGAGGATGACACAGAGGTTGAGTGTAAGAATAAACCAACAAGCATTCCTCAAACATCTGGGCTCTCATAGGCGCAGGACTGCCATTGGGATCACCTGTGCAGTTTAGTTTGGTTTTACGGTCATTTAGTGGGTCATTTAATGCCGATAAAGTTTTGAAATAAATCAATTCTTAATGCATAATACAATTTTGTTCATAAACTCATGTTTTTCTATTCAAAACATAGATGGGACCCTAGCAGGTACTACCACTCCGGGTCACAGTGGACCAGAGAGCAATGGTGATGAAGGGTGCTCCACATTCCCCAAACCTCCAGAACCTCACCATCAGAGAGTTTAACGTCATTCCCAGGACATGTAGACCCTCAGTCACCGTCTTCTAGCACCCATATAAAAAGGGTTGGGGCAATCATATAGGTGCTAAAGCTTGACATGACCAGATGATTGATCGAAAGGGACCTCTTCAACTGCCCTTCTGTAGAGGTGCAGTCTGTGCATTCTAACGCCCCAGCTGACAGGGCGGGGTGATGAAGGGGTGCTCTGCATTTCCCAGAATTGGAACCTCCTATGAGTGTTATCATTCCCTGGACATGAAGACCCTCAGCCACCTATATAAGAGCCGGGGCTTGCCATAAGGGAAATAGGGTTGGGACAATCATATAGGTGCTAGGGCATGATGTGACTAGCCGATTGATTGGAGGGGACTTCTCTCACTGTCCGTCTAGCCTAAGTAAGGGCCAAAAGTGGAGTGTTGCATGTCATGGACTGCTCAGCCACCTGGATTCCATCCTTAAGCATTCTTTAATAGAAAGAATAAGGTGATCTAATTGAAACTTTAAATAAAGTTACTAATTAGAGTAAGTTAAGTCATTGGTGTGGCCTAATGTCAGTATCAACCAGATAGCGAGGGAGTCTATCCCTTTTTTACTAGCACTAAGCCAAGGAGATTTTTTTTTTTTTTTAGTGTCCGAGGTGGAGCATCACACTTACCACCAGCTCCTCACTTAACCACACAGATCCCTGTGATACTTATATGCTGAGATGTCAAAGGCTGGTATTGAACCAGGAACCTTGTGGTTCCTAGGCGGACGCTCTAAACACACTTAATATTTCTCTTTGCAAACTTCAAACTATCAAAGCAGATTTCAAAAATTAAGTCGATTAACCAATTGGATTTTTTTGTTAATAGAGTAAAAATACATTTTTGACCGATTGGATTTTATTGTCATCCATTGTTGGGGTTTCAATTATTTTTTTGACCGATTGGATTTTATGGGTTTTCAATTATTTTCAAATTCAATTTTTAAAACATTTTAAAACTCATTTATAATGTATTTAACCCATAGATGGGATCCTAACAGGTATTACCACTCCGGGTCAAAGTAGACCTGGGTTTGGTTTGTTTTATGGCATATCAACCTCAGTGGGTCATTTAATGCCGATAAAGTTTTGAAATAAATCCATTCTTAATGGATAATACAATTTTGTTTATCAACTCATGTTTTTCTATTTAACCCATAGATGGGACCCTAACAGGTACTACCACTCCGGGTCACAGTGGACCAGGGAGCAATGGTGATGAAGGGGTGCTCCACATTCCCCAAACCTCACCATACCTCCAGAACTGGAACCTCACCATCAGATAGAGTTTAACATCATTCCCAGGACACGTAGACCCGCAGCCACCACCTTCTAGCACCCATATGATGAAAAGGGTTGGGGATTGCCATAACGGTAATAGGGTTGGGGCAATCATATAGGTACTAGGGCTTGATGTGACCAGCCGATTGATTGGAGGGGGCCTCTCTGACCACCTGTCTAGCCTAAGTAAGGGCCTAAGTAGAGTGTTGCAGATCATTGACTGCTCATCCACCATGACTTCATCTTTTAGCATCACGGGTCACCACCGGTCTTACCCCTCTGCAGAGGTGCAGTTGGTGCATCTAATGCCCCAGCCGACAGGGTGGCTTATTTTTTTGCTCATGAAGCAAAAGCTATAATGAGATGGAGGTCTTGATTACAATATAAATACAATGTTGAAAAGTTGATTGGTTGGATTTTATGGCATAGTAAAATATTTAGGACAATCATATAGATGCTAGGGCTTGACTGATCAGAGAGGGCCTCTCTGGCACTTATTTTGGCTAAATGGGTAGCCAAAGTGGAATGTTGCAGGTCATGGACTGCTCAGCTAGCAGGATTCTGTCCTTAAGCATCACGGAATCACCAACTATGGCCAACAAGTGGGCCCCACTGGCTGGGTGTTACCCCTCTGCAGAGGTGAAGTCAGTGTATTTTAATAATATTCTAATTCTATATGTTAAATAAGCTCTAGGCAACAAGAACAGGAGTCTCACCACCAGATGAAATTTAAATCCAAATTTGGTAAGAACAACAAAGTTTGTAAACAAGATTTTTAGCCTTAGGTTTAAAATTTCAAAATGTCTGTCGAAATTCTAGCAAAGATTCATGTCAAATTTATTAGAAATGATTCTGTGAAGAATATTTCAATTTAAGTAAAGAAAGAAAAAGTAATGAAAATCCATGTGAATGGCAACCAAATTCACTGCAGAATGTTTTTAAGGAGATTAAATTTCTATTCACATTACAAATGTTATTTGACTCCAATGATTGAATCTTTGGTGGTCTTGGGTTATAGAAGAAGGACTTGGTGACCTGGAGTTAATAACATTTACTAAAAACTAAACACTTAGGGTAAAATCTCAGGATACAAAAAGAAAATCAATTTGTAGATATAAAAATTCTAACACATAAATACATACATGATTATATATATAATATATATCTCATGAAATAAAACTAGAGTTGGAGTATTAGGTTTGGTTGTTTTGTTTTACGGCATATCAACCTCGGTGGGTTATTTAATGCCGACAAAGTTGTGAAATAAATTCATTCTTAATGCATAATGCAGTTTTGTTTATAAACTCCTGTTTTTCTATTTAACCCATAGATGGGACCCTAACAGTTTTTTGGTTTGTTTTGTTTTACTGCATATCAACCTCAGTGGGTCATTTAATGCCGATAAAGTTTTGAAATAAATCAATTCTTAATGCATATTACAATTATTTAGGATTACATTTTTCTATTTAACCCATAGATGGGACCCTAACAGGTACTACCACTCCACTGGTCAAAGTGGACTAGAGAGCAATGGTGATGAAGTGGTGCTCCACATTCCCCAAACCTCCAAAACTGGAACCTCACCATCAGATAGAGTTTAATGTCATTCCCAGGACATGTAGACCCGCAGTCACCGCTATTCTAGCACCCATATGATAAAAAGGGGTTGGGGCTTGCCATAAGGGCAATAGGGCTTGACGTGACCAGCCGATTGATCGGACGGGGCCTCTCCGACCGCCCGTCTAGTCCAAGATAGGGCCAAAGTGGAGTATTGCAAGCCATGAACTGCTCATCCACCTGGGCTCTATCCTTAAGCATAATGGGTCGCCACACACAGCCAACAGGTGGCCCCATTGGGGGAGTCTTACCCCTTTGCAGATGTGCAGTCGGTGCATTCTAATGCCTCAGCCGACAGGGCGGTGGAGTATTAGGGACATTTTAGACAATTAGAATTTACTTAACCTTAAAAAAAAAAAATTAAAAAAAAAAAAAAAACGCATTTTGGTTAGTTTAATGGCATATCAACTCCTTATGGGTTATTCAATGCAGAAACTATTCATTTGCAAATATTTGATTATAATCAAATATATTTTCAGCATTTAAAAAACTATAATTTTATTATTCTTGGATTTATCTTAGTCTTATTTTATGAGAATTCTGCATCAAATTTACATTGACTTAAACCAATTCATTTGTCAATTATTATAATCAAATATATTTTCAGCATTTTTGTAATTATAATCATTTTATTATTGAATGTCTTTTCTATGATAATTATGCATAGTAGAATTTACATCGACTTGTGTGTGTATATATATAAATGTGTGTAAAGGTTTATGTAATCCGCAATAATAATTCCATAAAACTCCAGAACTTTTGCTCCACAAAATGAATACGAAGCACAATTTTATCACCAGATTTGAACTGCCATCTAGCACATGATAAAAAAAGGGTTGGGGCAATCCTATAGGTACTAGGGCTTGACCTGATCAGCCAATTTTATGGATGGTCCTATCTGACCGCCCATCTAGTCTAAATATACATTATTATTCTTGGATAATAATGCATAGTAGAATTTACATCGACTTGGGTGTATACAAATGTGTGGAGATTTATGTAATTCACAATAACGAAGAATTCCAGAACTTTGGCTCACCAAAGTGAATACCAAGCAGAACTATTTTATCTCCAGATTTGTACAGCCATCTAGCACATGATAAAAAGGGTTGGGCGTGTCATTTGGCCAATAGGGTCGGGACAATCCTATAGGTGCTAGGTTTGTTTTACGGTATATCAACCTCAGTGGGTCATTTAATGCCGATAAAGTTTTGAAATAAATCAATTCTTAATGGATACACAATTTTTTAAATAAATACACTGTTCTATTTAACCCATAGATTGGACCCTAACAGGTACTACCACTCTGGGTGGGTCAGAGTGGACCAGGGAGCAATGGTGATGAAGGGGTGCTCCACATTCCCCAAACCTCCAGAACTGGAACCGCACCATGATAGAGTTTAACGTCATTCCTAGGATTATTCTTGGATTTGTCTTCATTATTTTATGATAAGAATTCCAGAACACTCCAGAACTTTTGGTTATCAATGAGATTGTTATCTACAAGAACCTTCCAAGTACAATCAACGCAAAAACACATTTGCATTCTTCCACAATGAATTGCTACACAAACTTAACCACAATATGACCGCTTAATTAAAGTTTTAAAGTAATCATTAAATGGATACTCAATTTTTTTTATAAACTCATGTTTTTCTATTTAACCCATAGATGGGACCCTAACAGGTAATATCAATTCGGGTCAGAGTGGACCAGGGAGCAATGGTACAAAAAGTACAATCAACGCAAAAACACATTTGCATTCTTCCACAATAAATTGGTACAAATAAACTTAACCACTATATGACCGCTTAATACAGCAGAGGTGTACGCACATCAAATAAATGAATTCACACTTGTTTTTGATGTCTTGAACACGCCACTCGGTTTGTAGAAAGCAGAGTTTAAGGTTTAATCTGTTCTCAGTCCAAGAACACCTTCCTGCTTAGAAACAGATTTTTGTCCATCCCCTCTTGTTTCTTTGAGCACTTTCGACACCCGTATCCCTCCAGAAATCAATTTTTGTTCATTTTTGGCCCCTTTTGGACTTCTTTTATACTATCCCTGTTGGGCAGTCTTAATTTATAATAATTATGCATAGTAGAATTTACATCGACTTGGTGTATATAAAATTGTAAAGATTTATGTAATCCACCATAGTAACAATCCATTTCACTCCAGAACTTTGGTTCACCAAATTTAATACCAAGCTATTTATCGCCAGATTTGTAAAGCCATCTAGCACATAAAAAGGGTTGGGGCTTGTCATTAGGGCTGGGACAATCCTATAGGTGCTAGGGCTTGACCTGATCAGCTGATTTTTTGGATGGGGACTGACCACCCATCTGGAGAATATGAAACTACAATTAACAGATCACCGATTTTATATTCGTCCACAATGAATTGGTACACAAACTTCATCATTGAATAACCATTAGTGTTTAACCCAGCATTCTAAAATGGATACTCAATTTTATAAACATTTTTCTCTAACCCATAGAGGGGACCCTAACAGGTACTACCACTCCAAGCCAAAGTGGACCTGGGGGTAATGGTGATAAAGGAATATTCCACACTCCCCAGAGCTCCAGAAATACAAACTTCTCTAGATGTAGTTTAACATCATACCCAGGACACTAAGACCCTCAGCTACCACCTTCTAGCACAGTGTCAAAGTTGAGTGTTGCAGGTCATGGACTGATCAGCCTTCTAGGATTCTATCCTTCAAGATCACAGGTTGGCACCTACGGCAAACAGGTGACCCATTGGGAGAACCTTAACCCCGTGTGGGAAGTACTGCAGGCAGAGTACTCAACTGCTCCAACCGACAGGTTTGGTCTGGTTTTACAGCATATCAACCTCAGTGGGTCATTTAATGCCAATAAAGTTTTGAAATAAATCAATTTTTAATAGACAATACAACTTTTTTATAAATACATTTTTCTATTTAAACCATAGATGGTACCCTAACAGGTACTACCATTCCGGTGTTGAAGGAGTACTCCACATTCCCAAGCCTTCAAAACTGGAACCTCACCATCAGATAGAGTTTAATGTCATTCCCAGGACATGTAGACCCTCAGTCACTGCCTTCTAGCACCCATAGGATAAAAAGGGGTTGGGGCTTTTCATAAGAGCAATAGGGTTGGGGCAATCATAGGTGCTAGTGCTTGACGCGACCAGCCGATTGATTGGTGGGCCTCTCGACCGCCCGTCTAGCCCAAGATAGGGCAAGTCATGGACTGCTTATCCACCTGGGCTCTATCCTTAAGCATCATGGGTCGCCACCCACGGACAACAGGTGGCCCCATTGGGAGAGTCTTAACCCTCTGCAGAGGTGCAGTCGGTGCATTCTAATGCCCCAGCCGACAGGGCGGCCAACCAACAGGGTTTACCATTTAAGATTTTAAAAAATATGCTATTTTACAGAGTTAACTTTTTTAATGGCATGTCAACCCACCTGGGGTTATTTTATTAGTTGGGGGATATCAAAATCCTTTTCGGGTCATTTAATGCTGAATCAATTCGTTTTGATATACAAAATGACTCAGTTGAATTTTATGGCATGTCAACCTTTGTTGGGTTATTTTATGCCAAAGATGCTTTAGTTTTATTTGTGCTTAATGGGTTTTTTTTCTAGTGCTAGACTAGGGAGATTATTTTGCTGGAAGTGGAGCATCACACCTCCTACACAGCTCAGATTACCTAAGTTGTGCTACTCATGTGCCGAGAATGGTAACAAACCTGGAACCTTGTGATTCCTAGGTAAATGCTCTACCAACTGAACTTAGTCCTTCACAGCAATTCTTTTGCATTTATTATTTAATTGATTAAAACATTTGTAGCTATCAATTCCCCAACTCCCACAATGCTCTGATGAGAGGGTGGCTGGGTAATGCTCAGTATGTTTTTTTTATAATTGAGTACAATTCAAATTTGGAAATTATCAAAATTAAAAGTTTTTAGTAAAAAAAAAAAAAAAAAATTTACAATATCCGTACAATGCTAAACTGGAAATTTTACTTTGTGTCAGTCAATCCAATGGTTTAAATATGTTAAGGTTATTTTTGTTTAATGGCATATCAACCCTTATGGGTTATTTAATGTCAAATCTTGTTTTTTTTTTATATATGGTTTTTAATTGAATAGTGTTAATTGAAAATCATTTTTAAAACTAATCTCAAAAGTTTGGTTTGTATTACGGCATACCAACCTTAGTGTCATTTAATGCCGACTAAGTTTTGAAATAAATTAATTCATAATGGATACTCAATTTTTTTTTTTTTATAAATACATTTTTTTTATTTAACCCATAGATGGGACCCTAACAGGTACTACCACTTTGGGTCAGAATGGACCAGGGAGCAATGGTGATGAAGGGGTGCTCCACATTCCCCAAACCTCCAAAACTGGAAACTCAGTTTAATTTCATTCCCAGGTCATGTAGACCCTCAGTCACCGCCTTCTAGCATCCATATGATAAAAGGGGTTGTGGCAATCATAGGTGCTATTGTTTGACGTCATCAGCCAATTGATCAGAGGGGGGCCACTCTGACCGCCCGTCTAGCCGAAGATAGGGCCAAAGTGGAGTATTGCAGGTCATGGACTGCTCATCCACCTGGGTTCTATCCTTAAGCATCACGGGTTGCCACCCACAGCCAACAGGTGGCCTCATTGGGAAGATTTTACCCCTCTGCAGAGGTGTAGTCGGTGAATTCTAACGCCCCAACCGACAGGGCGGACGAGAGTATGGAGATTTACATATTTCATAACACTTCAGAATATTTCCTCAACATAAAAACACATTTGCATTCTTCCACAATAAATTGGTACACAACTAAACTTCACCACTGAATGACCGCTTAAACATGGCAGAGGTGTTCCCAAATCAAACAGTCACACTTGTTTAAGTTCTTGCACATGCCATTCGGTTTGTAGAAAGCCGAGTTTGGTTTGTTTTGTTTTACGGCATATCAACCTCAGTTGGGTCATTTAATGCCAATAAAGTTTTGAAATAAAGCAATTCTTAATGGATAATACAATTTTGTTTATAAATACATATTTCTATTTAACCCATAGATGGGACCCTAACAGGTACTACCACTCCGGGTCAGAGTGGACCTGGGAGCAATGGTGATGAAGGGGTACTCCACATTCCCCAAACCTCCAGAACTGGAACCTCACCATCAGATAGAGTTTAACGTTATTCCCAGGACATGTAGACCTGCAGCCACTGCCTTCTAGCACCCATATGATAAAAAGGGGTTGGGGCTTGCCATGAGGGCAATATAGGTGCTAGGGCTTGACGTGACCAGCCGATTGATCGGAGGGGGGGGCTCTCCGACCGCCCATCTAGCCCAAGATAGGGCCAAAGTGGAGTATTGCATGTCATGAACTGCTCATCCACCTGGGCTCTATCCTTAAGCATCACGGGTCACCACCCACGGCCAACAGGTGGCCCCATTGGGGGAGTCTTACCCCTCTGCAGTCGGTGCATTCTAACGCCCCAGCCGACAGGGCGGAAAGCCGAGTTTAAGGCTTGACATTAATTTAACCTCAATGAGATTATTATCAACAAGAACCTATCAAGCACAACCATTTTATCTCCAGTTTTGTGCAGCCAACACGCAAACACATTTGCATTCTTCCATAATGAATTGATACACCTCAAATAAACTTAACCATTGAATGGTTATAGTTTAACACAATATTACTGTTGGTCTAGTTGGACAATACAACCAACAATATATTCACATTATTCTACAACTGACTATAATCATTTTATTATTCTTGGATTTGTCTTCATAAAATGATGAAAATTATGCATAGTAGAATTTACATCGACTTGGGTGTATACAAAAGTGGGGAGATTTATGTAATCATCATAGTAAAAATCCATTTCACTCCAGAAATTTTGCTCAAGGAGAATACAAAGAATAAACTAATGTTTTTCTATTTAACCCATAGAAGGGACCCTAACAGGTAATACCACTCCGGGTCAAAGTGGACCAGGAGTAATGGTGATGAAGAGGTGCTCCATATCACCCAAAACTGGAACCTCACCATTAGAGTCATTCCCAGGACATGAAGACTCTCAGCCACAGCCTTCTAGCACCCATATGATAAAAAGGGTCAGTCATATAGGCACTAGGGCTTGACGTGACTGGCTGATTGATTGATTGGAGGGGGGCCTCACCGACCGCCCCTGTAACCCAAGAAAGCGCCAAAGTGGAGTTTTTCAAGTTATGGACTGCTCATCCACCAGAGTTCTATCCTTAAGCATCATGTGTCACCATCCACAGCCAACAGATTGCTGCATTTGGGGGGGGGGAGGGAGTCTTACCCCTCTGCAGAGGTACATTCAACACCCCAGCCAACAGGCCTACCTAGAAGAATATGAATGATGTAAGAATTGAAACACCTAATGATCCTTGGATAATATCACTGATTATACTATTAGTTTGCTTTTATTGGTTGGTTTGGTTTGTTTTACGGCATATCAACCTCAGTGGGTCATTTAATGCCGATAAAGTTTGAAATAAATCATTTCTTAATAGATAATACAATTTTTGTTTATCAACTCACATTTTTCTATTTAACCCATAGATGGAACCCTAACAGGTACTACCACTCCGGGTCAGAGTGGACCAGGGAGCAACGGTGATTTAAGGGGGGCTCCACATTCCCAAACCTTCAAAACTGGAACCTTTAACCTTGGAGTTTAACATCATTACCAGGATATGTAGACCCTCAGTCACAGCCTTCTAGCACCCATATGATAAAAAGGGGTTGGAAAAATCATTTAGGTGCTAGGGCTTGACGTGACCAGCCGATTGATCGGAGGGGGTCTCTCCGACTGGCCGTCTAGCCCAAAATAGGGCCAAAGTGGAGGATTGTATGAACTGCTCATCCACCTGGGTTCTATCCTTTATGCTATTTAGGTGCACCTTTTCAATTGTATTTTATATATCTTATTATAATGGAGATTGTGTGTTTTTCTGTCTGTAACCGAAACTATTACAACTCAAGTCACAATTCCCTTAGTTATTTATATCACATTCTCAATGATTTTATTTAAACCTCAATTATTAATAAAATTGTTTTACGTTATTAATACTGTTAACCATATCAACATACTAATAGCATGCAATTATATTTATATGTACAACAAAATAGCGGTTTACAGTGTGAATGGGAAGGCTAATTTGCATATTGATATTAAAAATGTGATTTTAATAAATATGTGCTTAGTATTATTGATTTCTAATTGTTTGGTTTTATTTTAATGAATATTAGCAAACATTTCTTCAATGAATCTTAAATGAAATCCATTAACAAGAAAAAATAACTCATTTTATTCTTCACTTCCTTTTAACTAAATACTTAAATTAGAAAAAATAACAATGAAAGACGAGAGTGATGGAAGAGTAAATTTCAGTTGTTCTATTTTTCGATTATACCCCCTCTGTTTCAAATCTTTTTATCTGCATTCTTATTTAGTTTCATTAGCCTTTCTAATTTAATATGATATATTAATATATTATTACATTAAAACTTAAATACTTGCACCCGGAGGGTGCATATATTTGCTAGTTCTTGTAATAAGGTTTTAAGAAGATGGATTCAGCAAGCCAAGTTCAAATTCTGGATAAGGCATGAAACCATCGTTCCCTAACTATGTATAAATAATAGGGGCAGATGAGATTGAGCCTTGATTGGACAACCAGTCTAAATTCTCAAACCAGTTGCAACAGGTTTTGTCTGGCAGATTTTTAGAGCCATCTCAACCTTGGGAAGGTCTTTCATACTCCCCTATTATGTGGGGTGGGTGGGTGGGTGAACGATCTACTTTTTCCGTAGAAGAAAATTGGTAAAAGTTCATTTCTTATGCCTCAGTGGATCTCTTTCAGATTTTGAAGAGACAAAACTTTAAATTCCTCCCCATCCTCTGCCACTTGTTTTTCCGCCCACCTCTATGACATCTATCCACCTGAAGATGTCATTTTGTAGTGCTGAGAGTACTAGGGAAAACTATGGTACCTTTATTAAAAATGGTTGGCCCATCAGATTGAAAGGATTGGTTTGTTTTTCTTTTTAGTTTTTTTTTTTACGGCATATCAACCTCAGTGGGTTATTTAATGCCGATAAAGTTTTGAAATAAATCAATTCATGTTTTTCTATTTAACCCATAGATGGAACCCTAACACGTACTACCACTCCGGGTCAGAGTGGACCAGGGAGCAATGGTGATGAAAGGGGGCTCCACATTCCCCAAACCTCCAGAACTGGAACCTCACCATCAGTTAGAATTTAACGTCATTCCCAGGACATGTAGACCCTCAGTCACCGCCTTCTAGCACCCATATGATAAAAAGGGGTTGGGGCTTGCCATGAGGGCAATAGGGTTGGGGCAATCATATAGGTACTGGGGCTTGATGTGACCAGCCGATTGATCGGAGGGGGCCTCTCCGACCGCCCGTCTAGCCCAAGATAGGGCCAAAGTAGAGTATTGCATGTTATGAACTGCTCATCCACCTGGGCTCTATCCTTAAGCATCACGGGTCGCCACCCACGGCCAACAGGTGGCCCCATTGGGGGAGTCTTACCCCTCTGCAGAGGTGCAGTCGGTGCATTCTAACACCCCAGCCGACAGGGCGGGACTTGAAGTATTGATAAAACTTCCCCTTCCTCCATGACTAATGAACACTTGATGCTATTACACTGTAAACTGATGCTAAGAACATTTGAACAGGACTTTACATACTATTAAATACATTTTCAGGTATTTTTATTATTGATCTCAAGCAAAATAATGTTCATCAACTGATTTACTTAACTGCCTCTACCACTGGGTTGGTTGGGTTTTACGGCATGTCAATCCCTTTGGGTCATTTTATGCCGAATACTTCTATTGGTAAAAAAATGTTTAATGCTGACAAAGTTTTGAAATGATTTCATTTAATGGATAATACAATTTTGTTTATAAACTCATGTTTTCTATTTAACCCATAGATGGGACCCTAACAGGTACTACCACTCTGGGCTGGTTGGTTGGCTTTTATGGCATGTCAACCCATTGGGTCATTTTATGCCAAAGAGGTTTTTGTTTTTATTCATTCTTGATGGGTCTGGGCTGGTTTGAATTCAGAATTCCTTAGATCAATTGCCACACAAAGACTAAAGAGCCCAGTCTGAGATGAGGGAAAAGATGGGTTCATGCCTTTCCCAAGGGTATTATCATTAGCTCAAATAAAAAAAAAAAAAAAAAAAAACAAGATCTGAACTCTGGCCAAGGTTTGGTTTGGTTGTTTTACAGCATATCAACCCTTTTCAGGTCATTTAATGCCAAATCAAATCATTGATAAAGTTTCTAGGTTTCAAGTTCTTAATATCTCCAAATACTTATTCATTGTGTACATTTCTATCCATTTTGTTCATTCCATAATTTTCAGATGTATTTATATTTTTGATATTGTATTTATTTTTGTTTATCCGATTATTTGTCGGATCTTTAAAGATCCATTTTGTGGTTTTTTTATTAATTCAACCTTTTTTTATTTTGCAGTGTCCGACTGAACGGTCTCCAGTATTTTCTGTCCATATCCGAGTGTGTGGAGACTGGTCAGGTGATTTGGTAATTATAACATTACGTGCAAAACATTTGTAAAAGCACAAATAGGATACGGTAATAAACAAAAACCTTTTTAAGATTGAAAATATTTAGAAGAAAAAAATGGTAGAACTAAAAGATCAGAAAATATTTAACATCATACCCAGAACACAAAGACTTTCAGCCACCAAATTCTTGCCTATATATGATAAAAAGGGGTTGGGGCTTGCATAAGGGTAATAGGGTTGGGGCAATCATATGTGCTAGGGTTCGGTTTTGTTTTGTGGCATATCAACCTCAGTGGGTCATTTAATGCTGATAAAGTTTTGAAATAAATCAATTCTTAATGGATAATACAATTTTGTTTATCAACTCATGTTTTTCTATTTAATCCATAGATGGGATCCTAACAGGTACTACCACTCCGGGTCAGAGTGGACCAGGGAGCAATGGTGATAAAGGGGTGCTCCACATTCCCCAAACCTCACCATCAGATAGAGTTTAACGTCATTCCCAGGATATGTAGACCCTCAGTCACCACCTTCTAGCACCATGATAAAAAGGGGTTTGGGCTTGCCATAAGGGCAATAGAGTTGGGAAAATCATATAGGTGCTAGGGCTTGACATGCCCAGCTGATTGATCGGAGAGGGGCCTCTCCGACCGCACGTCTAGCCCAAGATAGGGCCAAAGTGGAGTCATGAACTGCTCATCCACCTGGCTTCTATCCTTAAACATCATGCGTCGCCACTCACGGCCAACAAGTGGCCCCATTGGGGGAGTCTTGCCCCTCTGCAGAGGTGCAGTCGGTGCATTCTAACGCCCCAGCTGACAGGGCGGAAAAGGGTTGGGGGCTTTCCATAAGGCCAATAGGGTTGGGACAATCATATAGGTGCTAGGGATTGACAAGATGATTGATCAGAAGGGGCCTCTCCAACTGTCTAGCCTGAGTAAAGGCCAAAGTGGAGCATCACAATCAACATGTGGCCCTCTGAAGGGATTTTACCCCCCCACCCCCGCATGGGTGTAGTCAGTATATTCTAAAGCCCCAGCCAACAGAGGTAAATTTCAATGTTCTGCTTTGATGGATTTTAATGGCATGCCAACCTGTCAGGGGTTATTTTATGCCTAGGTTATTTTTGGCATATCCACTCTTGTGGCTTATTATAGTGCTCAGGCAGAGTAAGAGAGTGGCTTGTGTCTGGTATAAAATATAAATAACAGCTTTCTTACCTAAAAAATTTGGTATGATAAGTGCCACTTCTGTGAATCGAACTCCTGACCTTTGGTTTGCAAACAAATATTCGGAGTCTGCCACTGTAGTCATCGAACTGATCTGCATCAGAGTGGTCGCTGATGGCGGTGTAGTATTGGGCAATAATTGTCTTCTGCGAGTCTAGAGAAACTTTTCCTGGTGAATGGAAGGAACGACCAACGAGAAAAGACAGCAAGCAAAAGGATAAAGAGAAATGAGAGCCAAGAGAAAAGGAACATTTGTAATGGATTTGAGAAATAAATTTTACTTTGCTTATTTAATGCAGTATCTTTTTAGGATTTAAAAACGAAAAGTTTTTAGGGAAATATTTATTTAAATGAATTGTTAGAAATTTCTGCTTTGTTCACCTAAAAAGAAAAAAAAAAAAAAAAATTCAGAAAAATTTTGCATAATTCAAAAATTAGAATTCCATATTTTAATTAGAAAATTAACATTTCCTCATTTTTATTTATTAATAATTAAGCCAAAACCTTATAGATTACAAAATTAATAAATTAGACTAATTTTAATGATCTCCAATCATTTAGAATAATTAAAAAAGGAAAATAAATTTTTCTTTCATGTAAATCTCAATTACTTTCAGCATTTGTTGAGATGGTTATCATTGAAACTGAATCTGGTGACCCAAGTTCAAATCCTGAACAAAGACATATGCATTTCACAGAGTGCTAATACCATTGGTTTGGTTTTGTGGCATATCAACCTCAGTGGGTCATTTAATGCCGATTAAGTTTTGAAATAAATCAATTCTTAATGGATAATACATTTTTTTTTAATAAATACATTTTTCTATTTAACCCATAGATTGGACCCTAACAGGTACTACCACTCCGGATCAGAGTGGACCTAGGAGCAATGGTGATGAAGGGTGTTCTACATTCCCCAAACCTCCAGAACTGGAACCTCACCATCAGTTAGAGTATGTCATACACAGCTCATGTAGACCCTCAGCCACCACCTTCTAGCACCCATATGATAAAAAGGGTTGGGGCTTGTCATAAAGGCAATAAGATCGGGACAATCGTATAGGTGCTAGGGCTGATGCGACCAGCCGATTGATCAGAGGGGGCCTCTCTGACCGCCTGTTTAGCATAAGAAAGAACCAAAGTAGAGTGTTGCATGTCATGGACTGCTCAGCTGCCAGGGTTCCATTAGGCATTACCATTCGCCACCCACAGAAAACAGGTGACCCTATAGGGGGAATTTTACCCCTCTGCAGAGGTTCAGTCGGTGTATTCTAATGCCCCACCGACAGGGCGGACCTAAATTAAAACCAGTTGTAGAAGTAAAACTTAGAGTTGGACAGTGAGGGAGTCTATCCCCTTTTCATTAGTGCTAAACCAGGTAGATTGTTTTTCATCCAAGGTGGGTTGCCACACCTAACATCAGCTCGCAGATGCTGTATTACAAAAATTCCAGCTGTGCTACTCATGCTGCAAGTTGGTGAGGGCTGGTATTGAACCTGGAACCTTGTGATTCCGAGGTGGATTCTCAGAGCTAAACCATTCCTGTACTCTACTTAAAAATTGACCCCATGTCACATCTTTCCTGTGGTAGAGTAAATACACTCAACTTTAGAACTAAAATTGGATTTTATAAGAAAAGTGTCCCAATAGAAATTTATCAATTTCAAGTGAATTTGATTAATTGTAAAATAATCAGTTATCTGGACTTTTAGATTGAACATTTAAAAAAAAAAAAAAAGATCTTTTCTCAGAAATAAAAAAACTTTAAATGTTCTGGAAAAATACTTAAATCACAAAAACTTAGAATTTGTCTTTGAGTAAAAAAAAAAAAAGTTTTTCACTTTAACAACAAATTATGTTTTCAGGTCGACTTCAAAAATTGCTTTTTGGAGATTCTACTGAGGAATGTGAAGAATATCGATCGTTAATCAAAGAAACTTGTCCAAGGTAAGAAATTTGGTTTTGTTTTACGGCATATCAACATCAGTGGGTCATTTAATGCCAATTAAGTTTTGAAATAAAGTCATTTTTAATGGATACTTAATTTTTTTTTTATAAATACATTTTTCTAATCAACCCATAGATGGGACCCTAACAGGTACTACCACTCTGGGTCAGAGGGGACCAGGGAGCAATGGTGATGAAGGGGGGCTCCACAACTGGAACCTCACCATCAGATAGAGTTTAACGTCATTCCCAGGACATGTAGACCCGCAGCCACCGCCTTCGAGTACCCATATGATAAGGGGTTGGGGCTTACCATAAGGGCAATAGGGTTGGGAAAATCATATAGGTGCTAGGGCTTGACGTGACCAGCCGATTGATCGGAGGGGGCCTCTTTGACCGCCCGTGTAGCCCAAGATTGCACCAAAGTGGAGTATTGCATGTCATGAACTGCTCATCCACCTGAGCTCTATCCTTAAGCATCACGGGTCGCCACCCACGGCCAACAGGTGGCCCCATTGGGGGAGTCTTACCCCTCTGCAGAGGTGCATTCGGTGCATTCTAACGCCCCAGCCGACAGGGCGGTCAGATAGAGTTTAACGGCATTCCCAGGACATGTAGACCCTCAGCCACCACCTAGCACCCATATGATAAGAGGTTGAGGCCTGGATGTGACCAGCCTATTGATTGGAGGGGGCCTCTCTGGCCGCCTGTCTAGCCCAAGAAAGGGCCAAAGTGGAGTATTGCAAGTCATGGACTGCTCAACCACCTGGGTTCTATCCTTAAGCATCACGGGTCGCCACCCATGGCCAACAGGTGGCCCCATTTGGGGGAGTCTTACCCCTCTGCAGAGGTGCATTCTAACACCCCAGCCGACAGGGTGGAAAATTAGGCTTATCCAGATTATCACAGATTTTAATATTCACTTAATCCTCATTTATCCTCTAAATTCAAGTAAAAAAAAAAAAATCGTCAAATCTGTTATGTGGATTTATCTTTTATAACAACAATTACTGTTCAATTCTACTATGGACTATGACACATGGACACACCAGTGCTGGTGGACCAGCAAAAATTTACATCCATTTGCTCTTTGCAGATACTGAATGCGATCTTGGACTTACCAAGACTGATGGCTAATCTAATAGATTTTATCGCATGTCAACCCTTGTTGGGTTATTTCATGCCAAAGACGTTTTGTTATTCATTCTTGATGGGTATTCATTTTTTGAAACTCATTTTTATTAAACCCATAACAGGTACTACCACTTCGGGTCAGAGTGGACCTGGGAGTAATAGCGATTTTAAAAAAAAAAAAAAAAAGTACTCCACTCTTTGAAAAAAATTTATTCTTTATGGTTACTCATTTTTCTTCTAAACATTTTTAGACTCATTTTTTTTTTCTAACTCAAATATGGGATCCTACCGGGTACGACCACTCCCGGTCAGAGTGGGGATGGCCGATAGAAATGGAAAGCATTACCCAAGTAAAATGCCTTGATTGGTTTGTTTTGTTTTACGGCATATCAACCTCAGTGGGTCATTTAATGCCAATAAAGTTTTGAAATAAATCAATTCTTAATGGATAATACAATTTTTTTATAAATACATCTATTTAACCCATAGATGGACCCTAACAGGTACTACCACTCCGGGTCAGAGTGGACCAGGGAGCAATGGTGATGAAGGGGTGCTCCACATTCCCCAAACCTCCAGTACTGGAACCTCACCATCAGATAGAGTTTAACGTCATTCCCAGGACATGTAGACCCGCAGCCACCGCCTTCTAGCACCCATATGATAAAAAGGGGTTGGGGCTTGCCATAAGGGCAATAGGTAAAATGCCTTAAGATTTTTTAACAAAAATTGTTTTACTAGTGAATTCATTGTCATAGCATAAAACTTGAATCATTTTAGTTGAGAATTTTGGATGTTACCAAATTTAGAATTTAATGTTTTTTTTCCGTTCCTTCTGCAGGAAAATCAAATTAAACCTTGACGGTCCTTTCAGCAGTCCCATGGAAGATACAACTCAGTACAGTCTCGTACTTTGTGTGGCTGGTGGGATTGGAATCACACCGTTTGCCTCATTTCTAAATTCATTCAGGTAATTCAATCTATTTTTACAAATGTTTCTACTAGTTTGACTTAGTTTTCTTATGATTAGTTGGTTTTTATGTCGCAGCAACCCTTTTAGGGTTAGTTATGCAAAAGAATATAAAAAAATCTTAAATTCAAAGTTTAAATCCAGCTGTTTTAGCAAGCAATAAGGTTTCAAGTAACCATTCCTATTTAATAATTATTTGTAACCAATTATACACTCAATTAACCATTAATTAACTATTAATACAAATTATGTTTTAAGTTAACCTGTTTAAGTAATTTTGAATATCTTAAACTCTGGGTCAAAGTGGACCTGGGAATAATGACTTTGGGCAGTGTGGGGGGGGGGTCAATATATTAAGCCTTGCTGAATTTTATGGCAGGTCAACCTTTAGTTTATCTCATGTTCTGGTTTGGTGGCATATCAACCATAATGGGTCATTTAATGCCAGCAAAGTTTTGAAAGATTTGTAGCAATAGTTTGGAAAAAAACTAAACTGTTTTTTTGTAAAATTGTCTAGTCAACTCCTAGATGGGACCCTAACAGGTACTACCACTCCGGGTCAGAGTGGGCCAGGGAGCACTTGTGATGAAGGAGTGCTCCACATTCCCCAAACCTCCAGAAACTGGAACCTCACCATCAGATAGAGTTTAATGCCATTCCCAGGACATGTAGACCCGCAGTCATAATTCTTATGTGTTTTTTTTATGGCACATCAACCTTTTCCGGGTCATTTAATGCCAAATCAAGTTATTTTGATAAACAAAGGGACTCCGGTCGCTTACAGTACCTGTTCTTGCTCTAGTGGTCCCCCAATTAAGTATTGAACAGGTAAATTGTTGCTTAACCTTATCAATCTAATATGAATTGGTGCTTTCAGTGTCACTTGGCTGTAATCATTCTCATTGGGAAATCAACATTTAAAATAGGATTCAATCATAAAGTGGGGGTTCCATTTCCTATTCTAACAAGTTATAAACTGATCCATTATTTGCTCATTTGTTCTAAGATGAAAGCAATTGTGCAAAACATTGGTTGCATTATCAACCCTTTTCAGATCATTTAATTCCGAATCAAGTCATTTTCATAAACAAGAGGACTGTTTGCTTAGAGTACCTACAAAACTGGAACCTCACCATCAGATAGAGTTTAACATCATTCCCAGGACATGTAGACCCTCAGCCACTGCCTTCTAGCCCCCATATGATAGAGAGGGTTGGGGCTTGCCATAAGGGCAATAGGGTTGGGGCAATCATATAGATTCTAGGACTTGACATGACCAGCCGATTGATCGGGGGCCTCTCCGACCCTCCGTCTAGCCTAAGTGGAGTTGCCACCCACAGCTAACAGGTGGTCCCATTTGGGGGGAGTCTTACCCCTCTGCAGAGGTGCAGTCGGTTGCATTCTAACACCCCAGTCGACAGGGTGGCAAATTGTCTAAAATCAACTATATGCTAAATAAAAGACTATTTTAAGATGTCTATTGTGGGCTGCAAGATTTAAAGTTTTTCAGTTTAAATGAACTTTTTTTTTTTTACAGAACAAATGTAAAATACAGAAAAAGGTTCCGCAGACTTTATTTAATATGGACAATTAAAGTGGTGCAAGCAATTGGATGGTTTGGTGAAATGATCCACTGTCTTCACAAAGAAGTGAGTATAAAAAAAAAAAAAAAAAAAAAAA
Source organism: Doryteuthis pealeii (assembly GCA_023376005.1). Taxonomy (NCBI): domain Eukaryota; kingdom Metazoa; phylum Mollusca; class Cephalopoda; order Myopsida; family Loliginidae; genus Doryteuthis; species Doryteuthis pealeii. Next base: position 74,356,697 of record CM042159.1, on the reverse strand, counting down.
AAAAATCCATTTTTATGCATTAACATCTTGTCACAACTGTAGTGAGAGAAGAGACTTACCTTGTGCAAAACGGACAAGGACTTACTTTGCGTGCAAGTCCACCTTGCCTGAGACATCAGAACTGAATGGGTGAATGAGGAGTGGGTGTAGGCAGGCATGCAACATCGAAAGGTTAGAGGAAAAGGAAAGGCTTCTTTATAGAAGCTTCTGAGTGGGAGGGGAGAAAAAAAAAAAAAAAAAAAAAAAAAAAAAAAAAAAAATGGTCATTCAGTCGATATACTAGAGCGAGCAACAATGTAAATCAAACAAGGAACGAAGGAGAGGTGGAACAGAAAACGGAGGAACTGCGAGGAGGAGGAGAACAGAGCTGTAAAGGTCACAAGAGAAGAGTCGCTGGTTCAATCACGAGCAAAGAGTGTTAGAGACGAACATTGTCATATAGTACCTAAATAATGAGAATGGAATCTGTTTTTCCTATGTCTGACAAAACCTCTGAAGGGAGAAATAGGATCTCACTTGACTTGTTAATTCAATGGGAGTCTGTATCAGCCATACAGTGAGGGAGTCTATCTTTTCACTAGCGCCAGACCAAAGAGTGTTTTTTAGCGTCTGAGGCAGAGTGGCACACTTACCATCAGTTCATCACTTTACCACACAGATCCCTGTGTTACTCATATGCCAAGGGCCAGTATTGAACCAGTAACCTTGAGGTTCCCAGCCCCCTCCTCCTGCGTAAACTCGTAGATAAAAAAAAATGCTATATATTTTGTATGCTTGAAAATAAATTTAGTTTCAGCAAGAACTTAAGACAGTCAAACCAAAATAAAGTTCTGGTCTCCTATTATAAAAAGCCACACGTTTTATTTTCAAACGGCCAAAAGCTTACATTGGAACGAATAGCCAAAGAAAAAAAAAAAAAAAAAAAAAAAAAAAAAAGCTGGCCCCAAATTCTCTAAAAAGTATGTGGATTTAAATTGCAATTGTTTTCGAGTTACTTTAAATGTATATTTAAGTAAGAAATTTGTCTAGTTAATCATATTTAGGAAATGTATTAGAAAAACAAAAAA